>JAPWIX010000025.1:1200000-1678349 GCA_028751805.1 Podosphaera xanthii
CTTCAGCGTTCTCGCCGTTAAATTTGGGGAACTTCAGCGTTGGATGCCGCCTTGGGGATGGTGAGAGTTGAATGAGGCCGGATATCGTCTCGTGGTCGGAGGTAGAATGTGCCTTCGGTTCCATACGGGCTGTGAGACCTTCCATGTTTGTGAGTACTAGGTCGAGGACGTGACCGGCGCGATGGGTGGAGGCTCCGTAGGGCAAAGCCGACCTCAAGGAATATAAGTCAATCCATTCGACAAAGCTACTTACGCCGGACGAACGAGAAATGTTGGGCTCCCATAATTCGTGGTGCAGATTAAAATCTCCCACTATTATTGAATTCGGTTTAACCGGCCAGCTTAGGAGAGCGCCGAGACTCCCAGGCATCAAAGTTTGAGGCTGTCGATATACATTTAGTACTTCCAGAGAAGGAGAGCACTGGAGGCGGAGAACAATGATGTCAGGAGAGAGACCGCAATCCAACTGGATAGATTGGAGGTTAGATTTCTTTCGAACATAAGTGAGAACGCGCGGGCGTGCGCTTTTCCAGTCGCGGTTCAGAGGGGTGAAGATTACATAATCTGGGTGAGACTTTGTGACATTTTTGAGGTTAATTGTTTTAGTCCAGGGCTCCTGGACAAAGATCACATCATACTTGCCCTGGAAGGCAGCTTGCAGAAGAATGAGGTGAGAAGATCCACCACGCCCAACATTAGCTTGGAGGAAACGAAGGCGAGGCGGGAGGGTACTCCTGAAATAAGCTCTACTGCTCATGAGAAGTAGTGTTGGAAGTAAGATTGGTGATATGCTCGTCTGGGTCTATATCCATAGATCCCGCTGAAGCAGATGTTAAAGATGTGAACCGGTTTAGGTTGGCTACAGGTACACGTTGAGAAGAGGGGGTAGAGGACTCAGAGGAAGGAGTTGGCGCACTGGAGTTGCCGTCCGAAGTTGAAGATGCAGTAGCGGCAGCGGCAGCGGCAGCAGCCTCTGCGCGGCGTTCCTTCCGGAGGTTAGTACGGTTACGAGATCGGAGTTCCGCAATCGTCTTTTCCGAAGGATTGATAAGTTTGCCCTTGAAAGGGCGGGGGCGGAGAGGGCATTTCTAGTCGTTTGCAGAATGTGGCCCGAGGCAGTTGATACACCGGCGTTGGTGGCAGCACTCACCATGGTGGCGAAGGGCACCGCAAAGGGCACACAAAGCTTGAGTGCGGCAGCAAGAGGATGAATGGAAACCAAAGCAAGCATCGCACTGAACTACCTTCGGATTAGGAATGTAGCGTCGAGAAGGGGCGCTGTCAACGATTCGGAAAGTCGGCACCTCTTTTGGGAAGAAGATGACAGCCGTATGCAGAGGATCGTGGCGTTCTTCATGCAACGACCAGTGAGCGCTAGATGGAGCGACGCCTGTCTGAGCCTGGGCAATACTTCTGACGTCATCAAGTGTAGTGGGGACCACGTTGGAGACCGGGTTCCAGATGGTACGCGGGATACGCTTGACAACGTACCCGATGCGGTCCTCAAGCTGAACAAGGTATCCAGAGAGAGATGCCTTTATAGAGTCAGCGTTATCCAACGCCAGTTTCCGCGCTGTGTCGGACGAGAACGTGATGTTAAATCCATTTGAGCTACGAGAAACGGAGGCTATGCCGTCCTTGAGCGCAGGGACAATTTGAATAAAAGCAGTCTTGACTGAAGTTATGTCTGCTCTAAGGAGTGGAGCATCTTCCGAGAGACGAAAAATGGCCTTATGTCCTGAAGTGGTTGCAGATTGTTTGGAAACCGGCGTATGGGAGAGGCGGTGATTTGCTTTGGGTGAGGCCGCGGGCGGCGCGTGAGCAGAGAGATTGGTGACGGGAGGGGCGGCGGCGGCGGCGGTCGTTGCCCAACTTTGAGGTTGTTTTGATATGGGAACAGGCGGACGTGATGGTAAGTTTTGGCTGGGCTTGGGAAGGGAGCTCGCCGTCTTAGGCTGTCTTGGAGTATCGTGACGCATCGGGTGCCCGGAGGCAACCGCAAGGAGAAACGCGTCCATTTGCTCGCGCACGAAGGTTTTGATGAGAGGATCAGCCTCTTCCACGGCTGACCAAAGCTTGTTATGAAAGGTTTGAACCCAGGTAGCTCGACCCTTTGCCACGCGCTGGACAAGTTCAAGCTCATCAGCAACGCGCTGGGCCAAGGGAGGTGGTTGCTGCGATTTGGCCATCACGAGTGCGATGACCAAACAAAAGGCACTTAAAGTTATTGAATTGACAAACGTAAGGATGTTGTGAGCGACGATATGTGTGAATCTGGTATGTGCAACAGAAAAGATGAGCCACTTTTAATATTTTTATTTATTTATTTATTTATTTTTACAAGTCTACCGGGCTTCAGCTACGCCTAGGGCCCCGTCCCTGGGGGGATATGGTGACAAATATGTACTAAACTAATTAACAATAAATGGGGAGCCAAAAGGCCTTGGGAACTGAATTCGTGAAAGTGTAGTGAGCGCTGTACAGCGGGACTCTCACATAGACATAAGTCAGACGGGACGGATCGGGCAGATTTCCGATAGGAATTTTGTCTTCTCCAAAACAGAGGAAAATCGCTTGGCACCACGGGAGGTGCCGAGAAGCAAATCTAGTGTCCCTAGGCTTCTTCGGTGACCAGTTGAGGCTAGTCTCTCTCGAACTAGGGGCAGAAAACTAGGTGGGTAATTGACTTGTCACCCCCGCAGGAACAAGTCAAGTATGCATCTTTGTGACGGAATCGGTCGTGATAAGCGCGAAAGTCTCCATGTCCGGTTCGGCATTGAATAAGGTACCCAAGATTACGGCGGGGGAGTCGTAGCTCCTCGGGGGGCTTCTTGGGAAATGGCATCCCTAATTCACAGTAGGTGGAAGAAGCATGACTTTGCCACCATGCGGAAGTCAGGTCCCATATATACTGTTTCATCTTTGTCCGGGCTCCAGCGAGAGATGCAGCAGGAGGAGCCGGTTGGCGGGCAGCCTCGCCAGCTAACTTATCGGCTAATTCATTACCAGGGATCCCCATATGGCCAGGTGACCACATCACGTGGACTTTACCAGGGGCTGCAATGGGCAGAATTCTTCTTGAGGGCCACTGGGAGGCGAGTTTTTGGAATTCGAATATTTCTTGCTGTGAGGATTTGGAGGGTGTTGCATCGAGAAGGCGTCGCGTTGCCTCTTGATTGTCTAGAATTACATGGATATTAGTTGCCAGGTGGGTAGAGGGACCTGCTATGGCAGCCTTAAGCCCTGCGAGAGCACCGATAATCTCAGAGTCGTAGACCTCAAAGTCGGGGCCTAGCGGGACTCTCACTGTTGCTACGGTTATTTCCCTGTGGAGAACGACGACACCTGCCCCAGCAGATCTATCTTTTTGTTTGGAACCGTCGGAGAAGACGAGAATGTCCCATGGTGGAAGGTTTCTGATACGCCGAGAAGCTTCTTCAGAGGAGAGTTCAGCCCGGGTTAGAGTTTGGGGGGCTCTATACGAGGGCGTTACAAGCCGAGGACGGGGAAAGCGCGGAACGAGCTGAGCCTTTCCAGTTAAGCGGGTATGCGCCCGGGAGTCATTGGATCTTTTGACCAGGGGGTGAAAGTGGTCAGCGGCGGCTATTTTAACAGCAGAGTTGAGGCGCGTCTCTTTGAGTAGAATTTGTGCTGGTTTGAGCCACACCTCCCTTAGGAGTGCTGCAGTGGGAGTGGTTTTGTATACTGGTAGGATTGCTCTAGCCAAATTGACCAGAGCTCGAGTGACCATGGATACAAGGTGTTGGGATCGGGTAGAAGTCAAGCGGCCATGCCGGATAAAGGTGTTTCCACGCCACCAAACCTCCGCACCGTACAGAAGGACCGGTAGCGCCGCAGCTAGGGCTGCAGTACGCAGAAAAGTTGTTGGTACACCACGGTTGGTATTTCCAAGCTGTCGAATGTGGGCGCTAATCCGTTGCGATTTGGCACTCCATTCCTGCACATGTTGTTTGAAAGAGAGCTTGGTGTCGAGGAAGACGCCTAGCTACCTCAGAGTAGAGTTGGTAGTTCTTAAGACGTCATTAATGGTTACCGGAGGAGGAGGTTGTCGGGATCTATGAATATGTAGTATTTCGGTCTTATTTTCTGCCAGAGAGAGTCCGTTCTGATCACACCATTGGGTGATGCTTTCAACACTGTTGGCGGTTAGACGAGAAGTATCGACCAGAGTTTTTGCGACCGAAAGGATCGCTACGTCGTCTACATATCCATAAGTAGGAAATCCTAATTTGAACAAAGGCTCGAGATAGAGGAGGAAAAGTATCGGGGAAGCGGGGGAACCTTGGGGCAAACCATGCGGAATATCCAAGAAGTTACCAACAAAATCGTCTATTCTGAGGCGAGCTTTCCTGCAACAAGAAAAGGAAGCAGCCCAATTTACGTATGGTAAAGGCCATCCCTGTTCGCGAAGACGAATGCGAAGACGGCCAGGCTGGATGCTATCGAAAGCACTCTGGATATCGAGGGTAGCGAGAGTGCACACATGCTTTGTTTCCCACGCTTTTTCGACATCGTGAACCAGACATTCTGCGAGATCCATAGCAGATCTTCCAGGCAGAGCTCCGAAATGCGTTGGGGAGATAATGCGGTTTGACAATGCCCAAAAGGCAAAGCGTCTGGCAAGGAGGCGTTCCAGCCCCTTCCCGAGGACTGGGAGAAGCGAAATCGGTCGCCAATTCGCGGGGTTAGTGAGATCGTCCTTGTGTGGTTTAGGAATAACCACCACTTCGGCGCGGCGGAAGATGCTGGGATGGTGACCATATGTGAGGCAGAGGCTGTAAAGTTTAACAATCCACGAGCGCCATGTATCCACTCCCCATACCAAGCGAAGAGCTGAGACAGAAAGGTGGTCGTGTCCCGGAGTGGTTGACGAAACCTCCAGAAGACAGTGGCGCACTTCATCTTCGTCTATAGAGAGAGGTGCGGGGATCGCACGCAGTGGGCAGGTGGGCGTATCCTTGGGTAAATCTGGTTGACCAATTGCGCGGGCAAGCTTAGTTCGAAAGAATATGTCTGCTCGCTCGGTCGGGGTGCTATATGTGACACCTTGGAAGTGGATTGGGGGGGGCCAAAGCGACTAGATAACTTCCGCCATCCAACAACTTTATGGGCCTCCAGGATCGAAGACACATTATCCAACTTGGGGCGCTTGTGTTCTCGTTTAGCTCGTCTTACGGATTTTCGGAACCTATTGTGTGCCTCGCTAATGAGATTAGGATCACCGCTATGGCGAGCTTCGAGGTACCGGCGTCGATGGTCTGAGCATTCGTCATCCCAATAATCTTTGCATGGAACGCATGCAGGCCTCGGAGGGTTAGCTGCCAGCAAAATTGTCGAGAGAGCGGCGATACCCGATGAAGTTACCGCGTCCAGTCGCTGGGGAGTTGGTTCAAAGGAAAGACTAGGAAGAGCGGTGGCGGAGAGGGCTAACCTAAATACTTCAGCGTTCTCATCGTTGAGTTTGGGCAGCTTCCGCGTAGCGTGCCACCTTTGAGATGACAAGAGTTGGACGAACCCGGATATCGTCTCATGGTCGGAAGTTGAATGTGCCTCCGGATCTACACGAGCAGAAAGTCCTTCCATGTTCGTAAGTACTAGGTCGAGTACATGGCCGGCACGATGAGTGGGAGCACCGTAAGGTACTGCCGACCTCAGAGAATAGCTATCAATCCAATCAACAAAGCTGCTGACGCCAGACGAACGGGAAACGTTAGGCTCCCACAATTCGTGGTGAAGGTTAAAACCTCCCACAATATTTATGACCTCTAAAGAAGGAGAGCACTGAAGGCGGAGGATAATGATATCGGGTGAGAAACCACAATCCAGCTGGATAGGACGGAGGTTTGATTTCTTTCGTACATAGGTGATAACGCGCGGGCGCGAATTTTTCCAGTCACGGTTAGGAGGAGTAAAGATGACGTAGGCTGAATGGGACTTGGTTACGTTCTTTAGGTTGATTGTTTGTGTCCAGGGCTCTTGGACAAAGATCACGTCATACTTACCTTGAAATGCGGCTTGTAAAAGGATGAGGTGAGAAGATCCACCACGCCCAACGTTTGCTTGGAGGAAACGGAGGCGAGGCGGGGGGGGAACTCCTGAAATAGGCTCTATTGCTCATAGGAAGTGCTATTAGAAGTATTGATGGTGGATTGCTCATGTAGGTCTACATCCATAGAACTATCCGGGGCAGATGCAAGCGGTGTGAAGCTATTCTGGCTGGCAGAAGGCGTGCGTTTAGAAGGGACAGAGGGGGTTTCCGTCGAGAGAGTCGCTGCACTAGAGCTGCTAGGAGAGGTGGAGGTGGCAGGGGTGGCAGCAGCGGCAGCGGCAGCCTCTGCGCGACGCTCTTTCCTGAGATTATTACGATTCCGTGAACGGCGTTCCGTTATCGCTTTTTCCGAAGGATGAATCAGTTTTCCCTTGAAAGGGCGAGGACGTAAAGGGTAGTTAGGGTCGTCTGCTGAATGAGGCCCCAGGCAGTTGATACACCGACAAAGATGACGGCATTCTCCGTGGTGGCGAAGTGCACCGCAGCGAGCGCACAATGCTTGAGTACGGCAGCGAGAGGATTGGTGAAACCCGAAACAAGCATCACACTGGACTACCTTCAGGTTAGGGATATAACGTCGGGAAGGGGCGCTGTCAACAATTCGAAAAGTTGACACCTCTGTAGGAAAGAAAATAACTGCCGTATGCAGTGGATCATGGCGATCTTCATGTAAAGACCAGTGGGCGCTAGATGGAGCGACGCCAGTCTGTGCCTGGGCAATGCTCTTGACGTCATCGAGCGTGGTGGGAACCAAATTAGAGACCGGATTCCAGATAGTGCGTGGGATACGCTTCACAACATACCCGATGCGGTCCTCAAGTTGAGCAAGGGAACCGGAAAGAGAAGCCTTTATGGAGTCGGCGTTGTCCATCGCAATTTTTAGCGATGCATCAGACGAGAAAATGACGTTGAAACCATTTGCGCAGCGAGTAACGGAGGCAATTCCGTCCTTAAGGTCGGGCACAATGTGAATGAAAGCAGCCTTGACTACTGTGGTGTCTGCTCTGAGAAGTGGAGCTTCCTCTGAGAGGCGGAACATAGCCTTGGGACGCTTGGTGGTTGCAGATTGTTTTGGAACAGGCGCGCGAGAGGGGTGATGTGTTGTGTTGGGTCGCGACGACGACGACGCCGGAGGGATGTTGGCGGGAGGGCCTGCGGCGGTCGCTGCCCAACTTTGAGTTTTCTTCGATATAGGGGCGGGGGGTCGTGGTGGGATGCTTTGGCTGGGCTTGGGTAATGAGCCCGACGATTTGGGTTGTATCTGGCTGTTGGGTCGCATAGGGTGCCCAGAAGCAACCGCTAAGAGAAACGCGTCCATTTGCTCGCGCACGAAGGACTGAATGAGAGGATCAGCCTCTTCAACGGCTGACCAAAACTTGGTGTGAAAGGATTGAACTCAAGTAGCTCGACCCTTTGCAACGCGCTGGACGAGCTGGAGCTCGTCAGCGACGCGCTGGGCCAAGGGAGGTGGTTGTTGTGATTTGGCCATCACGAACGCGGTGGCCGAACTAAAATGCACTTCTATAGGAATCGACTTTTTTTTTTTTTTTTTTTAAATCATTTTTGCGTATGCAGCCTGAGGCTATGACGCGAATGATTACGGAAGATATGTATATGACGCAGAATAACTCTGTTTGACGTTTGGAACACTCATACTCAGATTTCATTTGCAGATATCACTACGAGAATAACGCCTTACGACATGTACCCTCTTCCGTGAATACCTACCAGAGGGAAAAGCGAAAATAACCCATGGTTTTCTGTGCATGCCTTCGTCATCCTACGAATACAATATCACCGCGAGAGAACTGGTGTGAGGGTCTTGCTGGATTCGAACCAGCTTTCTCCTGTCCCAAGTGGGGCATGTGTCCAAGCTACCCAGACTCTACTTGGAAGAACGGCCCGGATAGTGTACCACTGCACCATCCGACCCTATAGGAATCGACTTGTAGGAATCGATTTAGAGGGAATAGCTGGATAGGAATAGGAAGACGTGAGCGGTACGGTATGAGTGTGGGATGATGAATCTGATCCACTTTTAATATTATTATTATTTTTTTTTTTTTGAATTTGATTTCAATTAACCCGTTCAGGTACCCAATGGGCCCATGCAGGTGACTATAACTTTAATATTTACATGACGGGAAACCTTACCGGTGAAAACCCCTCGCTTCTGCCTGGCTGTAAGTCTATCTTTTATGTATAACCTTTAGGAAGTGCAATTCACTGTAAAATTTTTCCTCTCTTTCTTTTATCCAAAACCTTCGACAATTTCTCATACCTCCTACTTATGAAATATTATTATTATTATTATTATTATTATTATTATTATTATTATTATTATTATTATTATTATTATTATTATTATTATTATTATTATTATTATTATTATTATTATTATTATTATTATTATTATTATTATTATTATTATTATTATTATTATTATTATTATTATTATTATTATTATTATTATTATTATTATTATTATTATTATTATTATTATTATTATTATTATTATTATTATTATTATTATTATTATTATTATTATTATTATTATTATTATTATTATTATTATTATTATTATTATTATTATTATTATTATTATTATTATTATTATTATTATTATTATTATTATTATTATTATTATTATTATTATTATTATTATTATTATTATTATTATTATTATTATTATTATTATTATTATTATTATTATTATTATTATTATTATTATTATTATTATTATTATTATTATTATTATTATTATTATTATTATTATTATTATTATTATTATTATTATTATTATTATTATTATTATTATTATTATTATTATTATTATTATTATTATTATTATTATTATTATTATTATTATTATTATTATTATTATTATTATTATTATTATTATTATTATTATTATTATTATTATTATTATTATTATTATTATTATTATTATTATTATTATTATTATTATTATTATTATTATTATTATTATTATTATTATTATTATTATTATTATTATTATTATTATTATTTTATTTAACGTCTATCTAATAAACATTTGCTTACGGCAAATGTTTATCCATCCCATTTGGGACATAGGACGCTAGGGCCGAAGCCCTAGAGTTTGGAAGCTAATATAGTCTAAAATACATGGCTGTATCGCGTTGTCTTAAACTGCGAACAGAGAGTTATTGTGCAATATGCAAGTTTGTTTGTCATCAGACATATACAAATATAAAAAAACTCATGCCTCACCGAGGACAGATTTCTTCAAAGAATCGAGATCTTTCTAGCCATTCAGTTAATTCCTTGGCCCCTTCTGGTGTGCCCAACAATTTAGAAAGGAGTTGATTGATAGACCCTGCAGGGCGGCCGCCACGTCGATGTAATATACGGCAAAAGAGGAAGTGCTTTGGGGCTTTAGGTGATCCGCAACGACAATTCATTTTTGCCTCTTCGTGTTTGAAGCGAGTGTGGTAAAATGCAAAGTCTCCATGGCCAGTCCTGGCAGCAATTAATCGTCCTAAAGCCTTTCGGCTCAGCAAGAGCTCTTTTGGGAACCTCGGGGCAGTTTTAATTTCTAATTGTGCGTATCTACCTGGAATATTATTGTTCCACCAATTAATCCTTATTTGTTTCTGTTGTGAAGATTGCCATTGTTCCAATGTCGCAATCGAGTACTGGGGAGACTCTGAATAAGGCATAGCTGCTCCTCTCTTTGCTTCTAGGTCGGCAAGTTCGTTACCTTCTATCCTGGCATGTCCAGGGACCCAACGTATTCTGACCTGCCCTTCTTCGGTATGAGGGAGGCGTGATCTCATTTTCCAGCTCTTTGCTGCTTTCAAGAAATCTAGAAAGATTGGTTGAGATGATTTTGGAGTTGATGTAGTCATTAGTTTACTTGCGACATCTAAGTTATCAAGAAAAATCCAGGCATCGTTTGAGAAGCGTGCTGAAGGAAGTGAGATAGCTGCTTGCAGACCTTGGAGGGCTGCATGGGCCTCAGCATCATATGGTTCTTTATATTTTCCAAGAGGAAAAGCCCCTGAACGTACTCTGATTCCAAATTGAAAGATTACAAACCCGCTACCTGAGTGTCCATCTGCAAGTTTTGAACCATCTGTATATATTATGATGTCATTTCTGGGAATTGTTCTAAGAAAATTTTGAAAATTTGTTACCCTCATGTTTGATGGACCTATAGGGCCGCTAATACGATTCAAGGATTCTTGCTTAGTCTCTTCTATCTCCCATGGGGGGTTAACTATAGGGTCGAAGTATTCTGAGATGGGAATATTTCTGTATTGCCTTGCAAATCGTGATAAGGCAGGTTGTGAAAGTGACTTTTCCCCACGTAAACGTAACGGGTGTCGAGGGTCAAGTCTTCGTATACGTATAGCCGCATTTCGCGTAATAGTATCAAGAGTGAGCTCTGCAGGCAAGAGTCCGGACTCTCTTAGAAGTGCCACGGAAGGTGTGGTCCGATATACTGGGAGAATTACCCTTGCTGTAGCTAAATGTACTTTTTCTATGCTTGAGATGTGTGTGCCCACCCTATTACTGACAATTTTATTATTTTTCCTTCTAACTTTACCAGGCCACCAGGTTTCGGCTCCAAAATGAGCAATTGGTAATATACATGCAGTTGCTGCTTGTCTAGACAGTCTAGGAGAGATCCCTCTGATTGTATTACCTAAACATCGAAGGGCGTTAGCTACTTTGAATGCTTTTGCTGATAGGATTTGCACATGGTGTTTAAACGTGAGCTTTTTGTCAAAATGCACTCCGAGCCATTTTAAGTATGGCTTCTGAGTACTTTCGGAGAAAGTAAATCTGTTTGTTCGTACTGATGGGCTATTTAACTTGTCTCTACGTTTGCGGGAAAAATGTAGTAGCTCTGATTTAGCAGGGTCGAAGGTTATACCTTCTGTATCTCCCCAAGATAGCGCATGGTTTACTGCAACTCTTATCTTTTCTGCATTTTCATCCAAACTAGGAGAAATTTTAAGGATTGCGAAGTCATCCGCATATCCAAAAGCTGAGTTCAAGCCTTCTAACCTAAACAAAGGAGCAATATACAACATAAACAATATTGGTGATACTGGGGATCCCTGTGGGAGTCCGCAAGTAATTGACCTTGGTTCTCCAATTTCTCCGTCGATTCGAATACACACTTTACGTTCAGTTACGAAAGAAGAGACCCAATCACATAGATTTGCTGGCCAGCCTTGTTCCCTGAGACGTCTGATAAGCCTACCAGGTAGAACAGCATCAAAGGCGCCTTTTATATCTAGGGTTGCAATTGTGGCAGTCATACCTTTGGCTAGCGCAGTCTCAATGTCATGAGTAAGTGAAGTTGTGAGATCTACACTAGACCGTAGTGGTAAAGCCCCAAATTGTTGGCGAGTGAGTACTTTATGTTTAATTGCTATCCATGATAATCGCTTTGACACTAGCCTCTCAAGTCCTTTTCCCAGTACAGATAGTAGTGCAATGGGTCTATACGATCTAGGATTAGACATATCTAGTTTATTAGGTTTTCCAATTATAGCTACAATCGCAGTTCGGAAGCATTTTGGGTGATGGCCAATATCAATGCACGCTTGAAATAAATCCAATACTAGTTCCGAAATGTGAGGCCAAGCAAGACGGAGGACTCCCGCTGGTATTTGATCTTTTCCGGGGGTAGTGTTGCTAGCACCAAGAATAGCTCTTGAAACTTCTTGTACCGTAAGTTTTGGGAAAGGAAGGGAGGTTCTTGCAGCAGTAGGTGCGTGTAATGATATGTCTTCTGTTTCTGACTGATTACTAAGGAGGTTTCTTGCCAATACATCTCTTTTGTCCTTAGTTGACTGAGCTGGAGGATTGTCCGGAAAGAGTGGATCTTTTAACGGTGGGGTTCGGTATACTCCTTTTGATTTGTGCCACCTTGTTATCTGAAAAACATCTCTTGAATTTGCCGCCTGGTCGGTTATTTTTTGGTAGAAAAGGATTTTAGCGGATTTAACGACTTTGCGAAAGGCATTTCTGTCTTCCCTTGAGGCATTACCAGCTCGTACTTTTCTCTTATAAATCTCCCTCGCTTCTCTACAATTTTGATTCCACCATGGCTGACCTCTATTGTGTGGTAATGATAATTTTGCAGACCCCGAGAAGCATCTGAAAAGAATTTTAGTGAGCTCCTCTGCTCTGTTGTCCAGGATTGCAATTGATTTTTCTGAAAGTAAATTCAATGGAGCTAGGTGGGTATGAAGTAACGAAAGGAATGTTTCATGTTGAATAGTTGCAAATCGAAGTTTAGGAGGGGGAGTTCCTTGTCATTTGGTAGGGTAAATTAATGAGGAGAGGTAGGTGGTCTGAAGTAACGTCTAAGTCTTGCTGGACTTCTGCAGTAGCGTCCCTTGCTATTAAATCACTAGAAGCAAAACAAAGGTCTAAAACATTTCCATGATTGTGAGTAGGTGTATCCACTTCGGATAAAAGGAAGAGTTCTTTGTCATCCAGCCAACGAATGAAGTCCTCTGCCTGCGTTGAGGGTGAGCCTTGGTATGATGGGTTCCAATTCGGATGATGTAGATTGAGGTCTCCTGCAAGGATTGTTCTTGAAGAGAATTGAATATCTGAGAGAGAGAGAAGAAAAGAAACTCCGGCACCTGGATTAATTGACCCAGGAGGGGCATTGTAAACGTTTATTATTTTAATACAGAGCCTATCAGGGCCTTGCATATTGAGAAATAGAATATCACCACTTCCATACTCAGAAAGATTGTTAGGACGATACTGAGAGAATGTTAGATTATTAACTTTTTTCGTGTAAGTGAGTACCCGAGGCCTGATAGACCAGTCATCAATGGGAGTAAAACATTTAAAAGAGGGGTGATTGCAAGTGATTCTCCGGTCAGTAAATCTGGAGATGTAAGGTTCTTGAATTAACAAGATATCTATGTTTGAAGTATACGCAGTTTGTAGTGCAATTTGGTGTGCAGAAGAAGAACGACCAACGTTAACTGAGAGTATTCTTATTTGTGATATTTTATTCCTCATTCATTAATGTCGAATTTTCATGACAACTTTCTTGAGCTAAAGCTGCGTATTTTCCACCAGAGCTAGAGGGGAATTCAGAAAAGAGGTTTCTGATGTCAGTTGAGGGTTGAGTGCGAGTTTCAGAAGGCTCATTATTATCTAGATTAGCTGTTTTTATGTTTCCGCAATGTGCTACCTTCAGCCGAAGTCTTGCTGCAGCTGCAGCCTTTCTAATTTCAGATATTTGTGCTTTTGAAGGCAACTTATTGTCTTTATTAGGTCGAATTAGGCATTCAAGTGAATCAGCAGTGTGAGGGCCATGACAGTTTGCACATTTCGGTGGACAAGTATGATCCCTACTAGGGTCGCAAGACGTATGTCCACTTTCAGTATGACTTGTTGAAGAGCAAATCCTACAGCGAGGTAGGCGGGAGCATGCTCGCTCATTGTGCCAGCCAAAACATTTACCGCATTGAGGTGTTTTAAACTTTGGGGGCAAGAGTTTAGCTGGAATTCGGGCCCCAAATAGGGGGAGAACTTTTGATAGTGTTGGACCTTTAGGGTAAAGAACGATCCAGTTTCTTTTGGGGGAGAATTCTGTGATATTAGAGCCCCGAGACTCTAGAACTTTTATTGGAGGAACATTTGTTAGATCTGTTAGAGCTTCTGCCACAATTGACGCAGTTATTTCTCTCATTTCCACTGAAGTTCCATTAAATGTAGAGTAGTTGCGAGGTACGCCAGAAAGACGATAGGCAACGTGTTGTCCAGGTTTTTCGACTTTACACTGACCACTAGAAGAGAGGGAAGCTTCAATTTCTCCCATTCGCGCCTCCAATTTTTCTTGGGCATCACCCGATACTGGGCAAATGGCAAACCCAGTTTTAATAACTTGTATCTCTTTCACCAACTTTTCTTTTAAGAATGCGTTTAATTGCAACATAATGGCATATGGAGAAGAGCCTAAAGCTGGGTGTTCAGGGCTGACTCTAACTAGAAGACGATTATCTTCGGGCCTAATTTTTGGCTGTGACTTAGGTTTGCTACTTGAATGAGTCGAATGTGTCTTTGGCTGTTCTTTGGTATTTTGTTTCATGAAAGAGGTCATAGCCACACTCGCAAAGGTTTTTTGAGTTTTCGAGTGATTTTCATATGTATTCTTTTGCTTCTCTGGGTTGCTCACAGCAGTTTGCACGACATTCATGGAGGTATATGGATTAGGAGGTCTTTGAGATCCTCTTACGTGGGACTCAAAGTGTCTCTTTGCAACAGAACTCAGGTCTGCAATGAAGTCTTGGTAGGGTTTTTTGAGATGCTGGGGTATTAGTTCGTAGTTCTCGCCTAAAGCGTCGTCAAGAACGCTTGCAATTTCTTGGAACATGAGCGTAGCCTCATGATTCCTAGTATCAGCGGCGGAGGTTGTTGACAGTAGCGTCTCTGTCAGCGACCTCCCTCCCCCGTTAAGGGTGGAGGCGTGTAGGGATGAAGGGGGGTGGGATGGAGGACGGGGGGGAAGATTTTGCATGAGGAGTGAGCGATATAGCTAATAAATGTGTATATTGTCCTGAGATGATCCACTTTTAATAGACAGGGAGACGAATTTTATTGTAGTGACATATAGCACGCGGCTTCAGTGAGTATTACGTAAGCCTCAGATCAACATGGGCTGAGTCGACAGGCACACGATCCATTGAAACACGTCCTGCGCGTAGGGACGAAGGAAGTAATCAAAATGAAATGATACCCTCCAGAGTTGCGTGTCAATCAGATTTGGTGCACCTGACAGTTTGGATCCGTGGTTGATGACAGTACCTATACCTACCTGAATTGACGTTGATTCACATCCTTCACAGCTACTCATCGATGCTAACATCACCGGAATACATTTTAAGAACTGTTAAATTTTCCTATCGAACTAGATTTTGACGTCTGTCCGAATTAACCTGGATCAATTTCAATGTTACATGAATCCCTTTGTTCCTTTAAAGAACAAAGCTTGCAATAAGGCTTTCTTAATGTTGAAACAGGACCTCCATGATATTGTAAAAGTTAGAGGATAGCTACGCTCATATGACAATATATATTGTTCAATTTCTTATAATTCGATGACAATATCCAGATCGCAACTTGATCATGCTTCACGAGATTTTACTCTCTCTATCAGGACACCCATCTCCATTACTTACAGATGATTATGCCTCGCCATCTTCCTTATTTTCCCCTTCTGAGAAAGCTCTGTTAGCATCCCTTGCTCACCTCAGCGAACTTCATTGTAAGCTACTCTCTCAAACCTCTACGATAACGGCAACACATCCCTCAAGTATTTGTCAGGCAGTCGCTACAGCTATCCGTTCCAATCATCTTGCAAAATTCCAAAACAAAGTTCTTGAACTTGAGGAGAGTTTACTTCGCAAAGATGCCGATTACGTCGGAGCTCATAATGTTGTTCCATTGACAAGAATTGTGAGCGAATTTTCTGGATGGACGAGAAGAATGGAATGGTTTCTAGAGGTAGTTGAATATATCATGCGTGGTAGAACAGCAGAGAATCGTAGTTGCTCTGGCGCAATGGTCATTGATAATCTGTGCGAAGCTATGCAAACTGGATACCTTGATATTGAAGAGGCGGCACTCAGCTTAGTAAAAGTTGCAGAAACTGCCTGGCTAAGACAAATTTCTGCCTGGGTACTTTATGGTAAACTCCCAAGCTACGGAAGAGAGGATTTTTTTGTTCAAACTGTTAGTGGCGATGTGCCAGTAGGCAGATTCTCTTAAATCAGTCAGTACGCTTATACTAATAATTTTAGGGATATGACAGTAAAATGGAGCTATTACCAGCTTTTGTCTCTGTTCCAACTGCAAACTCTCTTCTATTTATTGGCCGATCTCTCAACCATATCCGAGTAAAAAGTATGTCAACGGCCAGGGTATCAGAGCTTGATCTTGTGTCAGCTCAGCTACACCAGCTTTCAAGTCTCAGCTTTCCAATAAGCAGTCAAAATTTCTCTCGAGTAATATCATCCATTCGACTTTCACTTTCTCAGATAAATCTTCGGCACTTGCTTCCTGTAGCGAAAATTATCAGAATTCTTACACTTCTCCGACAACTATTCCTATTGGGTCGAGGTGAATTTGCCATTGCATTAATTAATGAAGCAGATGGGAGAATGCGCTCAAGATGGCGACAAACCAACGCTAAAAGTTTTGAGAACATGGATGAAATTGCAAACATTGTCATTAAAGAGGGCGAAACATTTGCCATTTTGGCTCGAACCTGGGCTGCTCTTAGCGCTCTTCAAGGCCAGCATGAAGAGTATCAAGAAGACGATGATATACTCGAGCTGGCCAGAGATTTAGTTCAACTTACTCTCTCAAAGCCTGCATCAAGTAATGTATCAAAAAGTCCGTCAGCTGAACTGAGCTCCTTAGTCTCGTCCACACCTTTTAAAAATCTACTACTCTCGATCCCTGCAACACTTACTATGCAGATTCCATCACCTTTAGACTTGTTTCTCTCTCCATCTGATGTTCAAATTTATTCAAGTATCAATGCATATCTCTTATCCATGCGTAGGGCGCATCTCAAGTTAACCGACCTATGGAAAGTCTCAGCATTGCGGCGTGAACATCCCGTGCCCTCATTATCCCCTCACAGAAGCCTGAAGACTAGACAAGATGTATTCCGAAAGTGTCGTGAAAGAACAGTTGAACGGTTATCATCTATGCGCAGCGTATGGGCTACAAGCAGTGCAGCTGTGTTTTTTTTCGCAGAAACGGAAGCATATTTTCAAGGCGAGGTTGTACAAAGCACGTGGCTAGGGTTTAAAAACTGGATAAACGGGGAGGTTAGATTGCCACCAACCACCAGACCTACTTCAAGAACTTCTGAGGCGGGAGAAATCTTAGTGGAAGCCGATATTGAATCAAATACTACAGGTCAAATTCATGATCCCCAATCACTTGCAGACGCTCATAGAAGCTATCTCTCTGCTTTAGCTAATCGCCTTCTCTTAACTGTCCCAGAGTTCACAAACCCGCTCTACCATCTTCTTCAACACATAGATCACTTGGTAGCGCTTGTATATCGTATTCACTCTATATGGCAATGCCTTGACCTTGAGATTGATGAAGGCGTCGTTGATCCTTTTTCTAATTTCCATAAAGAAGAGAATGATGTCCGAGAACAATTATCAAATGTTACTACAAAAGTCAAAATTTCAATTGAAAAGTTGATTCAAAACCTGCGAGACATAGATCAAGACAAAGCTGGCTGGGATAATGGATTTGCCGAATTTGTGCTCATTGAGAAGGGCCAGTATGTTCCAGCCAAAGTCGGTCGAATTGACAGGCTTTTAATGAAGTTAGACTTTGGCAGCTGGTTCGAAAACCAGATGAGAGATCACGATAAGAAATTGAGCCGCAGTTACAATGAATAAGAAAAGGTGTTGATTAACCCCCAGATTATATATAAATTCTTGGAATCTTACTTTCAGGAGGGATATCTGTCGTCTTAAATAATCTAGGAGTCATATTTGGAGTTTTGATTAATGATGTTCTATTATTACAATTACATCATATGCCTAGCGTAAATATTACTTAGCACCTTGACGATATTCTGTCTAGGTAATAACGAGCGTATTGCAGAGTAAATGGTGAGACGAAGAGACCGACAAAACTCTTCTACATCACGCTAAACCTAAGCGCCGGCATCATCCAGATTAATACCAGAAATCCTCATGCAACTCATCAGAAAATAGTCTTCTTGCATGACGTTAATCCTCTTAATCTACATAATATCTAATCTAGTTACCTAAGTTGGATTATGGTGCGAAAATCGTTCTAGGTGGAAAGAGTATCGAATTTTATCGGCCCTCTTCAATCCATTAAGAAGATCCAATTCTTATTATCGGTGCAGTATTTCGAATGTCATAAAATAGGTACGCTATTTTGTTACCAGTCAGATTTATTTTATGATCAATCTGAAAATATCAATATTTCTGGATACCCTCAGGACATATGGAAAGTCTATTGATTAATCCTACTCTCACTTCCACAAACTTCTCACAGAAACGAATTTCTTAACTCAAGAGCTGTCACCGTTAATGTAATGTGGACAGATCGGAGAGGCGAGACGTCAAGATATCTGTGTAAGAGAAGCAGCGTAGTGTTTGAGATAAGTGAGGCTATTATAGAATAGGTGAGATGACAAAGAGAGAGATTCCTTCAGAGATATTCAGCAATGTGATTGACTGAAGAATTCTGAAGGAGAAGAGAGCTCGTTATATACAGGAGTGTAACCCTTATGGGACTTTAATTAGCATAATTCATGATAGACATTGATGTCCCAATATAACAATATTATCATGGTATGAGTAAGTCCTAAACCTGAATGTTTCCCCCAGAATACTTAGGTGTAAGACGCTCATATGTGTAGCTGTTAGCTCGTACCATCCATAGTTATAGATGATATAAATAGACATTAAGTGGGAAATCTAAATATAACATATGAGATGATGACGATCGCGTGACAGTGTACGAGTCGGTGTGAGACGCGCATCGCGTGGGATGCTGGACTGTTTATTTTACAACAACCGTGATTCGTTTGAATCATTCCTCTTTGCTCGGCCTAGGATCCCAAGCCTGGACCTATCAGAATTTTAGAGGAATAATCCAGTTACACAAACAAAAGTCAGAAAAATAAAACATGTGTACCGGCCAGGGAAGAGAAACTTGGGTAGTTTTTTCTCTCATTAAGTGTGAATGGGACTAGTCACGATAGTTGTTCACAAAAGTGTGTCGCAAAATTAGCTTTACATTCTGTCAAGAGAAAGAAGAACAATAGAAGGTCTACACAGCTATATACTCCATATCACACACACCATGTGAAGTTATACAGAAGTTGTCCTATACGCAGTTTCTTAAGTTGAACTGACTGTTCCATGACGATCTCCATGTTAACTTAGCCGGATCATATCCGGCTTAAACCAAATAAGGCAACAGCCTATAAAAATAAGTGTCTTTGCCAGTTTAACTCTAAGAAAGCTTTCGAGCTCACGATGTCGGGGTAAAGCTGCCTCGTACTCACGGATTAGCCTCAAATTGAGCCTATAATTTTACCAAAAACACTTCTACTCCTTGCAAAACTTAACATTGTCTCAATAGCTTATTCAACTGTAGATAAATATCCGGCAGGAAATCTATCATATTCTGTAGTTCAACCTTAATTTAATTGACCAACTACTTGAATTAAATACAGTCATCATCTTTCAAAAAGATTCGTTGGAATAAATTCATTTGATCTCAGATAAATATTTGTATCGTTGTTCTTCTTTCCAAATACCTAAATTATCAGTCACGCAACTGATTGAAAAGAAAATTTAGCTGTCAATTTTTGATTACTCTGAAAATAGGGCAAATGAATCTACCGGTACTCATATAATCAGAAATTCAGGATTAAAAATACCTGGCACAATAGCCTCAACGAAAAATTCTGTCGAAATTAGGATGAAATTCATTCGAAATTTATTTCCGGCACCTCATCACATCGATCTGCTAAAAGCTTTTTTTTAAATCAAAGAAATGAATATAAAAGTGGCTTTGCTTGAGTCTATAGGTCAAGAAATGTACATCGTTATATAATTCGCTTGAAGCCGAATCCAAATCCAATTTCATGAACTCGTAGAACGAGCACTGATTTTTGATGAAATGATAGCTCCGTGTTGGTTTTCTACTCATATGTCACAGTTCGAGTATTGATGCGTGGGCAATCATATAAGAAAAGGTAGTTTATAATTTTCTCTCTGTCTATCTAAGTACAACCTATAGGCTACTTATATACTTTATACATAATTTCTAGAATGTTCGCCATTGCTTAGTAAATCTTCATCATAGGTCATACTAGAGGAGGTTGTATGCCTCGTCGTTGATGTCTAGAATATTCTAGATATTTCCAAACTATCACGTGTATTTAGTGATTCCAGGGTGTGTCATTAGGGGCACAGGTAAGAAGGTTAACAAGGGTGTAAACCTCTCCTTTACATTACCCATGTCACAAAATAATAGTCACGTGGTAGTAAATCTGTATCAATCAACTGACTGCGATAACCATCGTAGGCTGCAGGACCATTAAGGCTTACAAGCCGTTACATCATAGAGCCTCTTCTATTCAATTGATAGTCGTTCTTTATCTGTTGCACTATTTTCAAAGTACGGTATTGAAGCAGAATGAGTTGAAACCCATTTACTTTAATTCAAGATGATTATCAGGCTCTAAAAGTCAACCTAAAATCTATGAATATCATGGATCTACGATCATTTTCACTCTTAACGCCTCAGATTATAAATGAATTTCAACAATAAAAACTGCAATAGAAAAAAGAGCCCAAGAAGACGGCTGTAGTCTTAATCGTCGCATTAGATCCAAGTGGTTCAAATCATGTTGTGATAGATTATTCAGAGCGTTTTTAAAGTGCTAGACAGGTTCATGAGCTAGTGTCAGCTCTATACAAACAACTGAGGGGACAAAATAATAGGGCTGGGGTCTGCGAAAACTCTATCCTCGCATGAAAAATCAATTTCAACGACCACTAGATTCTTGCGACATTGTGTCAATTTAGAAAAGCCTTGACGATATTTTACAAAATTTTATGGACCAATCTGCGCCTACAAGGTCTTATCTTTGTGGTAACATCAACTCTCCTGTAGAATTGATGTCCAACTAGTAGGGATTGGTCTCTATTTAAGCAATTATTTCCAGTTAAATATTCTAAAAGAAGAAGCAGCACCATATCAACCACAAGATATTCGAATAGCTCAAAATACACGTGCCAAAATTAAGGGAAATCGTATAGAAGCTATGAAAGCTTTCACAATAAATATGTTTTTTTCGAAGAGGGCGGCAGTTAAAGTTTACAAGATTGCCAGTGTCAGGCCTAAGTGATCGAAACGTGGGGAAGACGCTGAAAGTATGTGAATCCCGTCACAACTAGACCATGAACAGGGCAGAAGCTTGTGTCACGGCTCGAGAACAGAACGCTGGAGCAATTTTGTTGGTACGGTATATTAATTATTAAACTATCTAGAGGGAAAAAGAAGATCTTAGACACAAGAAATAACAACAATATCTGTAGATTGCTTGCCACCAACTCCCATGATTGTTTCCCTACAGTCAGACCCTTTCGAGTTTGTCAGAGATCCGCGTATACTTATCCTTATCATCGTCCTGTGCGATATCGTACTAGTCTAACATTATTTTTAGTACTCGCCGGTGGACATCTGTGCCTGCGCTAGCTAGCGTAGGCTACAGGTAACTACCGGCTTACAAGCCGTTACAGCTTGAGAGCGTTGATATCAGATGAATTTGACGACTGGGGCAGCATCTTGGTAAATTATCAATGACATCAAAGCTGCTTGCAATACATGAACTCCTCAGGTGGCGACGGAATTAAGCAAAATTGAAAAAAAGAAATGTTAAGGCGGATGCTCAGGAATGATTATGAAAGTGGGCCTGCGGAAGAGCAATCAACAGGTCAAGGGTATTCCGAATTTTCAGCCATATGAGCCATTTGCGAACCCTCATAGAGACTTCATCGAAGAAAGGTACAACAAGATTAGGAACGCACGTCCTGATTTGAAATTGTTGATCCATGATTAGGTCTTTGATTTCGACTATCAAACTTGCTATAGACGATAGCGGTGAAGCTGTAGCAATTCACTGCTCACTTATTGATGCGGTAGTTTGGGAACTTGAAGAGCTTTCCAAGCAGAAAGATTGCGCCGTTGTTTGAGACTTGGGCCTCCGCCAGTATGGTGAACAGTTGAAATTATGATGTATTATTCTTAATCCTCAAAACCGATTAAAATTTTCAAAATGGGTTAAGTTGAGGATGTGAAGTTTGACGTGCTGGTCAAGAGATGATGAAAAAAGTCAACGTCCTGATGACTAGGGAAGCTTTCACACGATATTTTTTGAGATGTTGAATTTGATTGTATGAAAATAAAAAGACATCATTCGAAAGAGAGGTGACTGGCTCTACAAAGCTTAGGATTGTTCCATTGCAGTAATGGTTTCACTAGAGACTGGAGAATTTTGCCAATTGATACATTTAGGCTCACAATTGATCAAATTTATTCCAAGAACAAGGGATCCGAACTGGAGAATTTTGCCAATTGATACATTTAGGCTCACAATTGATCAAATTTATTCCAAGAACAAGGGATCCGAACTGAATAACAAGATGATGATGATAGTGTTTATTACGTCTAACCGGTGGCGTGCTGATCACGGCCCTAAGATACCCTGTCGGGTCAAATGACGCCGAGAAGTAGACTTCTCTCAGTCTCCACAGTAAAGCTGATACAACTTTGACATAGAACACTCATGCTATTTGGTGCATTTGTTGGTATTACTGCAGTGTGTCACATCTTGGAGACTTCCACTCCTTCCCTCAACTGTTAATGCCCACACAGAGAAAAACATACATGTAAAAAACCTTGAGCTGTCCCAACATGCTTTATCATCAAACTACATTGACCGCGCGGAAAGGTAGTCTCACAAGGTCCATACTTTATGTCGTAGTAGGTGTTCAGGCAGCATGACTTTTGTGGAAACATTATCCGGATATTGGACCACCTCTTCATCCTTCGTTGGGTCGGTTCTTGGTCGACTCAAACTTCGCACTCGTAATCACCGGGCCAGGCCCGGCCAGTCTAGTCCAGCGTTTTGCACTCTCCTTCCAGCACACCTCTCTTACCTCCTCACTGCCCGTCAGCTCTCTTCACACGCGTGCCATCTCGAAAACATGCTTTACACACATCGTAAGCCTCCCTAAAACCTGGGCACCGAGTCTCCATTCGTGCGCCGGGTATCCATAACCATGTGGGCGTATAATTCGAGCAGACGGGCGCGCAAGGTCGTAGTGGATCAATCGCTATCACCGAGGGAAGGTTGAGATCATGGAGAGTGGCGGATAAATGGATCGGTCGTAAGGTATATTGTTGAGCAGCAGAAATCGGCAAGGAGACAGGATCCTCTTGCCTTGGAGCAGTGTTTGACTGTGACCGCAACCGAGCACCCTTCTCCTCTTGGCCATCTCAGATGGCCGAGTTTACTAAGCCTTGACAGCCGGCACCGCGTGAAGGTGAAGAGTTCGACTTTGCCAGCCTGTCTGGATGTGAGGTTGGAAAGGTAATGGAATTCGGCAAAAGGTAGAATGATCTAGGGATCCGTACCGTCATGTATACAGTGCCTCCGTTCATGTGTCCCTTACAGGCCATACGATTAATTATAGATTCATGAGAGACACGCACATCTTCAGTACTCAAAATCACAATAATCGTTCTCAATCACTACATAATATATCGTGTGAAGGATGGATCATATCAACACATGAAGCTGCCCGGCCATACCTTCCGGTATCTAACTGATAATAGAATTGAACCGTGTTTGAGAGGGGAGCTTAGCTCAAATGACATATGCTCATACATTAATTAAGCGTTCAAACACCCTTCGCTCGCCGCTGAGGGTGCACGGAAGCAAAAAGCACTATGATACTGGAACCGTGATATCACCATTTTTGGGCCACCACATCTTGCAAGCCTTGAATTTCTTATGAATTGAGATAGTTTCGCTAGCCTGAATAATTTTCAACGAAAACGATTGGTCCGGTCAAGGTAGGCACAAATAACGAAAATGAACAGCAAGTAAAACGTCGGGCCATCTGGAATAAGTAATAGCAAAGCAAACGAGTGTTAAAGGCATCTTGGAAGGGTTGAAACAATGTTCTCATTGGATGAACTTCTGAGACCTAATGTATATACATGTTTACACGAAAATACGATCCCTAACTGGGTAAACCAAATCCCGACAAATCAGTAATTAACACTAGCTGTTGCGGGATCAATCGATGTTGACTGTAACAAGCTGCGCCCTAGGGTTGTGGCTGGTCATGTATCCTAGCCTTGCGATATATGTAGGTGTAAATTGCGCAAGGGACCGCTCAAGCCTATGCAGTGATATGAAGGAGTGGTCGACATGATTATAACAGGGGTGCACACGAGCCAGGGTATCACAAACTTTACCTGTAAACTTGTATCCCCTCGAAGGAATACTAGATCTCTTCGTAGGAAAATATTCGGATAGATTATAGCTTTAGCTTGCACGCCACAGCCGTTGGCTTTACACGTTTCACAACGTGTGATTTGAAAACATTTTGAAGTTTGGTATTAAAGTTCGAGTCAAGACTGGATTCCATTAGATCTTTGTCCCTTGGTGATATATGGTTAGTCTGTCGTTGTTGAATTGTTTTAATGGCCGAGTCGATGTTAGGGTTAATAGATTCAAGCTGAGGAATGCCCAATGTTACATTGTAAGATTTGATGGGTGCCTCTACAAAGTTCACAGTGCGTTAAGTTTTAGTGACAACTTATGGGTACAAGCAGCAGGTACAGCTTTGTTCCCATTAAAAGGAGAGGTATTTTTATTTAGAAACAATGTATTTCTATCAGGATTTTTATTCATTGTTTTAGCATTACATGCATTAACTTGGGCTGTTCCATCAACCAGCATTTTTGATTCTATACCCTCAATCCTGCCCGCACTTTTGTCGAATTGTCCTTGTTAAGACTGGCTATTGAGAGTGGGAGGACTAATTATGGTTGCGTGGGAGTTAGGTAGCGTATCTTAGACATAGATGGAGAAGGTGGAGTTGGAGCTGAAGGCGTTTTTCCTCCTTCAGCTAGCCGTTTAATTAGTCGCTGGTATAAATGAGTCGGGTAGTCTCCGCCACCAAACATGTAGAGATTATTATTTCTACGATAGACCCTGATTTCTTGAGAAACCTTGACCTTGATTTCCGTGGATGGTGGCGCAAAATTTCGGTCGTTCAGGTAGGAGTCTGAAAAGCTTGGGTGAGTTATTGGCTTATTTTGGGAAGGGATTTTGAAGGGAACCCTGGTTCCGCTATTCTTAGCTGATCTCAGTTCTTTTCTAATTCTATAACTAGTATCAAATTGATTTGCAAGCTGTGGTATCATTTCATAATTATTGTAGTCTATACCCGCGACAACAGCAAGCTTGTTGAAAATGGGGTCAGTGAGACTCTTGAAGGGTTCTTCAGCATAAATTTGAGGAGGATGGTATATCTCTTTGCAAAGACATTCAAATCGTTGCTTGTACTCCTGGACACTTTTTGTTCTCTGCTCTAGATTCTGCTTTTTTTGCACCCTTAATTGTGGAAGGGCGGGATTTAAGTAGCATTCCCTTAGCTTTTGCGCCAAAGCAGGGCAGTTGTCTCTGAGTTCAGAAAAAATTGTAATTCAAGCCTGGCCCACTTCTTGAGCGCGTCAGACGAGCCATCGTTTGACGAACCCTCGAGACTTTCATCAATTGGCACTACTTTTGACGGTCGGTGGCGTGGTAGTGTGGTTGAAGAATGAATCGGGCGTTAACATCTTCGATAAGTTGGACAACGTTTGTTAAGCCAGAGTATTTCGTGATGGCGGGAAGTGGTGTTTGGAAGGACGTTTCAGGAAATTTTGATGTAAAGTTCGATGGATAATTGGCCGGACCGTTGTGAGGGCATGGAATACTGAAATTGCTGAATAAAAGGTTGTCTTTGTTGCTTGTGCGTTGGTTGTCGTGTTTAAGTTTGCATTTGTTATAGTAATTGCATTCTTTAGAGAATTTGCTCCTGTACTTGCTGTGGATGCTGTTGCCAGTGCCGCTGTTCTTGCCGTACTGATCTATTTGCGACAGTAATTTTTCCAACGCTAATAACAATTGTTTTTATATGATTGAAGTACGTTTAGCATTTTCCAGAGCACAATTTTACGCTTGGGTTTGGGATTTGGTTGATTCTTTAGGCGACGGTATGGATGGTGTTTATGTGTGTTTTTGGGGTGGAGCGATTGTTCGTTGAACGGGCGCTTAGGGGATAAAGTGTCGCACATCTACAGGGGGACAAGGGGAAGTTAACGAAGGTTAGAGAATAAGTTATGTACACTATATTTGTATGTTTATACTATCGGAATAAACATAATTTACTGCCTAACCTTCGTTAACTTATCCTTGTCCCCCTGTGCTAGTAGATCTATTAATGGCACCCATCTATTAGTAGAACGTCTATTAGTGACTATTGTCTATTAGTTGATAATAGACTATTAAAAAATTAAATAATTCAGTTCTCCTCATTCGGTGCCTCAAGGCCCACGTAGGTATATCCGGAAGATACGTATTCTTTTTGTAGAACGACTCATTTTGACGTGAGGAACACTCATACTCAGATTTCATTCGCAGATACCACTACGAGAATAACGCCTTTCGACATGTACCCTCTTCTGTGAATACCCACCACAGAGAAAAGCGAGAAAAACTCACGGTTGTCTGAGTTTACTTTCGTCACCCCACGAATTAAGTATCACCGCGGGAAAAGTGGTGTGAGGGTCTTTCTGGATTCGAACCAGCTTTCTCCTGTCTCAAGTGGAGCATGTGTCCAAGTTACCCGGACTCTACTTCGGAGAACGGCCCAGACAGTGTACCACTGCACTATCCGACCATTATAGACAATCATTAGATCTATTATGGGGAAATGCGAATACATGTGAGAATTGAGCTTCCTACTACATATACGATGTTTGATAACATCTGTTCCGATAGCCAGCTCTGCAGAAGGCAACATGCTGTGACCAATCTCGACCCAAGACGGGTACGCCGATCCGCGATTATTAAGCCGGCCTGGGAGAATGCGCGCTCTGAAGTAGCAGAGGAGCCAAGTACTGCTAGATAGTCTTGGGCAATTCGACCGAGAACAGGAAAACGAGTATGATTCACCTTCCACTATTGAAGAGGATCATCATCATCCATTATAATTGAGGACGTAGCAGGAGTAGGAGTGCTATCTAATGTCATCGATCTCTTCATGATGAATTCTTGAACGCTCGCGAAAAAGATTACTTGAGTGGCGGACAAGAAAGGACCGCTGCGCAAAGATCGCACGATTCGATGATCCTCAGCCACAAATAGCAGGTCTTTGAACTAATAGAAAATAAATCTATTAATAGTCTATTAGCTTAATTAATCGAAGTCGTCTACTAATAGACAATTCTATTTCTACGAATAGCTAATAGTAGAAATCTATTAATAGTTTTGCGACACTTTATTAGGGGATGGGTGGGAGAGGTATTTCATCGCTTACTTCGGAAGGATGAGCGTGATGGTACTTTGGCCGACGGCGTTTTTTTGGTAGGACACTTTCGGTGGCAATGCCATCCTCAAAATTGTTGGGTAATGAGGACAGAATGAAATGGTAAAGAATGGGAATTCCCAGTTGTCAAATGAGCGAGCCTTATTTTTATCACGCTTGAAGGAAGACCGGTGAGAAATCATAGAAAAAAGACTTCCTGAGAGTGTGGGAATCTCTATAGGAAATTTGTGTCTGTGGCCTTCGTAAAGACAACGCACGATGACTCCGTTCCACAGGTCGGATGGTGCAGTGGTACACCGTCTGGACCCTTCTCCCAACTAAACTCTGGGTCACTTGGTCACACGCCCCACTTGAGATAGGACAAAACTGATTCGAATTCGGTCTGACCCTCACACTACATCTCTCGCGGTGACATCGTGTTCGTGGAATGACGAAAGCATACCGAGATCACCATAGGGTTTTCTCGCTTTTCCCTGTGGTGGGTATTCACGGAAAGTGTACATACGTGAAGTTGTATCCTCGTAGTGGTATCTGAAAGTGAAATTTGAGTATGATTGTTCCAAACGTCAAACTGAGTCATTCTGCGAAAAAGAGATATCTTCCATAATCATTCGCGTCATAGTCTCAGACTGCATCCGCAAAATTGAATTAAAAGACTCCGGTTTTATTTTGAGTTCACTTATTACGCCGTGTCAGCGCATAGCACCCAACTCTAAGGACCATATACCGGTTAGCTCAGCCTATCTAGGGTTACCCGACGTGTAGACTTCGTTACTTTATGGCGATCATTCCAACTTCATATCCTTACATATAGTAGAACCTCTCCAACCCCATATTGGGTCCCGGTATAATTATTGAAGAGATTCATCATAATTTTGCCTTGTATGTTTGCAATACTTACCACTGCATACAAAATAACGTGTGAGGGTAAGTGTTGCAAAAATAAGTACCAAGAATTCGAAAAAATCTTAACAATAATTAAACTCGGAGCCCACTATGGGTTTGGACAGGTTCTACCGTAATCATTGGGACGAACGTTTGACACGAAGACACTCAAATATGTATCACAGAATATCAACAAGCGACGAGGACTATCATGTATGCAATGACCATCACCAGGCCTGATATAGTATTGGTGTCAGGTAAGCGAAGTAAGCTCCTGAGTGATCCTGCCAAGCATGATGGTCAGGCTCTAAAGTACTCATTTCGTTATTCTAAATCAACAGTCAAACAAAGGATTCGCTATGGTCCAGGCGGAGCCGACAAAAACTTTGTTTTATATTGAGATGCAGACTAGGCAGGTGATAAGGTGGACAAGAAAAGTGTATCTGGAAACGTCACAGCGTTCTATGGTGGACCAATATCGTAGTCGTATCAGAAGCAAAGATGTGTCACAACCTCGAGCTACGAGTCTGAATATATCATCATGTCATCTTACGCTAAACAGGGTCCCCGGATTGATCAGGTCTTTAGGGATCTCAGCTATGCTAAATACATTGCTAAAAGTCCTAGCCAAGTGCAAATGCTTGGAGATAACTGGGGAGCCATTGTTCTGACAAAGAACCCTCACTTGAACGACAGATAGAAACATTTCGTAGTTCACAACCATTTCATTCGAGATAACGTGGAAACTAGTCAGTGTCAAATGCACTAGATCCCACCGAATGCAATGTTTGCGGACGGAATGACGAAGCCATTGGGAAAAGTCAGGTCTGAGAGGTTCAGAAGATAATTGTGCCTCCAGCAAGATTTTGAGGGGCACAATAAAGAAAGGCATTAGAATGTAAAAAGGGTGACCAATCCATCGGAGATAGTTTGAGAGACCGAGTCAAGATCCAAGGCTCCAGATGTCGAAGGGAACTTGGTGAGGACTGGTTAGTGTGAGGATACCTTGTTTGTCAAAACGTCTTTGTTTGCAAACTAGACCTGGGGCGTTCTCCGAGACGTTATGTTATGTTTTCTGTCACGTAGCTAACTTACGTTTTTCGAGAGTCTCCTTCGTTTTCCCTCGTCTTCTGTAGATATTACGTCGCCGTCTCTCATCTTTAGCTCTAGTCACCGCCCTGACAGATCGGATATGAGCTGCGAGAAATGTTGAAGGACAAAACATATCATGCTCTAGCAGTCAATGCCCCCGGACACTCAGAACGGATTGGAGAGGTCTATTCGTGTAGTCACGTGAATCGGACACCGTACATAGTTTCCCTTCCCGGATGATTCAGAAACCTCATTACCTCCCATTCTGCCTATTCTACGTGATCATGAATCTGTAGTACATATGATGTGAAGTCATATTTACTGATTGGTGAGCGACTGTAAATCCTGCTGAGGAGTGCTAATGGCGGAATTGACTTGGCCCCGCCCATAACATCGGCAGTGCAAAGTAAACCCCGCAATCATGAGGAGTATACGTGTTTATGTATGTAGAGGTACGACTTCCTTGCTAGTACGTGTACATGTACGACCAGGAGTAATATACGTACCAATACAGGTGGTCGTGCTTTCTGCCTGATATTGTAAGCGTGGAGAGAAGGTATCTGACAGGACCAAATTAAAGTAAATTCTGTACATGATCACTAGAGATTAAAGGATGGAAAGGCACATTATTGACAAAAATATTAATATTCCTTTATTCTTCACCGCGCTTAATGTCATGTACTTGTATATACGTACAGTACTAGTCCTTGGCGGGGGTTTAACAACGTCGATACAAATCTAGTTATTCACGTTAACCTTAATACTTAACGAGCACGTATATGCTCTGATAGTGATGAATCAATCTGTTAAATACATCACCGCTCCCAGCGAAGACGTGGTAGCATTCCAATCTAATAAAAAATTCTACTCCAAAAAAAAATGGTTGTCCATGATATAAGCTCGTGAGTAACTATTATTTAATTCAAGCTCATAGTTACTAATGTTTCGCTTTGCAATAGTCATTCCGAATTTGAATCGGTATTGAAAAGTCATAGAGTGGTCATCGTTGACTTCTACACAGATCAGAATGGGCTGTCTACGGCATTTGAACCTCTCTACATTCAGTGAGATTTCTATATTCCACATATTCGGTTGAAAGCGTTGCTGAAATCAATACTTTTCTAGATTCTCTGAAAAATTTGAAAAGGGATATTTCGTCAAGGCGAACGTTGATCTCATATCGAATATAACTCAGGTGCAGCAAATTCGTGATTTTCCGACTATCGTGATCTTTTTGGATGGTCAGGTGGTCGACAGGGATCAAGGCATTCAACTCTTCGACCCTAGTAATCTGCAAAAATTGCTCCACAAAAACCTTGAATTGGTCTAGCTGTGGTAGTTATCCACTGCGTCTGTTGAGGACCAATGAAAAGTTTTCAAGAAATCATAAAAATAAACTATTTATCAAACGACGGCTTGTGGTCTATATCTCCAAGAATCTGAAAACCACTATCTTGATATCGCATGTGATGACTCATGCAATACAAGCTCGTCGATGATTTCGAAATAGAATTTATTTACTTCGTGACAGCCTTGACCACTGTAAAAACTAGCTGCTGGAATAAACTAAACGTGTTCGTGAACGTGGAATGTAGTTTCCGGGGGATAGATTGACGGGCCCAGGTATTCTTTAACGCATCCACAATTCAGTGTTTCAGTGTCGGTATACCACTGACGATTGTATACAGCGGAGTCTCCGCGTCGAGCTCCAGCTAAGATTATCTGCGCATAGAACACACACATGTAAATATGAGACCGGGAGGTTTTCTGCAGCAAACCTGTAGATCACATCTTCGTATCTTTGGAAGCAGAGGTAGGCCTCAAAATCCTTTAATAGTTGCCATGGCAGAGTTGGAGCTATTCGTGCAGCTGATACTATAACTAGGGATCCTGTGACAACTGATGAATTAGTTTGACTTATTACGATGTAGGCTGTTTAATTTGTGGCCACATTTCCTAGAATTTCTTCGGGTCGAGGGATTCACTTCACCTACACTGGAGCTGTGGCGTTACCAGGTAAATTACAGAATCTGTGAACATGCCATCGAGAGGTGATGTCGACAAGCCTCTGAGTAGAACTTGTGCTGATTCAGAATTATCCGGCATGATGTAGGTGGAATAACTCTGAGAACTATTTATATGTGTCGTGATTACTCCTATTACAGCTATGACTCTATTTAGTTCAGCGTGGTAAACCTCAGCATTTACCAAGGCATCACAGCCGCTAAATTCGATTTTATCAGTGGTGCCTCAAAGAATCTAGAAAGCTTCATACACTTTGTGAATCTATTGTATCTGATCAGTAGATGTTTTTTCCAGTCCATCTTTCGTCTTTCTCGTATTTTATGCCTTATTCATTTCACAAGAGCGTGCTGATGATGATTTTTTCATCCGTTTTAGCCTACTTACTTTCCATACCCCAGAGTGATGAATTCTATTGGCAGAGCGATGGCCTCTGTAAGAAACTCGTAAACCACGCCTGTGACGTGAAGTCTCCATAGTGTCTAGAGCTAAGCTGGACAGGGGGCGTGTTTCATTCAGGCCACAGATTCGAGCTGCTAACAAAACACGGCGTTTTTCAAGATGAAATGATTCTTCGAGGGATTCCAGCTCCTCTCCAGAGAGCTATGCAAGGCATTTGTCGCTATACAGGGAGAACGGTCCACAAACTAGGTAAAAGTATCTGAACGTTGGCCGCAATTTGCTCCTTCTAGGAATCTTGTGCCCTATCTCTGACTGTATTCTGAATAAGTCCGAAGCAACGTACGTCTGTGGCATCAAAGGCGATTTAGATTGCCAATTTTCAAATAACCGTTGTCAATAGGCCTGCTGTGAGCCCCTGCGTGTATCCTGTGAGCCTGTAAAGACGCCGAATAAATTGAGTACTTTTCATCATTCTCTTGTCAGCGTAATTACGAAAAAAGGAGGCCTCGAACGAGAAATACTTCTAGCCATGTATTCTTTTTAGATTCTCTGATCTCTGCTGCGCCTATTCTAATTGGCAATAAGTTGCTAGGTCGAGTTGGAAGGCCAGGTAAAGTGCTTCGGTTTTATTTGCATCGGCCCTCACGGCATTTCCTTGCACCAAAATCATTTATGTGTCACCCTCCCTCTGACTAGCTTCTGCTCCCGCAGTTGCAGTTGCTCCTATGCGGCGTACAGTAAAATTATCGACGTAACCGAACCTAAATTATCTGCCTCCGACATGCTGAGAAATAGAATCAGTAATAGAGATGAGTCCTGGATAATTCCGCGCTTAAGGTTAACTTATTCTGTAACACCTTGGTTCTACCAGACATGAGCAGACTGCCCTTGTTAGGAGAATCTCGTCCAGTCGATGGCTTCAAACGCCTCTGCGATCTCCCACATCTGTCGTAAGAGTCGTCTTTATAAGCCATGTAGGAAGTTCGGTGGATACCTAGCTTCTTAACTACAGTAGAACCCCTCTTAGCTAATAGTGGATCCTGGTATAATTACTGAAGAGATTCATGGAAATTTTACAGTTAATATTTGCAATAGTTGCCCTTGCACGCAAAGTGACCTGTAAGGATAAGTGTTGCAAATATAAAAGTCCAAGTAACAATGAATCTTTTCAACATTTATACCGGGACCCACTATTAGCTAAGAGGGGTTCTACTGTACAGCTTTGCGATGTGCACTGAGTGTGTTCTCTACATTGTTAATAGGACACGCGACTGGATCATTGGAATACGAGCCGGGCAATGCGACAATCTATTGTCGAGGAATATTCTGACTTTTTTTTAAAAAAAATCATCATTGCGTATGCAGCCTGGGGCTATGACGTCAATGATTACGGAACATATATATATTTTGCTGTTTGACTCTGTATAACGTTTGGAAAACTTACACTCAGATTTCATTTGCAGATACCACTACGAGGATACACCATACGGTATGTACTCTCCTCCACGAGTATCCACCGCAGAAAAAAGCGAGAAAACCCATGGTTATATACATATGCTTTCCTTATTCTCTGAATACGATATCACCGCAAGAGATGTGGTGTGAGGGTCATGCTGGATTCGAACCAGCTTTCTCTGGTCTCAAGCGGGGCATGTGTCTAAGCTACCCAGACTCGACGTGGGAGAACGGCCAGGACAGTGTAACACTGCAACATCCGACCCGAATATTCTGACTGCTAGGAGCTGTTTGGGTCATTCGTCTGATAACTCATTCTAGCTCTTGGCACAGACAAGGGAGTAACGCAACAGATCACCGGCCCTTTGCTGTACCAAGATTATGACCGGTATCGGGAAACGGTAAAATCACGACTAGCTTAACAGTAGTCAGAATTTTGTTTTGTTGGTATGACCTTTTGTGCAATGGTCGACTTGCGTGTCCGTCTGCTGGTCATGCCGATCTCGAAATTCGAGCGACAACATGTAATTTATCAGCGTCAGTAACCTTCTCTTGGCACGACGGTGTTACCTACATGACACCTTCCTCAACAGCCTCCGTTGACCATTATCGGTTCTAACGCATTGTGCCAGGCTCAAGGTTGATTTATTCATAATTTTAGTATCAGGTTAGATTGTAAGCCTAGCAAGCAGCATATCGCAGGGTATCGTTACATGGCGATGTGGGTGTAGTTCGTTGCTAATAGCAACTTGCTATTTACGGTATTAAGCTCAGCTGGTGCTCCCTGATGTGGTTCCGCCCATCGGGCCATTCAGTATTTTAGTAACTATCGTAACTTCAGAGACCTATTGGCGCCAATTCTGGTGCTTGGTCGTTAAGATTGTTCGCTGGAATGCTTTTCTCCTGGCTTCGTCGAAAAGGACTCAGTAAGTGCAAGCCCTTCGCCTCCCCGTACTCATCCGCCCACCAAAGTGATGATTAGCTAGAATTGGCATAGATTCGCCACATAGTGGATTCTACAGCGTCGCGGAGAACTAAACTGCTACGCTAAATAGGTTCTGACAAGTTGATATCCCCACACGATAATTCAAAAATGTAATCCATCACTTGATCGAAATTAAATTCGATTCCGATTGGGGGTCAGCATCAGAAATCGGCAAACGTCACGCAATTATTACTTTAAACTACGGTTACCTGAAGAGTACCCAGAGCTGTATAGTAATACAGATAAGAAGGGAGCATCTCGAGCTAAACGCTTATCTGTACAGAAGAATCGTCCCCAGAATGGAACCCCCCAGATGCCAATGTGGTTGTACATCCCAAGAAACCAAGCTAATGGACATGATGTGTCCTCAATTTGAAAGGGGAAGAGGGGAGATGCTGAGAAAGGTCAAAAATAGGTGGTTTGAGGTTACGCGGAAAATATAGCCAGAATCACACAGTAGATTGAACCAAAGTATAGATGTAACAGTTTCGGCTCCCTAGGGAGATAGAGGCAGTAACATGTGTCAAGTATTAAGGCATTGGGTTACGTGAGGACAACGGACTTTGAAATAATACCTACGGAATAACGACGTGAAGATCTTTATCTACACATATTTCTTTTGTCGCGTACGCAAAATATACATCTAAATTGTATCTGTAGATTAAACTTATCTCTCTAGCTTTATTTCGACCTTTAATTGAGTTCTTATCTGTATTCTCGTTTCCTGACAATAAGCGAGAGGGCTTAGGAGAGAAACAAGATGAAATCCGCAGTAGGTTGACTAGTGTGAACGCACTCCCTAAAGCTGGGTTAAAGGGTCGGATGGTGCAGTTGGTACACTGTCCGGGCCGTTCTTCCAAGTAGAGTCTGGGTAGCTTGGACATATGCCCCACTTGAGACAGGAGAAAGCTGGTTCGAATCCAGCAAGACCCTCACACCACTTCTCTCGCGGTGATAGTGTATTCGTAGGATGACGAAAGCATGCTCAGGCAACCACAGGTTTTTCTCGCTTTTCTCTGTAGTGGGTATTCACGGAAGAGGGTACATGTCGTAAGGCGTTATTCTCGTAGTGGTATCTGTAAATGAAATCTGAGTATGAGTGTTCCAATCGTCAAACCGAGTCATTCTGCGATATATAATCATTCGCATCATAGCTCCAAGCTGGTCCTTACTTTTCTGACACTTACTGTCACGGGCTTGATCATATGCTTTGTCCATCGCGACGCGTCAAGCCTGACACGTACATTCAATGTACTACATGTATAAATAAACAGCTTTTCGTAGTCGAGTTTAGTCTCCACGCAACAACGTCAACATCAATTCCTCTCTTTATTTCCCAACCATGATAGTTTGTTGCGTCTTCACAATCTCTTTTTTATAAAAAATCAATGCTCTTGTCTCCTGAAAATAAGTTGTACCCTTGACCTGCGCACTTCGAACGATTCGCTTTCCGCTGGAAACGATTACATGTATCTTGACTTGTTAATTGATAAATACTTTCTCTGTTGATTTGTCTGTCATTTTTCTTAGAGAGTGCTCCCTGATTTCTTCTGTTGTATTTTCGAGAATAATTAAAGTTGGGCGTACATATATATTTATTTTTATCGCGAGGGGAAAGTGACTGTCCTATTTCTTTCAAAGAAAAACAAATAAATAAAGAATTATATAAAGAGTTAAAAAAATTGACCATGGAAACTGTCCATAAAATACAGTTGATTGAGTTGCTGCATACAAACTTTAAAAATTCGGATTATATAGTTTGGATGCAAAAAAACAAAAATGATATTAGTTTTGATATCACGCCATTAATACTTTGCTTGCAAAATGCTCAAAGAAAGGAGAATAAGGACATATGAGCATTATCTTAATGTTTTGTCAACTTCCTAGATGCCCTGAGAAAAGAACTACAAAAGCTGTTTGCGTTAGGTGCAAAGTTTGAAGAAAACTTCAAAGAATCTCACAAGACAATAGAATGTCAAATGAATAAATCAAACGTTAAAGAGGCATCCTTGGAGAAAACGCAGCAGGCATTGTTGAGCAGCCAGGAAGCGATGGCAGGCCTTGCTAAAACCGTTGCCAATTTGAAAAGCAGCAATAGTAACGGTGGTTCCAGTAGGAGATATACGTTGGACCCTGAAAAATTTACGGGTACAGAAAAAGACATTGCAAAGAGATAATAGCAATACATTAGCTGGCGCACCCAAATCTATTTGAACTTCGCCGAAGATGCTGCTTTCTTCAGCAATGAGAGATCGAGGGTCCTGACAATTTTGAGGTGTTTGGGCGGTGAGGTCTACTCCATTAATGCAAGTTTATTACGGGAGGTCTCACAAAATCCTGAAAACCCTGAAAATCCTAAACTTTGGAGCGTCCAAACAGCAGAAAAATTATTCCAAGTGCTAGATAAACAGTACGTGACTCTCGACCTTGCTCACAATGCTGCTATCAAGTTCGAAGATCTACAGCAAAATAACAAGCCGTTTCAAAATTTTGTCGCTACATTTGTTTTCCCAGCATCAAAATGCAGAAAAAACAATGAGCAGATGGTAGAGGCCTTAAAAAAAAAGGTTTCACCCGAAATAGCAACGGCACTAAGAAACAATGTGAACCCACCAGCTAGAGATAGCTTCGAAGCGTGGTCGGATCTGTGTCAAACTTTGTACAAAGACCACCAAGAACTCGACCATTATCAGAAACACAAATCAAAACCACAGCAATATCGTCCAGGTGTTGATTTCAGTAATCAGTATGCTAACCAAACTAGTGTGCCAGCATGTACAACAAGTGACGAAGGAGATCCTATGGAGCTTGATTTAATGAAGGCAAATGACCACCAACGATGCTTTGAAGATGGACTTTGCTATTATTGTAAAGTATTTGGGCACATAGCAAAAGATTGTCTTTCAAAAAAGGCTGCTGATGCTCGAAATATTGCTCGTGGAAGCGACCGGGGTGGTCGAGGAAGTTTCTTTACTCGAGGAGGACTCAATACCAATTGGAACCGTGGCAGAGGTCGAGGCTTTAATTTTTCTAGGGGTAGAGGGCAAGTCAATTTGAAAGCTCTGAGTATGGAGGAGAGCGAGCAAATGGAATACTTTCAAAATGATAGGGAACAAAATAGGACGGAAAATGATTCACAGCACCAGGGAAATGTGTAGCCTTTGATCATAGTCGCGATTAAAGGCAAATGGGAGAGCTAGAGTGGGTAAGGAGGATCATTGATAGCGATAGAATTCTTCGTTTAAAAACCATAGAAAATGAAAAGTCTTTGGTTGTACCTGCAAAAATACTCCCAGCGCAAAATTTATTACCCCATAAATTCAGCACCTTAATTGATTGTGGATGTACGGCACATGGGTTCACTAACAGGCAGACTGCTTATAAATATAAATTCGACAAATAGAAACTCCCTCAATCACGGGATGTTTGCTTGGCAGATGGTCAGACTAAGGATAAGATTACAGAATATTTAGTGCTCCCGAAGGCGACTGGATCCCACGAGGAAATAGGCTTCCTATTTTGTGACAAAATTAGGACCGAGTAATCTATTGATTTTAGGGGTTCCGTGGTTAAAAACACATGATCCTCTAGTTAGATGGGCAAGTATGGAACTTATTTTTTGTTCCCCATAATGTCATAGCAACTGCTCACCGCTTCTATCTAAACATTTTACGCCAGCGCCAAGAGCAATCACCAATCCTGATCAGAGATCATCTAAAAGAAGAAAAACGTATAACGTTCTAGAAGTATATAGCTTGAAAGACGGGGGAATGATGGAGAAAAAAAAGCCTGAGATAATCAATACAGCACCAAATAAAAGATCCGCATATATGGAAGTATCTCAAAGTGATGCACAACATAAAATGGAAGATATTAAAATTTTTAGTGCCATGAGCTGTGTCCAGTTTTGTAAAATGCCTAGTGTTGAGGCAACGACTATTACTTGGGACGAACTCGACAAAGTGTGTGAAACTGCAAATGGCAATGAAACACTCTTCAGAATCACCATACCAAATTTGCAAGAAAATGACTTCAAAGATATCCTGTTAGGAAAAGGTGAATCATTGAATATAAGGAGGCATTTCCTTGAGCTTTACCATAATTTTATTGATGAATGTTATAAAAATGATAATTTTTATATGAACCGTATGTGCGAAAATGACATCAAAAAGTTTATGGGAGGGAAGCCTTCGCTTTCGCGGGAGTAGATAATACAAAAATTACCTATATGGCTAAGAGAATTCAGTGAGGCATTTATACCTCAGATTGCCGATAAACTGCCACCACATCGGGCTTGGGATCATAAGATCGAGCTGGTGCCAGGAAAAGAGCCCCCATATCACAAGAATCGATCCTTATCCATCCCAGAGCTTAAAGTTGTAAGAAAGTGGATTGATGATGACCTTAACAGGACTTTTTTCACGAATCTAGAGCGAGATGTGCTGCATCGTTAATGCTCGCGGTAAAGCCAGGTGGTGGCGTAAGAATATGTCAAGATTATAGGGGCCTTAACAATTTCACTATAAAGAATAGATATCCGCTACCTTTGATACGCGAGACTCTCGACGCCATTTGCTATGTTAAGTTTTACACAAAGTTAGATATAATTGCTGCATTCAATAAACTCCGAATAGCTGAAGGACATGAATGGAAGACAGCTTTTATAACGCGTTTTGGTTTATTTAAATCTTTAGTAATGCCATTCGGATTGTGTAATGCCCCAGCCTCTTTCCAACACTATATCAATCATACGTTGTTTGATCTCATGGATAATAAATGCACTGCACACCTGGATGATGTGTTAGTTTACTCAAACTCAAAAGAAGAGCATAGAGAACATGTTCGAATAGTTGTTTCAAAACTACAGGCCGCAGGTCTTCAGATAGATATTAACAAGTGCGAATTTGAAACGACTCGAACCAAGTATCTGGGATTGATTATAACATCAGATGGCATCGAAATGGATCAAACAAAGGTAGAGGCAATCAGATCATGGAAGGCACCGTCTTCAGTGCGAGATTTACAGAAATTCTTAGGATTCGCCAATTATTATAGGCGTTTCATATGTAATTTTCAGCAATATCAAGGCCCTTGAACAACCTTTTGAAGAAAAATACGTCTTGGTACTTGGAGATGGAACAAAACGACTCTTCTAATTATTTAAAAAAGGCTTTTATATCGGCGCCAACCCTGGCATTGGATTATAAAAAAAATCAGTCCTAGAGACTGATGCATCAGATTGGGCATCTGGTGGAATCCTATCTCAATATGATGAAAATAACATCTTGAGGCCGGTGGCCTACTTTTCTTTCAAATACAACCCAGCAGAATTTAATTACGAAATCTACGATAAAGAACTTCTTGCTATAATTAAGTGTCTTGAGGAATGGTGGCACGAGCTACAGGGAACTCAATTATCGCTCAAAATTATAAGTGATCATAAAAATCTAGAATATTATTATTATTATTATTATATTCTTACACTATTTAGCTATATAGAGCTATGAGGTACATCAGTGCGTCGTTCCAGGAAAACCTGTAACAGGAAGAAAAAACCTGGCTCATACAGTCCAAGACTCTAAATTCGGGGTATCAAGAAAATGAAAAAATAGAAAACAAAATTAAGCAAGAAGTTGTTGATGTCGCTCCTTCAGCCTCAAACGATTTTGAATGGCAAATTGCAACCCTAGTAGATTCAGAACCTACGCCGCGTTAACCGCAAAGAGAAAGTCCGCCTTCCGGAACTGTGCGAGTCTTTGTAGACCCACAATCCATCGAGAAGTGTGCGGAACAAGGCGAGGATCAGAGAGAAGCCGAAGTAAAGCGACGCTCGGAGGGACATCCTTATCCAAAAGCCTGCGTAGTGTTCCTCGTCGGTGGTCCTCCATCGGACAGTCGAGCAAAACATGCCGCGCATTTTCCCTACCAAGCATGCAAGAACATGTGTCATCCTCAATGCCTACAACCCTCGCCCTCTTCAAAAACATTCTTAAGCCGTTGCGACCCGTTCGGAATTGAACCAAAGCAGAGCTCTCGGCCTTGCGGAGGTGCTTGTGGAGGGTTAGGACCCTCTTGTCGGGGGGACACACAACCGCATCCCACCGACTCGATGCTGTCCCCGATTGCTTCACTTCCCAACGGCGAACCCAGTGGCCGTGAAGATCTGACTCTGACCCGATCTGAGAGCTTGGAGACTGAGTACCGCGGGGAGTCCTCTGTTTTGTGCGTCGCCTGATCCATGAGCAGAGGAGGTCGCGGTGCTGGAGAACATCACTATTGGCTAAACGATTTTGAAAGCTATTCGTGCGGTGTTGAAGGTGTAGGTCGAGGGGTGGGACAAATGTCTCTGAATGCAATAGGTGAATTGGGGTTGCCTTATACGCCCCGGATATTGCGCGGAGGCATTTGGACTGAATCTTCTCAAGTTTGGTGACAAGGGTTGATGGTTTTGCTTTCGGGAACCAAATAGGAGCTGCATATGCAAGACTAGGCCTGACTATAGCAGTGTACAGTCGACGGGAGGAAAGAAAAGTTGGACCCCAGGTGGACTTAACGAGTCGATCGAAAACGGCAGATTGACTTCGGGCTCGGTCAACGGCATATCGAGCATGTGCTGACCAAGAAAGCTTCGAATCCAGCAACAATCCAAGGATCTTTACTTCGGTTTCTGGGTGCAGCTCGTTATCCTCAATTCTGATAGATGCTGAGAGGTTGAATTTTTTGCGGGATCGGGTGAAGTGCATGAGGTGAAATTTCCTTGGGGCAAACACCATGCCGTGGCGCCTGGCCCAAGTTTGACATTCTAAAAATGTTGACTTCAAGCGTTGACAGTTTGTCTCTGTGGATTTGGAGTAGATCAAGATGTTCAGATCATCGGCGAAAGCACCTCCCGAAATTCCCAGCCGTGGCTGATCACAGATTCGAACCAGCTCGGCATTGTAGAAAAGGAAGAGAATAGGCGAAAGGGGGGAGCCCTGGGGCACACCCCGAAGGACATCGAAGGGCGCCGACTCTTTTCCGGAGAACGCCAGCGAGGTAGAGCGGTCAGAGAGGAAAGAGGAGATCCATCGTATTAGCCAGATCGGGATACGGGAGTTTCGAAGGATGTGCAGAAGTCGTGTAGGGTCAACAGTGTCAAAAGCCCCAGCAATGTCTAAGGAAAGGAGGGAAGCCACATGCTTCTTAGACCCCCATACCTGATGAATTTGACTGGTCAGAAGGTCTAATGCTGTATCCGTGGAGCGCTTAGGGCGATTACCCATTTGAGATGGAGGGAGAAGCTTGTGAGTCTCGGCAAGCTCCGATAGACGCTTTGCGGTGATGGTTTCAATGACTTTTCCTATTGTTGGGAGCAATGCTATGGGACGCCAGGCACCTGGATCTTCGTAGGACTCTTTCCCTGGCTTACGAACTACGACAGTTCTTGCTCGCTTGAGACATTTTGGGTAGTGCCCCAGGTCCCAACACGCTTGAGCAATAGCCTGAAGAGACTTGGCGAGTGGATCCCCAAGAGCACGGAGAAAGTGGTACGGTACGCCATCCCAAGCAGGGGCAGAGAAGGCTTTCTTAGAAAACAGTGCCTGTTGGACATCTTCCAAAGTGACTAGGGCTGTGAGAGGGAATGATGGAGCTGGGTCCGGGCAGGGGTCAAATTGCGAGCGAGGGAAGAGTCTGTCCTTATCTGGAATGTCGTCTAGGTCGGCTGATGTTGAGGGATAGAATCTCTGCCTGAAAGCGCTAGTTTTCTCCTCAAAGGAGTTGTGGGTCGTTTCGTTAGTGCAAAGGGGTGGTACAGGAGTATGACCACAAGGCTTTCCACGGGCCCACCGGGCAAGGCCCCAGATGTTAGCTGACGAAGAGGCATCATGCACCGCCTGGCGGAAGGTGGTAGTCTTAGCTTCACGAATAGTTCTGTCGCGTGCCCGCGCAGCGTCCCGGGCGCGATCAAAGTCTTCAGGGTGTCTTGTGCGCATGGCAGCGTACCGCGTTTTCCGAGCGAGCTTAATTGCTGAGCGCACCGTATTAGACCACCATGGTACCGCGCGGGAGGAAGGTTTCCGAAGAGGGACAGTGATATCCACGATTTTTCCTATGATGCGGGAGATCTCGTCGCAGTAAGCGTCCAAGTCCGCGGCAGTAAGGATTTGCCGGGGTGGTGGGAATCTAGCTATAGCCTCAGAATTAGCAGCTAGCCTGTCGGTCTCTTTCCAGACTCTCGTTGGTACAGGATCCAATTTTTCCGGGGTGATGTCGACAGAGATGCAGATGGGGAGATGATCTGAGCCATGATCGAGTCGATGGACGGTAGAGCATCTTATAAGTTTATCTTGTACGGTAGGGGTCCCAAAAGCCAGGTCGATTGTTGTTTCTTGACCCCGGAAGGATCGAGTTATTAGACCAGGTGGAGTTAGAAGTTCTAGGCCATGTTGATCTATGATATCAAGAAGGTGAGAAGCGGCGAGGTGTTGAGTTGGACAAGAGACCCCGGACCACAGTGGATGGTGGAAGTTGAAGTCACCCAGAACAATGTGTTGTGTATTGGGGGAAGAAGACGAGAGCACCCCTCTTAGGGTATCAAGCTGCTCAGGGCACGAACGCGAAGAGTAGGACCCGACTGGTGGACAGTAAACGTTATGAATGGCAAGAACACCGGTTTCTGTGTTGAGGTAGAGAGAGGAAACGTCGGTCGAACCAAAGCTGACAGACCAGGTGTCAGGGTCAAGTCTTCTGTTTACCAGAAAGCAAGAGCGTCTGTGACCGGGCTCATACCCGAGAGAGAAGGGGGAAGAAGACAGGCAGTGAGTAGAAGAAGTTTGTCGATTGAACCAGGGCTCTTGGATGGCTAGGATGTCGTAGGTACACGTTTCGGGGTCAGCAATAAGCGGAGACATTACCTTATTACTCGCATGGACGTTGTATTGAAGTATTTTTAGCTTATTCATCAAGTGACATTTGGGGAGAGGAAGTTTGAGTTGAGAAGGAAGAGCCAGGTGTCTGAATTTGGGCCAAAGGGAGGGGGTTTGTCGAAAGGGTCAGTTCAGCCGCAAAAGGATTTGGAGCCGATAGGCCTAGGAGGTTTTCGGACGCAGTGGGAAAAGAAATCGGGTTCATAAGCCGGGCGGCCACTTCGAGACCTGAGGGACGTCCCCGCGGTCGCTTCTTGGCGGGCCTGACCTCAGTCCATTTTGACTCGATTTCTCTGGGGTTTGGAGTAACAGAAGGTGGGGAGGTTGAGGAGCTGGATTTGTACCTTACCGGACGGCAAGCATAAGCCTGACGTGCTCGGATGACTTCCTTCGCGCGGGTAGGACATTCCTTTGCCCAGGCCGTGTGTCCGGCTTTCCCACAAGCGTAGCAAGCTGAGCCTCTACCCGACCCTTTGATAGAGCAATCCGAGGTCGTGTGAGCGCCGGCGCAGAAGCCACAACGGACTGGTTCGCGGCAGAATTTTGCGGTGGTCCGATGGTATTTTTGGCAGCGGAAGCAGCGGGTAACTTTGCACTCCTCCGAATAGACTTCGCAGGTGTGAATTTCGCCTTCGATGATCAGACCGTGGTGAATTAGAGCGTTGGCCTGATCCTCTGAGGCAACAGTGATAATAAGTGATCCAGATTGAAGTCCAAGACGTTTGACTTTTGAAGGCCAACCCATTCGTAGTATTCGGATATCCGAGGGCCAATGAGGGTTCTGTAGCTTCAGATATGCAGTTGCCGTGGGCATGTCCGAGAGGTCAATTGCTGCCGTGGGGAGGCCATGAGCAACGATTGGAAGGCCCTTGGACCTGACAGAGCAGTCCTGCCCGAAAAAGGACCTAAGCCTAGTATCATTTTCGTAGAGGTTTTAATCTAGAATATTCTACAACAACTAAGGCTTTAAACCAGAGGCAAGTTCGTTGGTCTGAATTTTTATCACAGTTCAACTTTAAGATTGTGTACCACCCGGGTATTAAAGCAGCCAGGCCGGATGCCCTGAGTAGGAAAAAGGAAGATCGTCCAGATATCTCAAATGGGAATGACGATCGTATTAAGAACAAAGAGTGTACAATCTTGCCCAAATCTAGGTTTGATTCAAGTTTATTCGATGAACTGCTAAAGTTGGAGTGGCTTGAATTAAATAATAAATGGGATATTTCAAATAATGAGAAAATATCAAATAATTTTCAAATATCTCTCGTTCCCTTGACAAATTTTCCAATTGACGAATTGATCGATGCAGCGTATCATCGCAATGACCTTTTTCAAAAGATAATTGCGTGTCTACGAGATAAAGAGTGTCGAGAATGGCCGCAGCCTATAAAAAAACTGATAAAAATTGCTTTCAATGATTGTAAGATTGTTGAAAACAGAATTTACTATCGTAATATTCTGTTTATACCGCCGGATGATAAACTAAAGGTTCAAATCGTCTATAGAACACACTCATCCGGGCCTGGAGGTCACCCAGGGCGAACAAAAACGAGAGAATTAATCAGCCGTTCTTATTGGTGGCCTAGGATGACCGAAGATGTGCGAGCATACGTTGAGGCGTGCGAGCTATGTATTAGGACAAAAACATCAAGATCACTACGGGCGGGACTCGTACAGCCTCTCCCAATACCATTTCGTGCCTGGACAGACATTTCAGTAGATTATATATCACCGTTGCCGGAGTGTACTAAGTATGATGTTATATATAAGCATTTACTTGTCGTTTTTAGTCGTTTAACAAAAATGAGGCACTTTATCCCCACGAGGACTTTAGACGCGCATGAGTTGGCGGATGCTTTCGTCAGCAGGGTTTACTGCCTACATGGCACACCTGACAATGTAGTATCAGATAGGGGGTCTCAATTTGTGTCCCAATTTAGGCGAGAGCTCAGTCTGAGGTTAGGTATTACTCTCAAACCATCATTAGCTTTTCATCCTGAGACAGATGGTCAAATAGAAAGGGTAAATTCTTCAGTGGAACAATATCTTCGCGCATTTATTAGCTATCATCAAGATGATTGGGTAGAATGGATGCCACTTGCAGAATTAGTAGGCAATAATGTGGTATCAGAAACTACAGGAATGTCTTCCTTCTTTTCGAATTATGGATATCATCCTAAAATAGGAATCGAGCCAAGACAACCTTGCCCATCTTCATTGTCTAACACTCAGAAGCTAGAATTTTGTAAGGCAACCGAGGTAGTAGACCGATTTGAAAGAATCTTGGATCAATTGAAAGCTTTGGCCAGCGAGTCCCAACAGAGATACGAAGATAACGGAAATAATCAACGATCCGACTCGCCGAAATTCCGTGAGGGAGATTTAGTTTGCACTAATACGAGGAACATGAAGACAAGTCGGCCAATGAAAAAAATTGATGATAAATGGGCCGGCCCCTATAAAGTGCTAAAAGCATATCAAAGGGCTTGTAGGTTTGAATTACCGAAGGGGGTCGAAACTTTCCCTGTTTTTCACACAAGTCTTCTAAAAAGAAAAGATCCCGGAGCGGTAGGGTTGCGCGGACAGGATGCGATTAAAAAAGAAGAATCAAAGATTATAAGGGGTCGAATTCCGGAACGTGACGATGGATATGTTGAAGTAGGGAAGTGGGAGTTCAGCGACATCTTAGATTCACACGATGAATTGGGACCTAATGAAATCATATATAAAGTAAAGTGGGAACACCAAGAGCCAACATGCCAAATTGCCAGAGATTTAAAAAGACACGAGGCAATTTTAAAATTCCACGAAAGACATCCGGAAAACCCTGGTCCTCCGGTCTGTGTTAAGAAAAAATATTCAAAAAAGATGAATGTAGAGAAATCCCACAAAAATTTAATTCATCAACAATAAATGGTAGGTTGGCGAGTCAAAAAGCATTGACGTTATCAACAAAAAGAGGCCGAAAAGTACGGTTACCAGCACGCTATCAAGAATAAAAATAAATATTAAATTCTCACATACATGAATATAGTATGTCGTACTGTATTAATTGGGTTTAGGCTATTCGGGACGAATAGCGATTGAAAGGGGGAGGTACTGTCACGGGCTTGATCATATGCTTTGTCCATCGCGACGCGTCAAGTCTGACACTTACATTCAATGTACTACATGTATATATAAATAGCTTTTCGTAGACTAGTGTAGTCTCCACGCAACGTCAACATCAATTCCTCTCTTTATTTCCCAACCGTGACATTTACCCCTACCCGCCATTTTGCGTCTGTGGGTTAGTATTGCACCTATGTACGGTAAAATTTCGATAGATCTTTTCAATAATTAAATGGGACCCATTTTGGGCTTCTACCGGTTCTGCTGTATAGACCTGCCAATTGAAAGTCAGGGGTAGGTTTGAAGTGTGAAGACAAGCCAAGAGCTGGTCATTCGAAGCCATGATGAATAACCCGAAAGATTCAGGAAGAATAAGACAAGAGATCCGTGACCAGAATTTGTCAGAGCAATTTCGATTGGTTAAAGAGGTTGAGGAGCTAATTCAGGAGAGAGAGATAAATTTGCAGAGATGAAACGACGATGAATTGGACCTGTACTGGTCACTCACCAAACTATGGATCATCCAGATCAATCACCGAGTGTAAGGATTCTGGGAATTTAATGCCTGAGGCAATATTGTCAAGCCTCGCTTACCTAATATTGATGTATTTAAGTGTAGGATTGTGCCAACCGATAAATCCTCTGGCCATGTTTTCTGTCTTTCCGTAGACGATTGAATGTAACAACGTCCCTCTTCCCCTTTCTCAGTGGCTGTCGTCACATCACGCCCTGCCTCTTCAGTGACTGTCGTCACCTCACGATCTTCTATGCTCTTGCCTTATCTTCTGCCCTCTCCCGCCTCGACTCGTCCTGCACCCGCAGACCGGCGCCTGACACCGATTGAGAACTCCGTTGATGTCCCTTTTACCCTAAACTTGACCCGCTCCTATATAAATGCCTGTCCGAGTCCCAACCGCTACTCATCGTACTTTATAACAACAGTCTGACCTCTCCCTTGAAACGCCATACGCCTTCTCTTGATCAATAACAACATAACATAGAGCCCGCTAAAGAACACGTCACTCCCTGAACTCTCAGTGACCTAGATACACATCACTCCTTAAAACATGTACAGTGATATTTCATAACACCGATCACCCCAATCTGCTCCTTACAAGTCAGTAATAACTTTGACCATTTCGCTAAGAGAGGGTGAGAAGGGAATACATGGGAGATCAGCGAGGAATTCGCACTGGGTGTAGCATTCTGCGCGCGCTATCTGAAGAGTAACCGGGAAAACCGCAGAAATTTGCTAATCAGGCAGGAGGGCTCTGACGAAGTTTCCTCCAATACACTCTCGTTATCAGGATGTGAGGCAAGACTTAGATAAGGCTCCTCATTGAAGGATTGAATTGGATTGGCCAATGAGAGCCCTTGTTAAAGTCTTGCCCTACATTCTCCTAATGAGAGTGTACGTTACAGAATACCAGCGGAAAATCACACAAGTTGCAGCTCTGAAGATGGTTGCACATTAGTGTTAATTTCATATGTCATAACCCTTCTGACTATCGGCTCAATCTACAAAATAAACACCCACGGTAGCAATCTGTAGGTCTGTAACTTGGACCGGAGATAAATAAGGAATTAATAGACACCTGCGTAGGCCAATAGATGCGCCAAATCAGGATAACAAAAGTAAACTTAACCTCTCCAACATACATTGTTATCTAAATGTTGATATTTATTGTTAACTTCGGCCGCATTATAACAAATAAGCGAGACCTTCCACCGTCTACCGTCCAGTGTCGCGCTAATTTCATTCTCCTCATTTAGCGTCTGATTGGCCCACGCAGGCATTCTCCGAAGATTCGTAGTGTATGTATCACGTTGTAACTTGGACGCGTGATATATCCCCTTCAGAGTTCAGTTGCAGATTCCCCGACAAAGTTTACCCTTACCACATGTAGCTACTCCCGTGAATACCCACCACCGGGAGAAGTGAAAAGAACTCGTGGTGATCTGAGTATACAGACATCCCTCTGATAACTCAACTCCCGGTAACTTAAATCCTCTGATAAATTAACAAATTCCCTGCGACCGATCATTTACGTTATCAGAGGGATGTCTGTACTTTCATCGTTCCAAGACTTCAGTGTCACCGCCAGAGATGGTGGTGTGCGGGTCTTACTAGATTCGAGCCAGCCGTCTCCTGTCTAAAGGAGAGCGTGTGTCCAAGCTGCCCAGACTCTACGTGGGCGAACAGCCCGAATGGCATACCACTGCACCATCCAAGCCCGTCTGGATTAAATGTTTCCACGCTCTGCCACTCGCACATCCATCTGCTCCATGTGGCACCGCCCGCCGTGAGTGTCGTGTTGACGACTAATTCGTCCTGAGAAACCGGTCGGCTCATCGATGAGGCTCCACTACATCGTCGTACCTTTTCGTTAACAATTCCAATCATCCACCAGAACATGTCAGCGTCGACGCTTCGTGACGATGTCTTCCTGCGACTCCCATTTCTCTCCATCTCACTCATCGACGGAATGCATCCTCCGTGCCCAATTACATCGACGTAGGCCCAGCTCATCGCTTTCACCACATCTCTGTCCGAGTACGCAGTGCCAAGCGCGCGGGCTAAATTACGTCGTAAATGGCGCGCGACGAATTTTCTAAGCGTTAAATCTACACACATGGCTTCGGGGAGATGTCGCGGGTCGATCAGCGATGGTATGTCCCTCTAGCGCAATCGCTACCTATGGTTACTTGCTCGAGTACACTGATACTATTTGATGCTGTCAAGTTGTGATTGCCGAGTACGGAGTGACTCCCGGGGACCGATAGCGGCATTGGGACGCGACGAGAAAGTCACGTGAGAACCGGGTCCTGGGAATAGAATTGGCTCGAAGCAAGTGATGGTCCAGATACTAGAGAGATGGCATATCAGGAAGCGGTCGGTTCAAGAGAAGAACCATTCAGAGACAGAGAACTGAGCTCATTGAGTCCCGACTTGAGTACGCACAGATGTGTGTATTTGTATATATACTGATGCAGGCCAGTGCGGACAAGTAATTACTCAATCTTTCACTTACATGTGTTTTTGTCCCTCTGATAGGCTCGCTGGGACGCCTGGCCTCGAGCGGTGCTTATCGGCGAGCCGCCGCAGGCCAAGCCTAGTTCAAATGAAATGTATACAGAATGCTGTTCCTTAGATGAGAGTGTGTTATGACACTTGAGGCAAGACAGGTAAGAACTCAGATAAGAAGTTTAATAAAGCTAAAGAGCTACTCTAAATCTACAAAGGCAATTTATATTGGTTATCTTTACGCGAGCCGTTAAGTGTAAGCAATGCGCAGTAACTCCGTTATTCCGTGGGTATCATCCACCACCGTGCCCTTATATACTCCCATATTACCAATAATTAACAGAGTGAATAAGAGTGGCGCTTCAGCGAAACGTAATATCCTACACATCGGTCATTTTCTAGTCTTTTCTACCCAGTATACTACTGATAAGGCTTGATTAGTAGTAGATTTTATTGATAATATGATGGTTCAGACAGATAACAAAATCAAATCAAGGCTTGGGGGAATATGTTTCTAGCTTTTGAGCCCTTGATATCATCTATTTCTTTTTGGATTTACTTGTCTTTCGACGATTACATTGTTCGATCTACACACTCATCTGGCATTATGACATGACTATTGTTTATTCATGAAGTCTCCACCGGTTCTTTCAGATTAACTAAACAAAATCCTTGGTTTACACATTGATGGTGGGGTATCAGAGCCTGCAAGCTTGTGAGTCACATCTCTCTTAACGTGCTGGGGACAGAACAGGTGGTCTAGAACGTCAGAACGGTTTAATGGATACTGATTCGATGACTGGACTGGGATGGAGAAATAAGAGTTCGAAAATCTTACTCGTAAGAGTTAAGATGAATGGAGGATTGGGTACATCTGCCAAAGTAAAAATTTAAATGAGTGTGGATGTTGCGTTTAGAAGCGGAATTAAAGAAGCAAGGAGATGAGCCGAAGGACTGTCATTTTTCTCGCGTCATGTCATGTCTATTATAGAAAATTTAATCATATATCATCCCTGGACCCGTTGACTCCCCCCTAAGGTTCTAGTGAATTATTCCAATGCTAAACTGAGACATCATCATGAGACTAAAGCCCTTTTCTATTTTTCTAGATCTTGAGGGCCTGGTGCTTTTGTCCCCTTTACATTTAATTCCTCCTCTAGAGATAGCTTCGAGTACCTCCTGCTCGAGCCAAGACTAGAGGCTCTGCTAACGCTACAAATCATGTCCGCGCAGACAGAATTATTCCGTTCATGATTAGTCGGTGTGAGAATCGTTGACAGCTCAGAATCCGCATCGAGAGAGTTCAGAAGACATTCTCTTGACTTGCGAGCCACTGGGGACCGATGAACAACATTTGGTCTTCGAGCGACGGCTCCCCATTTAGTGTTTTCTGATAAAACACCTGTAGTGTTATCACTCCAAGCCATTTGAATTTGGCGTTGATCTATCATTATTGAACACATCTGGGAGAAATTTTCACCTTTGCCGCTCTCATTCTCTTCATTAAATTCAGATAGGTCCTGATATCGTCTACTTTTGGATATCGAGCCGTCATTCGATCGCTGATATATCCGGTGAGAGCTTCTTCTGGAGCATGTTTTTCCCCCTGAAAGCCAGGAAGCTTCAGAATCAATAGATGCAAGCGATTGAGATAAAGTATGAGGTTCTGGAGAGGAAGCTTCGGCTGTTCGATAGCTGCTCGATGGAGTCTCATTTCGCCGACGCATTTTATCTCTGTACGTATAGCTACTGCAGGGAGTATCGTAGCGATTTCTGAGATCTTCTACAGAAGAGAGCTCGTATCTTTCGCCAATTCTTGTCATCTGTAATGAATCTTCTACTTCTGGAGATTGAACCCTAGAGTCGGGGGGAGAAATTGGTAGCTCTGGAAGATCCTCGCGAAATTTTGACACAGTCCTTTTCGGAAGACTGGAATTTTCGACATTATCTTTAGAAGTAGCGTGAAAAGATTGTCCCAAGGGCATTGAGCTCCGCGATACACTTGAGACTGATGCTGGTGTCAATACCCTTTTATTTCTACTGCGGAGTTTGAAAAAAGACGTCCAAGATTGCGGAGGTTTAGCGCTAAGCTCAATATTGTCATCTGCTGGCCTTTCCGATAGGATCGGAGTAGCCTGAGTGATGGTTTTTCGTGGTAGGAGAATTTGAGATAAGCTTTTTTTTTTTGATAATATGTCAGCCCACCAGGATGAGCGCATTGTGAAGCTATTAAATTTATCTACCATGATGACCTCATTTGGTTCGGCCACAACTTCCGAAAGCCCTGATACAGGCTTCGATGTTTCCCCAACGGTATTGGTAATTGGTGATCCATAAATTTGATAAGATGGCAAGCTGAAGGCAATTTCGGATCGACATAGAAGAAAATTATCTCTTTCGTTTTCTGAAGGGTTTGCTGTGTTCTCTTCTTTCTTGCTAATAGTCCTGAGAGTTTCGCTTCTCATATCAGCTTTTTCTTTTCTGGTAGTTTGTATTTCACTTGGGAAAGAACTTTCCGGATTGTGAGTGTACCTTTGTTTGACTAGCTTTTGCTTTTCCTGTCGAGCTTTCTGTGTGTCTTTTGTTTCAGCTGCGCTTACTAAACTTATCCTATCTCTCCTTTTTTGATCTCTTTCCATCAGCTCACGAAGTTCATGGGCATTGAGTGAATAAACAAGGTCGTGCACCTTCTGAGTTGTTTTGATATCTCTACCGGGATCAGAGGCCTGTCTCTTTCTCTTGGTTGAGCGTTCCAAAACGTGGGAGGGAGTGTGAGATACATTTCGAGATTTCGTGATAAATTTTATTTTTGGACGAGCTGACAGTAGCTCAAGCCCGGATAATACATAGGTCGTTGTACAATCTGAATCACAGGCCAAAGAGCTTGATGATGAGGCTAGATGGAACGAGTTTATTGAAGGAAATTGGTCGTCTCCTGGATACAAGGACATGCGATTGTTTGCGAGACGTCTACTTAAGGAACCTTTTCCTGGAGTGGGCGCGTGAGTAGACATCGCTCGGATTTTATTTTCTCTCGCATTATCTTTCTCTCTTTGTTGGCGCGATCTACGGTGTGACGGTGTACAGGCGCTTGTTCTCTGCAGCTTCGGAGCCCAGTTGTCGCCATCGATCGATTCATCGGCTTGCAAAATGTGTGGCTTCATTTTCGTTCTTGTCGATTTTGGTGGAGGAAGATTCCCAGTATGACTAGCAGAACTGTCAGCACTTACTCTACGTAAGCAGCTGTCATGGCGACGTCTAGAATCGTTGAATGTATACCGGCGATACTTCTGGAGCTTCTTCGGAACGTGAGGAGATTTTGAGCCTTGCCATGTCCTCCTGCCAGCTCGGGACGAAAAATCGAGCCCTTCAGACGTCATCACAGGGCAGCTCTTTATGCTATACAAATTTTGGGAGTAGGCAATAATCAGATACGGGCTCAATCGCTTGAATCACCCTGTTCGAATTAGACGACAATTTCGTATTCATACATATCAACGCGATGACATTGGTGACCTGACTGATTTCTTGCTCATCTAATTTGGGTTTTAGACTAGACCAAATAATAAATAAAACCCTAAAAATAGGCTTCCCAAAAAGATTCCAACGATAAATGATATAGTAATTGGGACAAGATTTAGGAGGTAACGATGCGAAGCCTGCAGTCGGGCAGTTATGAGGAGATTTCGAAAATTGTATGCATGCACACAAGTCGTGCGTGCGCAGTGTCAAATTAGAATGTGCGGGAGATGGATTGAAAAGTCGTGCAAGGGGAAGTCCTGGTAACTAGTATATGTACGATTGGTTGGTTGGATTAAAAAATAAAAGCTCCTCCACATATAGAGCGAAGTAAAAGAATAAACAAATCATTCATTCGTCAATATATATTGATCTACCCTCGCGCCGACTTTGATGCATGTCTTCTGATGAATCTAGGCTCACAAGAGAAAGTACTACCGATGAAAATCTCATCCATCTCCGCGGTTCGATTTTCGTCCTCCCTTTAGCCGTTAGAGTTTCGTTACCGTTTCTCTCCCGTTTCTACTTTTACATGTACTCGTTACAAAGTAGCTGATCTATTCCAATTTAGCAACGCATTCCGATCGGGTGAACTAAAATAGTTTCCAACGTTGGCATCAACCGTGTTACAGGGGTTAAATTAACGCTATTTCTTCCTGCGGTGCCCTAAACATATTACCCTAGCCCTAACTTAATTGCCCAATACTGACCAAACAGATATCTTAGAGATCCTCCACAAGCAATATATACAGAGAAAAAGTATCAGTGATGAAAAAATTTATAGATGAATTTTGGATCAACGACTACATGTGGTGCCTATACTAATAATACCAGTAAAGCTCCTGGTAATGGGATATTTTTATTCATGCGAGCTTGAAACCCCATGCCTGACTTAGCTAATCCCAGCTGCTTATCTGAGGGAGGAATTTTTATTTCGCCATCGGTAGTTCTATTTCTGTACGTTGATGCTGCTAAAAAAAAATGTCTCAGTTCAGCTCTGCATCGGAATTTATTGCTAAAACTATTTTTTTGGTTTACGGATAGACAAATTTATAAGACTTTTCTAGTAATTGACAACCCTTCTATCCCTCCAAGGCACTGAGTCAGACGCACCAATTCAAGAAGCGTGGCCGCTAATTTATTCAGTCGTCGATCAATACGAAGATAGATATCACGAAAATCAACTAATCTGGACCATGTGAACTTTCCTTTCCATCACAAAACTTTGAGACCATTATTCAGGCTGTAGTTCCCGAAGTTCTACCCACTCGAAATAGTTGACGTCTCTTTAGGCCATCAGGGACACTCGGTGCACCGTAGTCGATGCGCGATGAGCACAGCGTTGTTGAAAGATGTTATCCCAAAAATACGAAACGTAGATTAGGTTGCTCTACGCTCTACCTCAAACTGCATTTGGTAGAAATCTAGAATTTCGACGCGCCAATTATTGCTCGCTCTGTCTACCATACATATCCATGCTTTCAGGTACACAATCTTTGCTTGGATGTGGAACATCCTATTAATTCAAAATTTCACATCAGCAATACTTCAAGGTTCCAGTTTCACTTTCAATATCTCACTAGACATTTCTCGTACAGAAAAATGCTGGATTTCTATATTCTGGTATTTTTTGACAACATTCTGATAAAATAAGCCTCATTTTTCAGGCATATTTATTGTATCTGCTGATATATGTCAAATCGTGGCTTGATGAGTCGTGCTAGCAGAACTCCCTTAATCACCACGTACTGAGTCATGCGCAGATGAAAAAACTCAAACCCGTCGTCTTCAAGTGGTCTCGAACACTTGAACAGGATGATTTCATATTCAAATGATACGATACTCACGGAATAAAGGATGAAAGCAAACAGAAAACCACACCCCCGCAAACTACTCAGTCATTTAAGAAATGTCAGTCCCGTTCTCTCTTATAATCAACGCCTTGCTGTTGCAATAAATTTTCTTTTATGCAACAGTAGTACCCGAAAAACTTTTCATCCGCAACCTAAGTTGACGTACCGATAGCTCTGTGGATTGAGTGTCACTTTAGCCGAAACTATGATTTGAGTTCGATGCGCACAGATGGGTTCTGGCTATACAGAATGTCTCACAATGGGATCAAGCGAGTCTAGCCACTTATTAGGCTATACAGAATGTCTCACAATGGGATCAAGCGAGTCTAGCCACTTATTAGGCTACAGTCGATTCGCATTTGGAGGATAAATAAAATCTGGGTCTTAAAAGGATACGGGGCGATATCTTGCAAGGGAAGTAGACGGGTCCGTTGACAAAAAATTGGGGATTTGAGAATTGAAAATACATGCCTGATTCAGTTTACTTTTACCACGAATCAATTATGCCCCGGGTATACTCATACTTGTCACAGCTACTGAGGCTAAAACGATCTACGGGTGTTCATCAACATTTTACCTAAATACTAACATTAACGGCTTGTCAGCAACACATCAAAATAACCTACTGATTGAAATAAATCGAATTTTTAACTTACCAGTGGTAATCGTTTATCCAAAGCTCAATTTTGTGATTTCTAGAGAAAAAATGTGGACAAGATAGGTCGAGTTTTTCCAAGTGATAAAAAGACCGAGGAAGATCACTATTTCCACGAGCCGAAACCCATGGAAAAGATGATCTTCATGCGATTGTATGATTCATATGAGAAATAAAAATATACTGCGTGAACAGACTACGACGACTCTTCGTCAATCTTCAGCATTACTCTGGATAGCGATAACATGTATCATCACTATCATCGTTATCATGTTTGTCCCGCAGAAACATTTATCCAGTTCATATTCTATTCTTTTTTTCCACTGCCTCTCATAAAACCTGTCTAAGTAAGTCAATCTGAAGACTTAGAGCGACAGTGGTTTACAGATGCCCCCCTGAAAAATGATCGACTTTCATCACCTTAGCTACGCAGTTCAAGATGATAATAATTCTCAATTACTTATAGATGGTATGACCTGGATGACACTATGACTGACCGTGGTACAGAATCATGCTCATCCACAAGTTATGGCTAGCATACTAGAATTTTTTTTAGTGAACCTTACCTCTCTCTATCAGTCACCACGCCATCCTGACTCAACTTAATCTATGAACATTTAATCTCCATGATAGATTTTTTTTGAATTCAGCCCTTGGAGCTAGGTGATGGGAAAAATAATCTCATAATAAAACACGTTGGATTTTGTAACTATAGCAGCTAAGATTTGACGAATCTCATTGACAAGATACTAGAGAGATGAAAAGTGGGGATGGACATTGACTAAAATCAAATGAGTAGCAGGATTTTGATTTCTCTGGCTGTTTGTTACATTGAACATGGATTTTGATGATAGTCGAATCGGTATTTCAAGTTCAGTTTCGACCGTCATGGCTGAGGCATGAAACCTCACGTCCTATCAACTTCCCGCCTAGATACAATTTTGAGCTCACTGGTACATATCCTACTTGGATTAGTGGTAGAAGCTGGCAAAGACGAGCTTTTCACCTTCACACGACGCCGGCTGTAAACGCTCAGTATGTTCACTACATGATTGAGATAGGCAAGAGAAGTCGCATTGGATCCGGTACCTACACGCATTCTCAGTTGGAGGCTTCTCAGTATATCAAACGTTCTCTTTGCGAAAACTCGGCTTCAACTCTAATTGCGTCTCTGTCACCCCTATATCCTATCGACTAATCTTCCCTACTTAGGACCACACCCGAGGACATTGACGCGACTCTTACCTTTTCAACAATCCGAAATATACGCCCCGATGATCTGGATATCTGACAGAGGAATAAGCCGGTAGGCACAAATTTTCGTAGTCAAATTGTTCTTGTTAATCGAGAGAAGTATACGGCCCCTTTAAGGATTTTGGAGAGTCGGAAGGGCAGGAAAGTAGGACAGAGAGAGTAAACAGGGGGTTTGACGGGAGAATTTCAACTCAGAGAGCTTTTTGCGCATCAAAACCTTACCCAATGAAAGATAGTCATGTAATCCGCTATGTAGGTCATGTCTACGTGGAAAGTCCTGTGGCCTGAATACCTACGACAATTAGATATCAGGACCTGCGAGATTATATCTCGTTCGGTGGCGAGGGATGGGATATTGAAGTAGAATATGTGGCTTAAGGTTTTTATTTTGATTTTCCCTTGGGCAGATAATCACGGTTTAGGGGGGAGGAGCAGCAGGGCCTAAGTCTCAACGAGTGTAACTCTGTAGGGGTATCAGCGTACGCGTTCTCAGTATGAGTGCTCAGTATCAAGGTTGTAATTGTTGTGAAGAGTGATGAGAGGGAATCACATTGAATCGGTACGTCGGAAGTATTGTGATCGGAGAACACCAGATTGCATACTCGAAGTTTCCATGGCGCGTCAACTGGTACTAGGAATTGTGCACCGACCATTCTTCCGCTTATACAGGTTATCTCTACTTCACCTTGATATGATATAGTTCTCTACAGGAAGCAATCTGACATCTCAATACGGCCTAAAGTACTGAGTACAGTCCACCGTGATGATACATCCCAAGCCTAATCCCCTCTATGAGCTTACAACTATAACAGTAATGTCTTGGCTCTCACAAGTAAGATTAATACACGCTTTCCGAAGTCTATCGTTTCAATGGAAAATTCAAGAGTTGGCCATTGCTCATTTTCCAGGGATCCAAGAGACGCCTCAACGACAAGGATCACATGTAATATGACTAGTCCCAGTAGAACCTTACAACTTGAAGAGAAGGGTCGGATGGTGCAGTGGTACACTGTCCGAGCCGTTCTCCTAAGTAGAGTCTAGGTAGCTTGGACACATGCCCCACTTGAGACCAGAGAACGCTGGTTCGAATCCAGCAAGACCCTCACACCACTTCTCTCGCGGTAATACTGTATTCGTAGGATGACGAAAGCATATTCAGATAACAATGGGTTTTTCTTGCATTTCCCTGTAGTGGGTATTCACGGGAGAGGGTACATGCCGTAAGGTGTTATTCTCATAGTGGTATCTGCAAATGAAATCTGAGTATGAGTGTCAAACTGAGTCATACTGCGTATCTTCCGTAATCATTGGCGTCATAGCCCCAGGCTGCATACACAAAAATGACTTAAAAAAAAACTTTCAAAAAAAAACTTGAAGAGAACTTTTTAAGCGCCGATATGCCAGCTTGAGATGAGGGAGCCCAGACATCACCTGTAATTTTATCCACTGACATTCTGACATGATTGACTAATCGAATCGTTTTTCATCCTCATTTTAATTGTTGTCTATTTGAGACTACGATTAGTATCAGACATGGAGGTCTTTCTGCCAGCCGACCCAAAACACCGATTTCTCGGGTAATAGTAAAATTTCACATATGCCTCCCCGGTCCCTGTTCATTAGTTATTCTTAGTCGTCATATTTGCCCGCACTAGTGCTTGTACTGGTAGCTCTAGAACCCTCCAAAGAAGAGCAATACAGTAGAACCCCTCTTAACTAATAGTGGGTCCCGGTATAATTACTGAAGAGATTCATAGAAATGTTACCGTTTATATTTGCAATACTTACCCCTGCACCCAAAATGACCTGTAAAGGTAAGTGTTGCAAATATAAAGGTCCAAGTTACAATGAATCTTTTCAACATTTATACCGGGACCCACTATTAGTTAAGAAGGGCTCTACTGTATATATTAGTCCTATCTACCTCAGTAGTATCATCGATTACACTAATTAAGTTATTCATATCCTCAGTCTCTGAGTATCATCTTCTGCATTTCTCTGTTATCCCTAGCTTATTCACAACTCTATATCTGCTGATAACCGAGTTACAACACTTATAAGCCACGTAACGATACTTGATGATGACGCGTTATGGTATTTACGCCATGTTGATTGAAAACTTTTCCTCATACATGTTCCTCTGCAGCCATTCGGTTTACACCAGTGTTTATTTTCAGTGCAACACATGATATGTGCGGTGCAGAACAGCACAGCCATGAATTAGCGGGATGAAGATCAGGTCGTTACTATTTCATAGACATGTAGTCTCACATGAACCCCTTTCTTTTCCGGTGTGCTTGCTGGCATGAGATCAATTCGCTCTCATCACTGTGTCGTTGCGGAACGTTCATCGTAATGCCCTGGCACATATATTGATTGGTATGATTAGTTAATTAGAACTCGTGTTGCGAGGCGAGGATTTTAGTCAGCACATCTGTTGAGGCAGAGAATCAAAATTTGATCTGAAGACTGACAGCGTACTGCGAGTATCCTTCGTCGCTGTCGTTGTGCTCATCGTAATGTGACCGACAAACTGAAATTTACATGGCCGGGTGGCTCCCCGCTTGAATGGACGAGGGGTAAAAAACAACCCTTCTTCCACCAGTAATTCTGAAAGGCATTTTTGTACTGATTTACAGTCGTCCCTCTCTAACTGGATAGTGGGTCCCGGTATAAGTGTTGAAAATATTCATTGAAATTCAACCATTTACATTTGCAATATCTACCCCTGCACGTAAAATAACTTGTAAGGGTAAGTGTTGCAAATATAAAAGTCCAAGCTACAATGAATATTTTCAACACTTATACCGGGACCCACTATCCAGTTAGAGAGGGACGACTGTATATGACCAAGATCGCGACAGCGCATCCAGATCTCAGATCAACACGGTCAACTAGGCATCGATGAACTACGAAACTTGACAACTCACCCGCACTCGTCTGGTTTTATGATCATCCGTGACAGTGCGCTGAGAGATAGACAATGATCTTCGTGATCGCCGTGAGCCTCTTCACACGTTGCATCTTCTTCTCTACTAGGATTAGAGAAACATTCTGAGTCATCACCGTTTCATGGGGAGTAGGTTAAGGTATAGGAGTAATGGATTAGGACTGGATAATGTTAGAGGAGTCAGTGGGGTTTGAGTCTCAGATGTTCAGAGGAGTTCTATGTGTTTGGGAAAACGTCAGTTACGGTCAGGATTAGTCAGGGAGTATTTACAGCGTTTGAAGGGGAAGAGGGCTTGTCATGATGGAAGAGAGGGATGGCGACTAGTGCTGTCTTAGGCGTTGATATAAGAGGTGTTATTGTGTTTATGTCGGGGAGAATCGGGTTCTTGTCATTATTAACTTTGGAGGTTGTACTGATAAGCTTAGATGCTAGTAGTAACCGTTTTCGACTTACTCATTTATCCATATCAATTTCTCTGGATACGATGATCAGTTTATGTACCATCAGATAGAAGCGAGTGGCGCCGGCTAAGGTTACCAGACCGGAAAGCCCGGCCCGCGTTCGGACGAACATGTTGAATGCCTGCAGACTAGAGTTTAGAATGATCGTTACCTGGTGCTTCCGTGAACTCAGCGGGAATTCTCCATCAGATTTGTCGGTTGCAGAAGGTTTGTTTTTCGATCTAAATTAAAGCCCTATGAGAAAAACTTCTGCGATGATGATAGTTAAGCGGAATAGGAAATGATGACGTATGAATTGGATGACACTATCCTGATATTAAGAACTCTTTTCTTTTTTCTTTTTGATTTTATTGTCCTGACCTGGAGCCATTTTTGACCCGCGCAGGTTTTTTCGGAAGATACGTATTGTGCGTAAAACGACTTAGAATCGACCTGTGGAACTATCTTCTTCAGATTTCATTTGCAGCAACGACTACAATTTTAACCCTTGCGACATTTAACTTTCTTCCGTGAATACACACCACCGGGAAAAGCGAGGAAACCTCATAGATAACTGAACTTGCCTTCGCTATCCTACAAATACGAGACCAACGCGTTAAATATGGCGAGAGACTTGCTAGTTTCGATCCAGTTTTCTTCTGTCTTAGTGAGGCGTGAATCAAAGCTAACCAAACTCAACGTGGAAGAGCGGCCCGGATGGTGTACCACTGCACCATCCAACCCCCAGGAACTTTTCAGGGTATTCACATCTTACAACTTGGTCAGAACCTGCATTCTTCCGTCCTCCGGGAACATCGACCTCAGAAATAGCTTCAAGCCCCTCTGCCGGCTCGAGTAATTGCGTCATCTTACATCCGGCTACAAGTACATGTACCAATTTAGAGTATGAATATAAAGACGCGACTTGTGCCGCAAGTAATCCTAGCCGCTAAGCCGGATGGTGTAGTGGTACACCGTCCGGACCGTTCTCCCACGTTGAGTCTGGGTAGCTTGGATATATGCCCCGCTTGAGACAGGAGAAAGCTGATTCGTATTCAGCAAGGCCTTTACACCACATTTCTCGCGGTGACTTTATTCATGGGATGACGAAAGCATGCTCAGATAACCACAGGCTTTTCTCGCTTTTGCCTGTGGTGGGTATTCACGGGAGAGGGTACATGCCGTACGGCATTATTCTCGGAGTGGTATCTGCGAATGAAATCTAAGTATAAGTGTTCCAAACGTCAACCTGAGTTATTCTGCCAAACATACGTTAAAATGATATAAGAAAAATTCCGGCTACCTCAACGACCAATTATCTTGTGTCTTGAATAGAAAAGGATACGTGCTTTATTTGCCTAGACTTGACGAGTAGCGGCTCGATTGTATAGAAGATGGGTTCGTACAGTGACCTTCGAGACCATTCAATTTATTGGTACCCTTGGATACGGGCCAACAGCTGGACTTCGAGTTGGGTGGAACAACTGTCGGAACCTTCTAAATTCTCAACCGTCTATCAAACCGATAAAGAGGTTATGGTGTTCTTACTCGGCCATTCAGCTGCGTTCAATGAAAATATATAGCCTAATGTCAACTTGACAGCGAAAATCAATGACATAATTTTAACGATGCCCGTCGAGTTATTGGTATGTCCGTATAAATTACATATCGTGTTCTGTTGTCCAGGCCATCGTCTTATAGAGACATGAGACGTATGATGAAACAGTAGAACCTGTCCAAAGGGGGACGAAGACGGCGTTTCTACCTGTACGTGGTGTCCCCTACGAACCTGGAGTTTATCTTCAGAGCCAATAGAAACACGCATTACTTGGTCATAGAGGAAGATTCACCCAGATGAGTTTCCAGAGCGTACCCAGCTCCCGTCATGGAGGCGGTAGATTACACTAAGTTGGTCCTTTTTGCTAAGATATATTATCACTGTCTACATGTTGAAAAGATTGATATCATGAAATGAGAACGTCCAGCTTTATATAAGATAGCCATATGTACTCAAGATGATCTGCACAGATTATTCTTCATATAAGTTGTGAGGTTGGTAAACACGCTAAACAGTTTTAATACAAATCACTAGATTTCTTTATTTTTTAGATGATTCTTGTATGTAGCGATCTGTGTCCCATAAATGGAGTAATCAACAACTCAACAACTTACGATTAACAGACTCTTTATCTCTCCAGCTGATCCGTATGGTGATAAGTGCAAGTCCAGTTCTAACAAACTGTTGCTAACTACTCCACAATTCTTTACACTGCAGATATTCTGGCAGTATACTGGCTCCCGAGGAAAGAGCACCGCTACCTGAGCGCTAGTGGCGTCAGTATAAGGAGGATATCTGGACTACAGGATATGGGGAAGATGCAAATGGGAATACGCACCTCGTGTGGCTCTGGTGTCTGGGCCTCGCCTCGCTGGGGTTGCAGGTTTTTTGAGACTTTTTCCCGCGTACCAGTTTCCATGGCTGCTCTTTTTCAATTTTTCGACTTTTTTGAGCAGAAAGTTCCGTAGAAGAGGTGGTTGAATTCTACGGGTAATTACTGAGCTATATGGTTACTTGTCATGCGTCAATGTATCAATGATCTTAGGCTCGAAGTAAAAGGGGAAATTTGCACTGTAGAAAGTGACCTGGGTCTGAGAGGAGTTCTCGTGTTACACTAGTCTTGGACTCAACACTGCACGAATAAATGTAACTACAAACAAACAAACACTGACGACGATATAACTAATGCTGCGGGATGACGCACTCGTTTATGAAGTCAGGGAAATTTGTATTAAACAACATCATCGTGCTCTTTAGCGCGTTTTTTTCTTTCAAGAAGGAACAAGTTTGGCAGGAACGTTCCGTCATTAGATTTATTTAATAGTAGTTCTTGCAGGCAGATTAGTTTCTTCTTCATAAAAGACTACTCAATCGACTCTTTCACGCCAGCTAAGTTCCGTCACAGTGGCAAATATTGTCTGTACTAGGTTTCAGTTTACAATTCCGAGCTGAATGCTGATTTTTGACAAGATTGGCTTCTCAGCTATCATGAATAACGTCATCTTTTGCAAGCTAGATCCTTAATCAAAATCAATCTTATGTTGGGTTAACGCCTTCAAGTCATCGGATCTCCCTGGCTTTCTCAAATTTCTGCATAATTAACGTTAGCTCAACAAAACAGTGTCTATCCGAATGCTATCTGATTCGAATTTTGAATAATATCTATCTTTCTGAAGATGTGTGTTATAGTGGTAGTGTCAAAACCGTAATGCCTAACATGAATGAAATCCCGTCTAGTTTTTTTTAACTCGACTCTTACTATCATTGTCATTAGTTGGAAAGAATCAGTCAAATTCTTACATCTTCGCATTATAATCCGTTTGATTAGAAATGGTAGAGGCCCGTATATTTCTCTCAGGAGTCATATATAAGAGGTCTCTCGAGCCTTCACTTGACTCTCCAACGATCAATCATTTCTCACATCACTCAGTTTCAAATCAAGATGTTTCAACTACTTCTCTTATTGATTACAGCAGTCATCGCCTACGCTTCTGATGGCTGTTCGTTTGGTCTAGCCGTCTCCGGAGGCATTTTAGGGCCAGTTTGGCAATTAAAGAATGGCCAACTAAGAGTTGGCGATTATCATGCTCCGGCAAAATTCACTATCAACAATGGTCATTTGATCGACTCGAAAGGCACTCATTGTATCTTAAATCGTGAGTATTCATCTAAAGACATCCTTTCATTTAAAATGTTCCATATTTTCAGTATCTCGTGCTGACCGAATCATCAGCCAAGTTTCGACAGCTCCAGGGTAACGAGGGTGAGAGCACACTACAAGGCTTTTCTGTTGAAGAAAACGGTGTGCTGTTGTACAATGGCGATCCAAAGTTCGACGCTTGCACTGCTTTGGAGTTGGAATGGAACATCTACACTATTCCTGTCGTTCCGCAGTTCAAATGTTTAGTGATTCCCATCAACGCTGACAAGTGTGATGTCGAGAAGTATCTGGGGTTTATCCGCCAATCGCCAATTCCGAGCGCCCATCTTCGAAACGGTTCCCGAATAAGTTCAGGCTGCCCAAGTTTGATGGTTCGGAGTTCATTTTACCCGATGCCGGTGATCGTTTAGTGAGTCGATCAGCATCGGAGTGTACTCTCATGATAGGGTATTGTTCGTTGATCCGCTTCTTATAGGGTACAGGGGTTAAAGCGGGGATAAAGTGGAGATAAAGTGGTGATATTCCAGGTTACCTCACGATAGATCCACAGTATCCCTGTTAGCTTCAAATTTTAAAATCTTATGGCCTAAGGCATAAGAGATATGCATCTGTATATGAAGTCCAACGCCCACCTTCATGCCTGCACCTTTCTTCACTCGCGCACACCTGTGGTCGTTTCGTTTAAATCATTGTCAGCTATTTACTATTATTTTGCTCAACGGCATACTTTTATTTCATTCATCTATCTAATTTTTACTTCATGTGAGTGCATCTGAACCTTAAGTCAACTACTTTAGAAGATTTTAATTTACTGTACTAGATTGCCGCAAAGATGGATTCACCTCAACAACCTTCTCCATCATCAGCATCTCCTACTTATGCAAAACGCCTAACACAAACTCAACGTATTCAAGTAAGTCTGAAATCTACAAATTGATAAGGTTAAGAGAGTAACATGTGCAGGTTAGAACCTTGGCCAGTGAGGGACACAGTTACGTCAAAATCTCTCAACGCCTTGGGATTACATGGCGACAGGTACAATACACCATGAGCGTTGAAAATACCGAGCCTCAGTACTCCAGTGGTAGGCCACCTATTCTAAGTAGTTCCCAGGTCGATGAAATAGAATTTTTCGTCTGTTTATCATCGGAAAATCGTCGGATGTCATTTTTCCAACTTGCACATTTTATATTTCGGCACTTTGGTGTGAGCGAGAGTGTGATCCGACGTGAACTGGCAAAGAGGGGATATGCACGCAGGATTGCACGATTAAAACCTCCTATCTCTTCAGTCAACAAACTGAAGAGATATGAGTTTGCCAGAATACATCTCCACTGGCGGAAGGAACATTGGATGAGAGTCCTCTGGTCCGACGAGACTTGGGCTATGAATGGTCGGCAAAGTGATCGTTGGGTCACAAGAAAGGTCAGTAGTCCCTTAAAGGCTCCTAAGATTTAGAGTTCCCTTGAGCTAAGTTTAAGTCAAAGATTGGGGAAGAGTACGAAGATACCTGTGTCCTAGCCAAGACGCGGAGGAGAGTTGGGTGGATGTTCTGGGGATCTTTCTTTGGACGACAGAAGGGGCCTTGCCTGATTTGGGAGAAGGAGTGGGGCCATATCACTGCGGCCAGTTACTGCGAGAGGATAGTGCCTCTCATAGAGAGTGCGGTCTTTCGGGAACCAGGACTAGATGTGATGCAGGACAACGCCCCTCCTCACAAGTCGAGGCAAACTATGCGTGAGTTTGAAAGGAGGAATATTTCTCTAATGGAGTGGCCGCCATATTCTCCTGATTTAAATCCGATAGAAACTTTGTGGAGTTATATGAAAGCGTACATGGAGCGTCTTTATCCAGCGTTGGATCAAGGGGGCAGCGGAGTCAAGGGCATCTTCGTCAAATAGTGAACGAGGCGTGGGATCTGGGGTTTAATGGGGATGACTTGGAGAAACTGATAGATTCGATGCCCCGAAGAATCAGAGCCGTTTACGAAGCTGAAGGCGGATATGTAAATTATTAGCTAGATAGAAGTATAATTTATTTATGAAATGTATTAATGAATTAAAAAGTGAATAGAGGGCTATAATGGACCAAAAAAGCAAAACCAACGAATATTTCGTTGTGAAATTTTTGCCATACAAATTTAAAGTTTAGGTGGGGAGATCTACTTATCGTCATGCTAATTCAAGTTAGTAAAAGCCTATATACCCTGTAAAAGTCGAATTTTAGCGCCTATACACGATTAATACCGTAGTATCAGAGTAGTTCTCCAGAATTGTACTACCTGGGCCCCTAGTATTGATTCGGTAAGTCTGGTTAATCTCCTGGCACCTGCGAAATTAACAAAGATGTCTTCAGGATCTGTTATCGAAATGCGACCCTGCCACCGTCAGGTTCGTTTCGTGAAAAGCTCGGTCTGTCGAAGCTTGAATTGTCAAGCTTTGGTAATCAAGTAGCAAGTGTCCCGAGAGCATGTTCACCGGTGTTGAAAGTTACAACGGATAGCTAAGGAAGACGTACTGCTAAGAGAATAGATTGAATGTTGAAGAGTAGTTTGAAGATGGAGTATGATAACGATAGATGTGAGAATATAAGTTCATCCTTGTCAATACGACGCATGTTGATCATCTAATTTCGGCCTAGTTCCCGCTGTTTATCTAAAGCATGTTTCAGACCAACCCTGGCACGGATAACAACAACAACAACAAACACCTCTGATATCACTATACAAACATCACGGCACGAAGCAGCAGAGTACAACACGGTACAAATGCAAGTATTGAAATAGGTTGATATTTATAATTAGTGATCCTTTATCGTGTATATATATGACCACACATCTGAGGGAAAGGAATTACAAATCTCCATCTTTACTTGATCATCATCATTAATCTTTCTATCATCTTCTATCATCATTATCGCATTCTATCGTCTATATTCATTTATATCCATCTCTTCTCATCACTACTTGTCTAACACCGTTATCATCCTCTCTCTTTACATCTATCCTTCCTTATATCAGGTTACTAGGTAACCTCGTGACTTCAAGTACCAATCGTTCTGACAATAGATGATACTGATATCTATCCCAAGATATCTAACAAGATGGAAAATGTATTTCTTAATCTTGGTTGTTTTATTCTGTCTAGCGGATGATTTATCCTTTATAGATACAAATATCTTCCTGATCACTAAGTTTACTTGTGACCTTACTATAGCTTGCATATAATGACATGGAAGTATATTAAAGACTATGGAAGTTTGTTCAACAGAACAATATAGAAGTTAGAAGGTATATGTAGCGCCAGGGTCGGATGGTGCAGTGGTACACCGTCCAGGCCGTTCTCCCAAGTAGAGTCTGGGTAGCTTGGACACATGCCCCACTTGAGACAGGAGAAAGCTGGTTCGAATCCAGCAAGACCCTCACACCACTTCTCTCGCGGTGATACTGTATTCGTAGAATGACGAAAGCATGCTCAGATAGCCACAGGTTTTTCTCGCTTTTCCCTGTGGTGGGTATTCACGGAAGAGGGTACATGTCGTAAGGCGTTATTCTCGTAGCGGTATCTGCAAATGAAATCTGAGTATGAGTGTTCCAAACGTCAAAATGAGTCGTTCTATAACAAAGAATACGTATCTTCCGAAAAATACCTACGTGGGCCTTCAGGCGCCGAAATAGGATAATAGAAAAATTTATTTATTTATTTATATGTAGCGCCAGGATATTATGGAACTAAATAGATACTCCGGCTCAGGGATTATGAGTATATCCTTGTAAAGGCTGATCTTATGGCCTACCCCTGTCGATTTTTGGAACAAATTACGCTGACATAATATTTCAGGCTGGACAGGTGAGTTAGTGCTACTAGCCTCGTCCTCGGCTGAAGTATCATGTTTTATGTTGTTCGTGCAATTTCCACCTGCACTTCGTTATCACTATTCCACGCCGCTTCTGCTAACGCAATCAGTTTTTTGTCATATACTCACAGCCACTAGATGATAGTTTTATCAAATTTACCATTGCCGATGTTAATCTTAAATTCTCCCTATTTAGTGATCATCTTCACAGTATGAATCATCAAACCATAGATGCTCTATCAACGTCTTAAAGATCCCATAATCTCACGTAAGATCAGAAGCTACAAGTCAGTATCGCTCGAACCTTGAGGGGAAAAAAGATTCTAAAAGTTTCTGATTCTCACACTTTACGAGGCCGGCAACAACTCCAAATATATCGCAGAGTTTCTCGAAATTATGTCAGCATAAGTCAAATATTCCATACGTCGCGGTCACGTCTCTCCTAAAAAGAGCAAAGGCGCTTCTCCAAAACTCAATTCTGTGCGAGTAGACGAGCTGGAAGATTTTGTTTGTTTTTCACGTCAAACGAGACAAATATCATACCTCGAGCTCGCCTCGAACTTTCACGACTGGAACGTGGGTGTAAAAGCCGTCAAGAACGCTCTTACCAAGAGAGGATATTCACGCTGTCTTTCCATAAACAAGCCCATACTATCGGAAGAATAAAGGCGTATCCGTAAGACATGGGCTGAGTCTCATCTTCATTTAACACTAGAAGACTGGTCGCTCATCCTTTGGAGCGATGAACCTTGGATCAATGATAGAAAGATTACATCCCAATACATCACTCGGAAGGGCAGCCTATTAAATTTACTGTTTATACATAAAGACTGATAATATCTAAGACAGATGAAGAATATGACAATACATATGTGATAGAAATGCATAGGCCAAATAACTTGTGGATGTTTTGGGGCTCCTTTTCTGGATCGCTAAAAGGGAACCATCTATTCTGGAAAAAACAGTGGGGAAAGATAACAGCCGAAAGCTACACCGAGCACATCCTTCCCCGAGTTGTGAACTGGGTTAGGAGAGATCCTGGATCTGAAAGTCGCCCCATCAGATTCATGCAAGATAACGCACCACCAGACAAAGCCACTATCTCAATAGCATACCTCTGATCAAAAAAAATTGGACTGATCTCTTGGCTAGCTTTCTCTCCGGATCTAAATCCGCCAGAGGCTGTGTGGAGTATGATGAAATCATATATACAGGCCCGGTATATTTGGCTCGGTCAAGGGAGACAGCGTAGTCGGTTACAGGTCCGTGAGATTGTTGAGGAGGCTTGGGAGTCTACAGGGGGACAAGGGTAAGTTAACGAAGGTTAGGCAGTAAATTCTGTTTATTCCGCTAGTATAAACATATAAATATAGTGCACATAACTTATTCTATAACCTTCGTTAACTTACCACTGTCCCACTGTATAACGCCGGATCAGCTTCGAACCCTGATTGCGAGTATGCCAACGAGATTTTAGGCAGTCAAAGACGCCGATGGTGGACTAACAGGTGATTAGTCTTTAATTTTGTTATTCTATAACAAAAGCTTGTATTCGTATTCGTAAAATAAAAGACATATTAAAAATTTAATTGCCTTCAATCCATCAGAAATTTCCCATCCAGTGCTAGTACAATATTATTAGAAAAGAAATTGCAAGGGTATCAAAGCTAGGAAGACAAGACTTTCCCTCACAAAAACCCCTAGTATTAAAAGGTTACCAGTGAGATTCATAACCCAATGCGTCCGAGAAACAATCGATTTGACGCTGAGGTGTGCCACAAATTACCCCGTCTGTACAAAGATCATCAAAAAAAAACCCTACCTGTAAGACATGGATACAAAGTTTATGGTAGGGTCGGATGATGCAGTGGTACACTGTCCAGGCAGTCTTCCTAAGTAGAGTCTAGGTAGCTTGGACACATGCCCCACTTGAGACCAGAGAACGCTGGTTCGAATCCAGCAAGACCCTCACACCACTTCTCTCGCGGTAATACTGTATTCGTAGGATGACGGAAGCATATTCAGATAACAATGGGTTTTTCTTGCATTTCCCTGTAGTGGGTATTCACGGGAGAGGGTACATATCGTAAGGCGTTATTCTCGTAGTGGTATTTGCAAATGAAATCTGGGTATGAGTGTTCCAAACGTCAAACCGAGTCGTTCTGCGGAATAAACATATCTTCCGTAATCATTGGCGTCATAGCCTCAGGCTGCATGCGCTAAAATGATTTAAAAAAAAAGGTTTATGGTTGAGCCGGGGCTCATGTGCAGTTTTTTTTTTTTTTTAAAATCATTTTTGTGTATGCAGCCTGGGGCTATGACGCCAATGATTACGGAAGATACGCAGTATGACTCAGTTTGACACTCAGACTCAGATTTCATTTGCAGATACCACTACGAGAATAACACCTTACGATATGTACCCTCTCCCGTGAATACCCACTACAGGGAAATGCAAGAAAAACCCATTGTTATCTGAATATGCTTCCGTCATCCTACGAATACAGTATTACCGCGAGAGAAGTGGTGTGAGGGTCTTGCTGGATTCGAACCAGCGTTCTCTGGTCTCAAGTGGGGCATGTGTCCAAGCTACCTAGACTCTACTTAGGAGAACGGCCCGGACAGTGTACCACTGCACCATCCGACCCTACATGTGCAGTGTCTCAACCCTAAAGATTGCTGCACCTTAAATCTCTAAATTAAAGGCGTTTTCCCTGTTTTTTTCCGTCTATGATTCCAAAAATGGCTAGCAGGTTCTGTCTAAATTATTCGCTTTGTTCCAAGTAATGCATCTACAGTACTACAGGCCTGAGTCAACGATATTGCATTAGTGTGACAGGGGTGTTTGGTGAGGGAACTCAAATATTCTTTCTCAAATAGGCAGCTATCTTCAAATAAAACTTTGATTTGTATGTGAAAATTGCTTTTTATTTTATCGAACCATAGTGAACGATGTTCCAAGATTCTGAAATTCTTATTTTTTTGTTTCAAATTTGGATTCATTTAATTATTTTTTCAAATCTTTACTGTGATACGCCTGTTTATGCTACGAATTCTATCATTATTCACACGACTTTAGACAAAACACAGAAAAACAATCCGAAATTTAGAAACGAGTGTACCCCCAATTTACATCCAAAACTGCCTGGCATCTCGAATGCATACTCGCGAGAAGTGGCGTAAGATGTTCATCAGCGATTAAGTCCCAGCTAGCTTGGACTATTGCACGAATCCTTGAAACTGGCAGCCGTTGCCCGTTTAATTCGAGGAAATAATACTGCATTTTATCTTTTACGATATTCCAGACATTTTCAATAGGATTTAAATCTGGGGAGAAGGGAGGCCATTCCATCAACTCGATGCCCGCTCCAGCAAGTTCATCTAACACCCGGTCTCGATAAGCAGGTGCCGAGTCTTGCATGAGTATTAAGCCCGGGTGCTCTCTATAATATTTGATAATTGATGGCACAACTCTTTCACTGAAGCTAGCTTGGTTAATTTTTCCCCAACTTTTGTCCCATATTACATGTGGACCTTTTTGAGATCCCATAAAAAATCCCCAGAACATCCAGCCATTCCCCTTCAAACACCTTATATCTACACATCAGTCTTCAACCTAAATAGGGCATTAGAGCTAGACATAATTTAAATAGCTTCAGTATTTACCAATCTAGTCACCCAAGTGTTTTTGTGAGGGTTAACGGTAATCCATGTCTCATCGGTCCAGAGAACTCGACTCCTATCATCCAAAGACCAGTTTATGTGGGTTTGGGCAAACTCAATCCTCTTCGTTTTGTTAAGATCACTCAGTACCGGCTTTGAGCGAGCCCGGCGTCGAGAATATCCCCTACTGTTGAGAGCCCTTTGAACGCATCTTTGACCAACGTTACATTCCCTAAATGGATCTAGTGACAGGTCCAGATAATTCATCCGTCGAGCCTCATATGAAGACCTTACAAAGGCCACCAATTGATCTATCTGTTGACTTAAGAGTACAGGCGGGCGCCCACTCCGAACACTTGGACTCTCACTGTGTCGGGCACAAGCGTGTTGAACTTGGTGCCAGGATAGCCCTAGATCTTTGGCAATTTTTTCGATTGCTTTGTTCGTATGTTTTCGCAATGTTTTAGCGCGAATACAGTCTTCCGATGAAATGTAATTTCGACGGCGCTGTGATAATAAATTAGTGGTACTCAATTTTTTTTGATCGAAGTTGGTGGTAGAATGTAATTATTTGTACGTGTGGGGAAGATATTTGGGTGTTCCAAACATAAGAGTTTTACAGTGCGGGGAATCGGTAGTATTGAACGATTGGATAATTGGGCTCGAGAGTTATTACCTATTTTGTAATAGTCATCAATTTAAATAGGCCCCTGTCACGCTAATGCAAAATCGTTGACTTAGGCCTATAGTATTGTAAATACCGTAACCCAAACTAACCTACAAACTTCCCCAATCAGTTACAATCTAACCTCTGCAGCTACTAACTCCCGACCGCCACATTTCCTACGTCTTACTCCAAATCATAGCCTATCATCGAACGATCGAAACGAATTCTTACATCCTTCAAACTTCGAAGAGACTTCGTCGCTAGGACCTTAATCGGAATAAATAGGTCGTATATCAGAAACTTCGAAGGAACGGGCTTTCATATCATGACATCACTCACAAATTGAGGCTAACTTTGAGACAATTTTAGTACGCATGCGAATTTGGTGACTTTTTGGAGGCTAGGATTCCTGCCCGACCTCCAGTTCTGAGTGGTGTTCAAGCTCATCAGCTTGAACATTTTGTTTGAATTTCACGAGCTAGTCTCTTTATGACCCGCTTGGAACTTGCTACGGTGCAGTTTTCTCACCGGAACGCCGACGAGAAAGCTACTCGGAACACTCTAGAAAGGGGATATGAGTGTTGTGTCTCTCAGAGTAAGCCTCCGCTCAGTGAAGAAAATAAAAGGCGATAGTAACTTTTCGCTCGGTCTTACCTAATTTGGACTATTCAGCAGTGGAAACAAGTCCTATGGACCGACGAATCTTGGGTTACTGGCGGCAAGCACACGCGTTTGTGGGTCACCAGAGAGGTCTGTACGCTTATTGATAATTTGGGATTTCCACGAACGAAGTCTAAACTCTTGAGGGGTTCGACGAGATGTGCTTATCTCCTGAGTTTATTCGAAAAAATTGTTGATGGATGGGTGGATCTTTCCATGGGTACCAAAAAATAATGATCTAGTTTGGAAACAAAGTTGGAGGAAATTTAATTTGGCAATCTATGGCCATTGGATTTCACCCAGGATAAAAACGGCACGAGAAGATAAACCATCATTTTTACTGATGCAAGACGGTGCTCCCTGCCATCCTGCATGGAATGCCATAGAAGCTTTACTTCAAGCTGGGGTAGAACCCATCGCGTGGCCTCCCTTCTCTCCCGACTTAAACCCAATCGAGTCTGAACGGAAATCGATGAAGGATTACACTCAAGCTCGATATTCGGAGTTTGATAATGGAAGGCAAACATCTCAGCAGACGCTTAAAAGAGTGACAAGAGAAGCCTGGGACTCAATCTCATCTGACGAACTCAGTTGATTTGTCGTCAGCATGATGGTTTCGGCGATGGTTAGCTGTGCCGACAAGGAAGATAGTTGCGGTGTAAATGAATTATACAGTGCTCATTGATGCCGACGATAGGGTATGTTGTAGCATTGATTTCTATCATGGCTAGTGATGGTGAGTTTAACAGTTTTTATTGCGAGGGTTGAATATGCCTGAGTTTAGGTTGTAAATTTTTTTTCAAACAACTAGAGAATTTCGCCTTGCTCTTGGAGAGAAATTGAAACAAAACAAAGCATATACATCTGGTTCTTCGTTGATTAACGTGTTTCACAAGTTTTCCATTAATTCATAAGAATTTGTTATAACCTTCTGGTGCTACCCTCTTGCATGCTAATTTCAAGCGAATCCTTCATTATTACTTGTCAAGTTTTCTCAAGCAATTAAAAAATCTCGTGAGTCTTGGCAGGAATTCCACATTTATTTCTCGAACTATCAAAGACCTAGATAAAACTCCAACATTGTCCAAAAGTGCAGTCGTGGTGGTAGCATAATAATGAGCTACTTGAGTGGAAGAAGTAGCACATCTGTACATTTAAATCCCCTTTTAAGTACGCAGTTCTATATTGTTAGGGACAAGATAGGGATGAGTAGACCACTTTTCACTATAAATCATATTACAATGGTGCATTGAATTTGTCAGAGATCTTGGCGGTATAAAAATTATCAGTCAAAGCCCATGGCTCCGCGAAAATACTGCTGAACTCCGTAGTAGAAAGCCAACTCTTCCTATCTTTCAACCCTGAAGTTTCAAGGGTTATTACAGCTCATGACTCGTAAAAGACGTTCGCGACATTAGCATGCACAACCAATTCTAGTCATACTAACGCTGACTCTCTAAATTAACTGGCGATGCGATTGTAAAGCTCTCAAGCGCTGAATCAATAGGATTTTGCTTCCTTGACGATGTTGGTGTTTCTTCAGCCGATGTAACTTGTGACTTAGGTGAGAGAACCTCGAGCCATGCGCCTTCTGGATATCCTTGTTGTGTTCCAATTGATAATTTCACACCCCCTGGGACTTTGGTCTTATATGAGACGCTCTGAAAAAGTGGATCACCAGATGGATTACTACTCTCAAGTAATGCGCTGATGCTGCTGGCTTCAAATGAAGCTGGTGAGACTGGTGAGGCTGGGGTGATGTGATACAGAGTGATCTTGATCAGTGAATTCAGTCTCTCGGTATCTATTCCCGTGATTTCATGTATTTGGATGCCATCTTTGTAAATATAAAATGTAGGCCAAGATGAGACGCCAACCAATTTCGCAATATCTTTGCATTTTTGAACGTCAAAAGTAACGAAATACGCACTTTTATACTTTTGAGAGAGTCTAGATGAAAGCGAATTAGTGCTTTGAACAATATGAAATAGATATTTCAGGGAGAACTCACTCTTTCAGTGTGTCAAATTCCTCTTTTTTTCGGCCGTCCTGAAGAGAATACGCCTCGACGATAACGAGTCTATGATTCTTGAGTACACCTTCAAAATTGAAAACTTCATCTCTTTACGAAAGATTAGCCACAATCTGTCCGTATAACGTCCCGATACATCGTGAGCTCTTTTCTTTAGGCAGGAGCTTCCATAAGGACTTACCGCTGGAGCTCATAGAAAACCATCTTGCGAAGTGTAGATTGTAAAGATTTTTGAAAATTGACTACTGGGAAGTTTGTTTTATTTGTTCTATGAGAGTATTATTTGTCCTGTTACTTCCACGAACAAACATGCCTGGATTTATATAATTTAGCTTAGAGATAATTGATAGATGATCACAGCTTCAACGATTGACAACACATGAGAGGTAGCACACAGTTACGAATCTCAACAGTACCGTTGTGGCTCTTTCGTTTGAACTCCATCAAATGTCGATGAGGTCTGCCACGTCTGAAGCGTAGAGTATTTTAATTTGCGTCTAAAATTAGCACGTGTATAATTTATGGTATAGTCTTTCGGGACCAGAAGCCAACATTTCATTTAAAATATTATGATAAGGCGTCAAATAATTCTAGTGCAGTCAGTCTCAGCCACTCCTGACAGGTAGCTTTAGACTTTACTCACTTTAATTATGAAGGAATCTAAAATATTTCTCTCGGTTAACAAACGGCGCCTGGCTATCTATGTAATTGTGCTAAAGCCATCGAGACTCTAAGGTTGAATAGGGGTTTCTTTCCCGTGTGAGAAGGGTCACTTTGGGCCACTTTAAGATTATCAAAGAGCATAAACCATCTTCTTGACTAAGATTGTCTCGGTTTGGATCGATATCGTTGTTAATTGGCCTTCATTATGTGAACATGATTATGTTGCGGAAAACTTACGATCTTACTGATTAGAGGAATAAAAGAGCCCTGTGCCATGACGCCCATATGTGTTTCTAGATACATAGTATCTATCAATTTGCAACGATGCGTTTATAGCCTTTGAGTTAAGTCTGTCCCGTGAAATTGGGCTAATCCACCTGGATGCCATTCGTTACTACCAACATCGAAATCTTACTTTATTTTTTACTTTGTTAGCTGGTAGATTGCATGTTATACTATTATCCTAACCATATTTGAAGCAGGGAGAGACATTATTCTTTCTTCTTCGAGAAAGAATTTTGAGGCCACAGTCTGCAATCCTCCGCTATTTTCGAACTGTATACCTTTCTTACAGGCCTGATTATTGACCCAGACCTTCGCACAAAATTAAGTACTTCGGAACACGATAATACGTGGCCCATGTATTTTTATGTGACCATCCGAGGACTCTTGCTCACACTTACGGTAGAGGGGAACTAATTCGCAATCTTTAGTGGTCATAATATGCCCAAAGATATCACGAATTGTTTAAATATTTAGTCAAAGGGATAGGTAAACATCGAGAAATTTAGCTCGACGGCTTGCTTTCAGTTAGTTAAATTTCTGGATTCAAGCATCATTCGGTCACGATTGACGTCTAGTGATTGCTTCTCAACAATTGAGATGAGAGATATTAACCATTTTGGTATAATTTCTGTTGTAATCAGAAATCAGATATTCTGGTATTCGCTGTGCCACCTGGTGTGTCCAGACAAGATTCTGGGATATCGATAAAGAATTTTTAGTTTTGATTGATTGGTCAATCGATTAAGATTGGGCCAATATAAAGTGGCATGGCTTGCTTGATCTTTTGTCGGCTAGATCAACTAATAAAAGCTTGATCAGACGTTGCCAGATAACGGTGTTCTTGGACACTTCTCGGAACATTTGTATAATCATCAATCAATCCATGAGATCGACAGACGTCTCATGTACATATATCTTTTAGCTTTTAAGGTTACTTTGTAAACCTATCGACGATTTGGGCTTGCAAAGCCCGATTATTGATGACGTTTTGTATGGCCAGACTGTATTCCTGAAGAAGAAAAAATAACATAAATAGGGCTCTCTTCCTTTTGGGCGTGCATAAGAGAGAGCATCTTTGCGTTTTGTGGAAGTAAGGATATGTTTTAAAACCATGTCATAGGCCAGCCAAAAAAGATTGTTTCAGATTCCAAATTTCATGTAGTACTCTTTAAGTTTGTGCCCCGGATTATTTTTGGGCACTAGAATGTGAAATGACTCTCGAAGTCTCTCCCCATTCGCCAAGGTACCTTGCATCAGGAATTTATGCGTCTGACAGTTATAGTGATTAGGTTTGATTGCAATTAAGGCTTTCAAAATCAGTACGAGTGCATATACTGGTAAGCTGCAAGACCTGTCAGCTGGTTATTTTATGGAAAATGATGACTTTTTTTAGTAATGAGCCTACAGGTCATTTTTTACCCCATCTAGAAGCTTCCATGTCGGCTAGGATTAATCAAGGTGGTAGTAAGAGATCAACTGGACAAGACAATATCTTCATAGTATTCGGACAAATGATGGAGTCATCTGCTCTTCGTCATGTTTGGCCAGAATTTCAAGAGATTTTGACACTTTATCAAAGGATTTTCGGACAATAATTCAATAATTCCGAAGAAGTTTCAAAAATTAATTATCTTTCTTTATTTTTGAAATGGACTCTGTTGCCAAAGTTTAAGATTTCCATTCAAAAATTCTTTGAAAGATAGTTGCATTGCCGTCGAGGTCATGGTTCTTGGTGCCCATCGATGATAAAATAATCGAATGTAACAAACTACCTATACTAGATCCAAGTACCGGTATTGTGAATATTTTGTGGCTAGCTGAATCGTAGTCGAATAACATATAAATTTTACCGTCACGTTATTTCCCATGAGAAACTGTCATTAAAGGCCAGCCCAATAAATTTATCATTTCAATTCAAGAAAGTATACGACAAGTAACGTTGTTCTTGAATCCTCTTGTTTATAATCGGTATTGCGTCTGCGGCTTAATAAAGCTATACCGCACTTGACTACGGAAGATATGTAGTTGTTTGTTAAATGACCAAGCTTAACGTTTGGAACGCTCATACTCAGGTTTCATCTGCAGACAGTACTTGGAGTTAATACCTTACGACGCCGTAACCACTCACGTAAATGCAACTAAAGAGTATTGCGGAAAAAAACTTGTGAATATTTAAAAACTTGTGTCGTCGTCATTCTCAGAATAAAATATTGCCGCAAGAGAAGCTGTCCACAAGGTTTGTTGGATTCGAAGCAGCTGACTCCTATCCCGAGTGAAGTATGTGTCCAGGGTGCTCAATGTCTATTTGGGCAAATAGCCCGGACGGTGCACTACTGCAGCGTCCGAGCCTCTGAAATCACCGGCACAACTTGGCAAGGCATTAAATGATATCGCAAAATGGGCGAATTATTTTCAGAGATCGGGCTTCAGGATCTGCGATTACGACTGGCTATCCCCGTGGTACGTTCAGGGCCTCAGGGGCATCTTTTACTCGGTGATCGACATGGGAAAGTATGGATATATCCCCGCGACCCTATACATATTAGTTACAGGATGCTCCCAACACATTATATTACATAACCATCAAGCTGAAGTGTTGATGTCAATAGATCCCACTCCTGTCTTCTTGCTCTGCTCGACCCCTCTTTACCTGCTCCATCTTGTCGAACTCTAGTATCACCCAATCTTATTCTTCTCCTTCATCCGTTATCGTCTGCAAAGCAAGTTCCTAAAATTTCCTATGATATAACAGTAAAGACAAACAACAAGGCGAATTTTTACAAATACATCACAGTTTTGCAGGTAAGTCATTCGGAAATTGCTCTTTTTTTGTTGGTTCATGTCCTCATATAATGAACTCCCAAAACGTCTCCACGAATGCTCGCAAAAACTCAAGTAAACTAAATCGAGATCAGAGGCTTCAGGTGAGTTTAGAATATTGGAAATATTCTATTTACGAGCATAAGCTAATTGAAATCAAATTTTAACTCTTCATGAAGCTGGAAAAACCAATAAGGAGATCTCTAATATACTTAGAGTTACTATTCATCAAATAAAATTTACGATTTGCAAGGGATGTGTTGAGCCAGGAAAAATCACTGGTTGAAAACCAAGAATAAATCCCGAACAAGAAGACGAGTCAGAAATTTTTTTCTGCAGCTCGAAAGAGACTCGGCAGATGACCTACCTGGAGCTAGCAGTTAATTTTCTGCGATGGAATGTTGGCGAAGATGCAATTCGAAATGCTCTCAAGAGAAAAGGCTACAGCTGGCGCATTGCCAGAAATAAGCCTCCTCTGTCGAACATAGAAGACTAAGGCTTCAGTGGGCTGAACGACATCAATATTTAAGATTAAATGACTGGTGTCGGATAATCTGGAGTGACGAGACGTAGATAAACGACGGTCCAGTCAACAAATTACATGTCACTAGGAAGGTCAGTTTTGATTTCATTAGCTAAACAAAGATATGAAACGCTAAAGACTTTTAAAGGAGCACGAAGAGTACCAAAATACATGTATCATCGATCGCTATTCGAAAATTAATTCTTGGATGTTTTGGGGATGCTCTGCCGGCACCCAAGCAGGTCCTTTTGTGTTCTGGCAAAGAAGCTGGAAGAAGATAACCGGGGAAGGCTATCGTCAACGTATTCTTCCAGAGGCTGTAGGATTTCTGAGGTCAAGCTTTGCAAGAACGGGTGTTATGCAGTTTATGCAAGACAACGCTCCAGTTCATACTGCAGCTGTCGTGAAGGAGTAACTTGGTGAACATGAGATAGTACCTATGGTCTGGCCGCCTTAATCCCCTGATTTGAATCCAATCGAAAATGTATGGGGATTGATGAAGTCATACATACAGGATAGATATGGTGTTACGGGCTGAGCCCTGAGTAGAAGGCTGGTCGCAGGGACCAGCCGAGTGGCTAGTAGACAAGGCTCCCGGAGGCAGAGAACCCCACGTAACCTCCGAAGTAAGGCCGACGGCTGTCGGCCTGGAATGGGTCTCGAAGGGAGAAGACTTCGCAAGAGGGTCCCAGTGATCGTCCACAATAAGGATGATAAAGGGACCAAAAGGAAGGGCTTCACAGGCGAGACTAACGGAGATAGGGACACCGGACCGGGAGGGAGTTAGGAAGCCGATGACCGGGGCTTGGGTCTCTGCGATCCCAGGAAAAGACAGTCTATGAGTAGCATGCCTCCCTACGTAGGATAGGTCTTCAAGTTAGTTTATTTCTAAAATTCCTTACGACATTGTTTATTCAAGCTCTTGATTTCTCTAGTCTCTTACATATGGAGACTCGGATCTGGGACGGCAGCGTGGGAGGGCTGAGATACAATCCCTTGTGGAAGAAGCCTGGCAGGAATGTACAAAGCCTGAAACTCTCGCAAATATTATCAGTGGCATGCAAGGAAGGTGCTTGGCAGTTATTCGAGTGCAAGGCGGACCTACAGATCGTTAACTGTGATATCTACAGCTATTTTTATAGGAACTTTGAATAGAAATGAAAAATAAAACTATGAAAATTAATTTGAATTTAGATTGAATTTTGGTGAAAGTTGCATGGGTGTAAATGTCTTAAGGAAAAATCTCATGAGCTAATACGTCCAATCAGCATTTCCCCTTGCAAGACATCCTAGTACTCTTGACGTACATCATGGCCGGGATCATCAGCGATTCAGGAACTCTGCATGAGATAATCATTGAGAACTTCTCCTTATGTATAAAGATCTTTAGTTAAACCCCTGCAAAACAACACGGGTGTAAATGAATATCATACGAGGCTGTAGCTCTGGCCAAGTAGTTTACTGAATCCATGCTCTCCCCAACTTACGGAGGTGACAAAGCAAAAAAATTTAGTCATGTCAGTAATTAAAGTTACCTGCAGTATTTACAATGAAAACTCCACCGCAAGGAGCGCGCCTCGACGAACGCGCCTCTAGAGTTCCGGTTCAGCCCTCCTTTGATTTCAATGATAAAATAACATTCAATACCAGAAATGGGAATGAAAAAACCTGCAGTTAAAGGCTGCTACACAATGACTGTCTCGAGAGCGTGGGAAATTAGTTCGACGATCCTGAAAGTATCGAAATCGGAGTACGGGAAGAGATTATTGCGAAGGCGATGACTCGGGTATCAGTTTCCAAAAGTCAATTTTCCCTCATATCGCTATTGATATTGCTCTGCTGCTCGATTGAATTAATGAAAACAATTGTCTTCAGAATAGGCTAATTTAGTTGCTCTTACAAAGCATCTCTGGCTAAACAGCTATTAATGACTAATATAACAGTGATACATCAGCAGATCTTAGCATCTGTTTGTCTCAAAACCTCATCTCATGATTCGGCACAAATCGAGATAACTATATCGGAAAGTGGATACGAGGAAAATAACGATTTTATAATCCCACAACAACTCTCTTCTTCTACCCATTTACAGAAACGTAGATGTTCGGAACTCCCAATGAAGCTTGATGACGGAAATAACACAACGCATAGCATATGGGAAATTTTGCTGTCAGAAAGATCTCAAGTAAAATCAGAACGCTGAATTAACACCCGGTAAGAAATATGATCATAATCTCACAAACCATAGATCTTACTGGCACTTACATATATCTTACGCATCTGATGAAATCGGATCATTCTCTAAGCTTTCAAAATACTTAGTAGTTGCTAGAGTGGCTGATTAACTTGTCTAGAGACCCAAATGAGGGGCAAACAGTGTGAATTGCCAAAAATGGGTGGAGAAAATCACCCAACTTGAACAACAATCATTTTTACGCACGACTCTCCAAGCAAAGATGCTAGTAGCATCATGCTACTAGACACTGAAGGTAAAATGTATGAAATATAAAAACTGAGTGTAAATTGTTTGTCGTCAAACTGACCTATTATCGCGGAAATCTACAGTACTACAGGCCTAAGTCAACGATATTGCATTAACATGACAGGGGCCTATTTAAATTGATGACTATTACAAAATAGGTAATAACTCTCGAGCCCAATTATCCAATCGTTCAATACTACCGATTCCCCGCACTGTAAAACTCTTATGTTTGGGACACCCAAATATCTTCTCCCCACGTACAAATAATTACATTCTACCACCAACTTCGATCAAAAAAAATTGAGTACCACTAATTTATTATCACAGCGCCGTCGAAATTACATTTCATCGGAAGACTGTATTCGCGTTAAAACATTGCGAAAACATACGAACAAAGCAATCGAAAAAATTGCCAAAGATCTAGGGCTATCCTGGCACCAAGTTCAACACGCTTGTGCCCGACACAGTGAGAGTCCAAGTGTTCGGAGTGGGCGCCCGCCTGTACTCTTAAGTCAACAGATAGATCAATTGGTGGCCTTTGTAAGGTCTTCATATGAGGCTCGACGGATGAATTATCTGGACCTGTCACTAGATCCATTTAGGGAATGTAACGTTGGTCAAAGATGCGTTCAAAGGGCTCTCAACAGTAGGGGATATTCTCGACGCCGGGCTCGCTCAAAGCCGGTACTGAGTGATCTTAACAAAACGAAGAGGATTGAGTTTGCCCAAACCCACATAAACTGGTCTTTGGATGATAGGAGTTGAGTTCTCTGGACCGATGAGACATGGATTACCGTTAACCCTCACAAAAACACTTGGGTGACTAGATTGGTAAATACTGAAGCTATTTAAATTATGTCTAGCTCTAATGCCCTATTTAGGTCGATGAACAGGTTGAAGACTGATGTGTAGATATAAGGTGTTTGAAGGGGAATGGCTGGATGTTCTGGGGATTTTTTATGGGATCTCAAAAAGGTCCACATGTAATATGGGACAAAAGATGGGGAAAAATTAACCAAGCTAGCTTCAGTGAAAGAGTTGTGCCATCAATTATCAAATATTATAGAGAGCACCCGGGCTTAATACTCATGCAAGACTCGGCACCTGCTTATCGAGACCGGGTGTTAGATGAACTTGCTGGAGCGGGCATCGAGTTGATGGAATGGCCTCCCTTCTCCCCAGATTTAAATCCTATTGAAAATGTCTGGAATATCATAAAAGATAAAATGCAGTATTATTTCCTCGAATTAAACGGGCAACGGCTGCCAGTTTCAAGGATTCGTGCAATAGTCCAAGCTAGCTGGGACTTAATCGCTGATGAACATCTTACGCCATTTCTCGCGAGTATACATTCGAGATGCCAGGCAGTTTTGGATGTAAATCGGGGGTACACTCGTTTCTAAATTTCGGATTGTTTTTCTGTGTTTTGTCTAAAGTCGTATGAATAATGATAGAATGCGTAGCATAAACAGACGTATCACAGTAAAGATTTGAAAAAATAATTAAATGAATCCAAATTTGAAACAAAAAAAATAAGAATTTCAGAATTTTGGAACATCGTTCACTATGGTTCAACTAGGTCCTGGCCCTGCGGCCATGTAGAATGAAGATTAGTGATGGTTGCAGTGACGATATGCTGAACGGTCACAATGGTCTGCTTGACTTGGGATCTAGCAAAGACTAATTGTTTAAAAAAAAGGAAAAAAAATAATCTTCACTATAATTTAAGATGGACATCTAGAAGTATAGATCTACTCTTCAACTTATTCTTGATAGCCTGAAAAATCTATTTCTGAAAAGAGTCATCAAACAAATACATCTTTCCTTCCAAAGGGTTTCTCTCATCTTTTGATCATTAAGTCGTCCCAGAAAAGTGGAACGGCTTAGTTGATGGTATTCAGAGCAAAGTTCGACTTTTATTCTGGTTAACTCGATAAATTTCTGGTAAGTCATAGTCTCGAATGGGAATTTTATTCCAGTTTTAAAACTTTTGCCCTCATTTAGTGTACTCTAGCATCGCAGTGAAAACGCTGTATCCGGTCAAGATACGATAAGGTCGAAGAAACTGGTAACTTAAAATTAAGAACTAGATCTTTAATCATTGGTCCCTCAGGCTTGAGGTTAATCAAAATTACTGGACTCTGTCATGAGAGTATCTCTACTTTGCTCTTTCTATTCATGGCGGCTTATTATTTGGCTTCTATTTGATATTGGTAGATGTAATCTACGATGAACAAGAAATGAAATATTCTACATTGAATGAGGAAATGAGTATGGTGTATGAAAAGTAGCACCAAACCATTGGAATTACTAGATATTTCACGTCTTTGCTGGAGTCTTGCGACACTTCAAATTGTACAAATAGGTTTCTCATTGGATATTTACAAGATCATACTGGTCTCCACGCGTCTACATCATATAAACAGGGATCATTACTTCGCATATATTTCACCTCATGTAATGGCGGCTGCCACATTCTTGACATTATACATGTACACGTATATACATCTGAATTTCCCTCCTCGGAAGACCCCCGCCATCTAGAACGCAGATGTTGGAATTCTGCCCGCATGAACGAGATTCGTCAAAGAATCAGCCCCGAGCTCGCCGGCAACAGTATTCCTCCGCCTTGTTCCCCACGTCGAGAAGAAAGCCTCAGTGCCATTGGAACTGTAAGGAAAGCAGCTGGCCTACAGGCTTTCACAGACCGGCATACCATGTGCTCTCTTTTCGATCTTGTTCCTTTATCAGACGGCGCGCTTGTTGATGACCAGGCTGGCGCCGCTTACTCCATCAGTTGGGATCTCGTACAGAAGGTTTGACAGGGGTCCCTACCCCTTGGCTCTTCTGCAGAACTACATGACACCGAAGAGGCCGGATCCACCGAGAATCTGTCTACTGCCCTCAAACGCCCAAAGGCCTACTATGCAACCGACGTCACTGTCTACCCATGTTAAAATAAATGAATGGAAGTCTAGCGATTAGAGGTGTCAATCTCTAGAGTAATAAATCACAACTTTAATATTGGAGCATGAGAATCGTTTGTCAAAAAGTGTGTTGTATTATTAGTGATACATCTCAGCGGAACTTATGCGCTGAGTTCCCTTACTACGCTATTACTAAGCAGGTACATCTCATTCATCTTGAGTTCCCTGACCGAATACTACTAACCAGGTACTTTTCATTTATCTTGAGTTCCCTGATCGAACACTGAGTCATAGTGAAACTTTATGCAAGGTTTCTGGAGACCTCGACTTCTAGCGTGCGTCGAGTTATTTCCAAGCATGCCCGCCACCAGATTTCATCGGTGGATTGTACTAAAGATCCTTACGAATACTAATGTGGTATTGTAGATGGCATGCTAGCTACTGGCTACAGCCTAGTAATTGATTGACTCGTGCCACACTTTCTAACAGCTCAGACAATCATAAGACTGCCAATTGCCTCCTGGTGGACATCCCTGCCCCGACAGGCTCCCCGCAAATATCCACCTTTCGATAGCTTGCAGCTCCTTGGACCTACAGAACTCGCGGCTCAAACACTTGATCAGGACCAGTCAGCGTACGATAGTGCCCACATCATGCAGGTTACCCTGAGAACGAAATTGCAGACACCCTAGCAAAAGCGGCATGTGCGGTACAGGCTCTGGATCCGTCACCCTCAGTAACCAGAGTCGAGGGATATACAATAAACTGCTACCCATCACATATCGCAGGCTACCTGCAAGAAAACACCTCCACGAGATATCTCAAGTTCGTTATCAACTCAAAGGACTAAAATCTCCCCGGAGCTCGCCCGTGCTGATCGCCGCAGCCACGGTCTACTTATTGCAACCTGTACAGGACACGGCGGCTTTGCCGATTCCTACCCTCGGTGCTATCGCGATGACGCTATAGTGACGTGCACCTGCAGGAAAGAAAATTCCTGGACCACTCTTGTTTTTGCTAGCTTAGCCGCTGCGGAGCCCGAAATGACAGACCTCTATGCCCATTCACGGGCATTCATTGGATTTTAGGCTCGACAGACTGCGTCATCTCTCTCGAAACTGGGGGCAAGGGTAGTTGTCCACAAGTCTTGACAAAATCCAGCAGCGACAACAAATGAAACATGAAAAAAATGACATACCCCGCTATCCTATGACAGTCCCCTACTCCTTCCTTTACTATCCTACAGATAAACACATCTCCCAATAAGATTAATTAAGTCGTATACTTCCTACAGAACCAAATGCAAGTGGCGTAGTGGAGGGATATACTTCATTGCAATGCGTATGTATTTTAAAGTGCTAGATAGGACTCGACCTCTTAGTTACTGCCCGTTCGATTTGCTCTGGTACAAGGATGTATATGTACTTTACTCCTAGTCTCATACAATTTGCATACGACTAGAGATAATAGAAATCCCGGTACCGGTCTAGATACATGTACACTACTGCTATTTGGTTTCAAAATCGTATTGTACTGAGCCTAGAAACTGTGAGAAAAGAATTGAATACGTGGTACATGAGTATCTCCAATCCAATTATTCTAAAGACACCCCTTGAAGATAGTCAATAAGTTCATAGTATACGAAATATACTGTAATTTTTCTAATGTATATCTCCATTTGAATAAACGGATCGCACCGCAATATTTTCGATCCGATTTCCCCACTAGTGTTATATTCAACTGCTAGCTACACAGCGCTAAAGCCTCGCTTAAAATATTAATCCCTTCAAGTCTTCAAACAAAAAACGATTAAAAATGTTGCCTCGTCTTTTAGGCTTTAAGTTTTTTAAAATCGATCTGGCGTAAGCGGCCTGAGGCTATGACGCGAATGATTACGGAAGATATCTTTACTACGCAGAATGACGCCGTGTGGCGGTTGGAACACTCACACTCAGATTTCGTTTGGAGGCTCCACTACGAGAATAACGTTTGACGACCTGTACCCTCTCCTGTCAATACCCACCGTAGGTAAAAGCGAGAAAAACCTGTGGTTATCTGAGCATGCTTTCGTCATCCTACGAATACAATATCACCGCGAGAGAAGTGGTGTGCGGGTCCTGCTGGATTCGAACCAGCGTTCTCTGGTCTCAAGTGGAGCATGTGTCTTAGCACCCCGACTCTACTCGGGAGAACAGCCCGGACGGTGTACCGCTGCTCCATCCGACCCGTATCCGTCGGGTGGTACAGTAGAACCTCTCATAGCTAATAGTGGGTCCCGGTATAATTACTGAAGAGATTCATAGATATCTTACCGTTGATTTTTGCAATACTTAGCCCTGCGCGCAAAATGACCTGGAAGGGTAAGTATTGCAAATTTAAAAGTCCAAGTTACAAAGAATCTTTTCAACATTTATACCGGGACCCACTATTAGCTATGAGAGGTTCTACTGTAGAGGGATTTGTTGTAACTGGCGGTCAGCGGGAATTCCGTCGAAATAACGCTTTGGTAGTACAATACAGTCTCGCTATAACAATGTGGGGCAAAACTTAACCAAGGCTCCCGATAGGAGGATGTGATGGAATTGGCCAATCGGGAGCCTTGGTTAAGTTTTGCCCCACATTGTTATAGCGAGATTCTACTGTATTAAGGATTGAATACAGTAAAACTTCTGTAACACGATAGTGGGTCCCGGCATAAGTGTTGAAAATATTCATTGAAATTCATTCATTTATATTTGCAATACTTACCCCTGCACGCAAAATGACCTGTAAGGGTAAGTGTTGCAAATATAAAAGTGCAAGTTACAATGAATATTTTCAACACTTATGCCGGGACCCACTATCGTGTTACAGAAGTTTTACTGTAGTTACTTATGGAGATCAGCTATAAGTGGAAAGCTACTAGAAGCTTCTATGGCTCACAATTTGGTACTAGGGCACGTGCACGGGCAATACTAAGTGTATATAGTTGAGCTCTGACCATTTCCGATCGTCTCAGCGTTCGCTATGTCAAGCATTCTGACGTCCAGATCCAGAGTATCACATTTCATCCAGTCAACTGTGAAATCACATCCTAAGACAATTCCCCTTCGTAAGCTCATAACTATAACAAGACTTCGTTTGAACCAGTAGTTCCGCTCACAAGCAAACATCTCGCAATAGAATACAGTTCTTTTTTTCCTTTGATATCTTACTCTGAGAGAGTTTCGGGCTTGGAGTTGCACTGATACTCACCTCTCGCTTCTCCAGACTGGTGTCACTATCATCATCATCAGTGTGATTTCATGCGTAGCTCAGAGAAGTGAGGCAGATCTTCACGCTCGAAGAGGGCCAACGAAACTCTAGACTTGACATGGTCAAAGCAGATAGCAGATTTTTGTTCATCAAAAAATAGTCTAATCAGGTAAAGTTTGACGTCGACCATGCTGTGCAACTCATTTTGTCAGGTGAACATATACAAATTTGCTCTGTTAAAACAGCTCAAAACCTCGTGTAAAATACTGATCCACGCCGGCGTGCAAGGAAATACCGCCACTGTAGAGTAGAAATATGGGTCGGATGGTGGAGTGGTACACCGTCCGGGCCGTTCACCCGAGTGGAGTCTAGGTAGCCGAGGTCCATATCGCACGTGGGACAGGAGAAAGTATTTGAATCATAAATTTCCTGATGACATAGAAAAATGAATATTGGGATACAACTCTCTCTCTCACTTCTCTCTAATCTTCATCTAGACCTACGTAGATATCTTTTTCCCACCTTGATAGATCAGCCAACTAACTACCAAAAATATACAATTCGAAATAGAGAAATAATCAACACATGACATGTGAAAGCTCTTGTTAATCGTATCGCTACGTCATGTTAAATAATACGCACTAATCACACGACATAAGTACTGTCAAAAATAGTGGCGTCAGTGTAACATTGTTCCAACAGAAAGCTAGCCCGAATCCGGGAGCTCCCTCACGCCACAAACCTCGCCTGTGGTCTTGTATGTGACGATGACGAAGGCACACTGAATAATGGTAGGAGCTGGAATGCGTTCCTGTGGCAGACGTATACCGCTGAGGGTTGAAAGGACGGTAAGGTGCCTGATTACGAGTTGTGTCTTCAAAGACTGCTCGCGTGTGGGTGTCCCTCAAATCAAGTTAAGTCATCGCTGCATAAAGCGTACCAGTGTCGGTTTCATAACCTTAAGGCTGCATAGGCACGAGTTATTCTTTTTATCAAAGGGTTTAGTGATTCAGATTTAGGCTAGCGATCAACAAACGGGAACCCCCTGGTCAATTTGTAATGCTTCACTAAGTTCTAGGTGAAGGGACGCAGAACACAAATCCCCCAAGAGGTAACTGCTGTAAACGATCAGTCTACTAACCGAGGACCCGGTCCTTAATTTCTAAATAATTTTGATGCCGAACAGCGTGACTGCTCTGCCACATACCGTGAACGCCTACCCTAAACAAACATGTAGATGAAGGTGTTTGTCCCTCCGGCAAAAGTTATCACAGTGAAACTAAGCTTTTTACGCCCGTCGACCCGAACTCAATTTCCTCGCGCACAAGCCCAGTTCAGTCAATACCGGGCCGAAAAATAAGATTTCCAGCAGGCTCACTGGAGGCAGTAATTTGAGGCGTCGTAGATGTCAAAAGTCAATGCTGTGGAATTGAATTTTAGCAAGGAAACAACCACCATCAGAGAACCCCTTGCACCAAATATTTGATGTAATTATGCATGCAGAGCTTTCCATGAATTGGATTGCGTACCAGCGGACACGCTTGGCGCATCGCTGCGAGCGACAGACATCCTTGTATTTTCTTTTCTTTGGTGTTGTGAGGCGATCAGGGCACACTTGGAGGATGAGGGTCTTCCCTACATGAGGCAGTCAAGTGAGCCTCAAGGCCGGTACCTGGTGACAATATCTCTTGCATGCGCACTCTCAGAAGAGCAGTCAATCTAATCCCTCTGATATCTTCTTCTATACTTCAACTAAAAGACAGTGGTTCTGCTGTGATCATTTGATTGTATAAGACTTTAGATATTAATGTTTGCCTGATATCATTCTTGTATTCTTAATCTTCCTCCATCTCTTAGCAAGAGTAAAAACATTTACTTCATATCTCTTAACTATGATTGATCTGCTTTCGAGCTCAGTACCATCCAAAAGGTACTGCTCTTCAGAGCGATGTTTGAGCACCAACTCTCTTTTGCCAAGCGTAGAGTACGACTAGAGGATCAAACAAGAAACCAACATGTTAGACGAGGCACCAAATTGAATGTCTGAATAACAAAACTTAATATGACAGAACGTTTCACACATCACTCTAGGATCGGTGCACAAAAACAAGCAACCAGGCACGGCGCAGCGATGAGAAGAAGCTTAGCTTTTGAGACCAACGCTTCTCAGTTCACGCTGTAAGCGAGATAAAAGTAGCTCTCACTGGGATCTAAGAGCCCGGAAGATTTCAAACTCCAGGAGCACTACAATAAGACCAGGAAGTTGCGTAGTTGTAGATTATAAGCATCAGAAAAAGAAGACGGGGTCTACCAAGCCTTAGATCATTACAACGCGTCATTGCGTCATTTATGAACAATGCCGGAGACGATATTGTGCGAACCCAATTATCAACCCGGACTTCTTCCTTGAACAGATGACCATGTCCTCAATATCCACGCAAAACGAGGCCAAGCATGGGACACGAGAGAACCAAATAGAAGCCAAGCAGCCTGTGAGACATGATATTATCATTGACACGAACACATGAAAAGTTAAATATAATAACGCGACCAGCCGAAAAACAATGGTCGACATTATTTGCTTATTCCATGAACGCTAGATCCGAGTTAATACCACATGGTCCCAATGCCCTTCCGCAATTTGACCCTTGTCAAGATGCCACAGGCGAAAGCCTTTGATAGCGTGTATTAGTTGACAAAATTGAGAGAATCCAAACCTACTTTTATTCTAGCAATGATTCTGCAGTGCATAATCGAAACAGGGAAGCCAGAGACAATGCAGACGGTATTGAAACTCAAGCCTCTAAACAAAGCACATGCTTGAGTGTGGAGACTAAAAATTTTTCATCTCTCCCAGGGCATTTAACAATTAAGTATGTCCACTGGAGGAGGTACCGCAATTCTAAGAACGTAGCTGAAATATCAAGAGCAATGAGACTTTTGAGCGCGATCTCATTTATCTTCACGAGTACACAGAACCATCCCTCTCCCGCATGGACGGATATCTCTTCATAGAGATAATGACATTCCAAGGATTTAAATCGATGGACAGCAAACAGCCCAAGAAGTAGCAGATGTGAGCTGGTCAAGGACTCAGAAGCTTCCTTACAACCATCGACTCTCATTCTTAGCCGAGAAGAGCTAATGGGGAAGATAGTCGTGAAGCTTCCTCGCCTATTTTGCTGTGACCACTTCTGATGTCGAGAAATACAAGATTTGAGCGCCAATGAGCTGGCCACGTGCACAGAATAAGTCACTTAATCTCTTCTGCGCATCACGCACACGCTTGCAAGTCGGAAACGCCTCGTTCGACGTAATCTTTATTCTTCATAACTATTGTAAATCGACCTGTGTCCCCGGAGCTTCGAGATTTCCTCCACGGGTTAATGTGTGATGCGTGAGAACAAGTGACAATTGGCATGCCTTCCCGAATCCGTACGAATCAACAAAAATCACGTCCGCTCTGCTGGATCATCTCACGTCGTCAGGATTTTGTGTTCCCTATATTGCAGCATCCAAGATTCCTTGATAAATGTCTCTGGCTGACGTGCATTCGCTCCGCATCATGTCGAGTTGCCATGTCGGCCTCGTTTTTGGTCCATACCTCAACGCCAAGATCCCGTCGGCACATATCATCGACATGTTCAGCAATGGGACATCTTCTCGAAAACAGCATGCTTGACGCGCGGTGTCGAGCCTTGGTCCATCCGTCTTCGCATCTATTGTTAGCACAATCTGAACATACCTTTAATAAAGATCTACTAAATATATAAATACGTAGAACTTGCTGAAGAAGTTACGCTCACGAAATTATCATGCCGTAGCCTTTCATCTCATCCTTCTTTCATTTTGAGAACTCTATCGGAAAGATGCAATTACTTAATGTTTTTTTTTCACGCTTCGTCAGCATTGTTATTGTATTCGTAGATCCGAGCTTTTTTGGGAAAGACATATATCTTCACATTCATAGTACGAGCCGAGTCGCTATGCGTGTTTTAAGCTTTTTAGCTATTGAAGCGGGCCCTAGATCTTCTGTCTTCCTATCGTTGTGGGCAAATGAAGTTTTCGACATTACATCTTGAATGTTTTCAAAGTTTCAAACGGATAGTAGAATCATCCATCATGTTTTGATGCATGTATCTGCCATATAGAATACAATTACAGAGAAAAATCTTCAATGGGGAACTATACAAACTTGTGAGTGAAATTACATAGGATGCTTTGGAGAAGGCTGTACTCTAAACACAAATATTGTAGACCTAAATCTAGAGATGACAGAATGTAATTCACAAATTGTTTGGATAGCTATTCCTAAGTCATATAAATTTCTTTGCTCTTCAAGATTGAAAATAAGGCTTTAGTATATCAGTCTTGTTTGTACTACTCTACTGCGCCTATTTTTCAGAGCAGCAAGGAATCAGCATATAAGTGTCTCGGATTGCATTGGTCAGGATAGGTAAATGGCATCTTTTGGTGAGCTTTTGGACTGGCCGTTCTTTCTTCAAAAATCTACTAAAGATCGAGATGTGTGATAGACGAGATGATCTCATCCAGGTAGACTGGATTTTTGTCTTAAACATGATTAATCTTGAGTTTTGATCTGATCAAATGCTGGTTTTAATGAAAAGTCAACAGACATTGATTGAAAGGAGTTGTACTTCCACTTACAGTAAAGTTATCATCTGACTTAAAGGCTCGATAAATATAGCTTTCGAGTCCTGCAAAGACTCAAGGAAGCGTGTTCGACATTTTAGTAAGGCAATGAGCGGGCACGAACCGACTCTATGATTGTTAGATTCGTGAGTTGACTGAAGTTCCCATCGCGCAGAAAAGGATTGAGCCTATTTATAGTCAGTTCTAGAGAAAAAATTTCAGTCAGGGTAACTCGCACAAGACTACGCTGTAATTTCTGGTACCAATGCGTACTCAACCTGACCGCTTCTTTCGTAATCAGCCATATCTAAAGCCACGACAACACTCTCTCGAACGACTTGCTCTTTGTCGTGCAAGAACTGTTTGAGAATTTCGACAACACCACTTTCTTCACCCAAAGAGCCCAGAGCTTCGGCTGCCTCGTGTCTAACCATACTTTCTTCGTGTAGATTGCTGAGAGAAGCCGTAAGAGCTGGTATTGATGCTGGATGACTTAATTGGCCAAATACGAATGCGATCTCGTGGCGAAATAGAGCCGAAGGATCACTCAATCCTTTGGCAAGACTGAGAACCGCAGGAATAGCCGAGGGTAGGTCAGGAGGGGAGGCAAGGTCTCTTAGGCTAAACATAGCTCTATATCGTCGGAATAAAGGAAGATCTTGATCAAGTAAGATTTTTTCCAGGCTCTCCACGGAGTCTGTCCCAACTATTGACGGAGCTGGGTCAATTGATACAAAATCACTTCTCACTGAGTCAGTGCAAGCTCAAGTCTTATTTAGCAACACACACCTGACCCGTACGTTCTCTTTTTTTTTTTCTTCATTCTCCCACAAAATCCTATCTACAGCCAGCTCGCAGGTTTCTCTAATAACCGTCGGCTCATCTTTGGCATCCTTGTATTTATTCAGTAAGTCCAGACATTGTATGTCGCCGATCGCCCCCATTGCTTCGGCAGCCTCGTGTCTGCACATTGGATCTTCACTTTTGTCCAATAAAACTGCACTGAGATATGGTATCGCCGCTGGATTTTTTGTTTGACCGAGACAGTAAGCGACTTCATGTTTAAGTAGAGCTGAGGGAGAGGAGAAGGCGTCTGCCATAACCTCCAAGGCCTGAAGAGATGAGTCTTTGGTAGCGATATGTTTAAGAGAGAAAAGGGCGCGAAAGCGCTTGGAGAGATTCTCTGATTCAGAATTCAGAGCCTTCCCAAGTTCTACGATGGCAGGATCTAAAAGAAAAGACAAGTTAGAATCAAGTCTGTTCTTTCATGGTGCTTTAAAGAAGATTCTCAAAAATCTTGCATGTTTAATTATTGAAGGGGCTACATGCGAGACATACCCGTTAGCTGATTAGACATTTTCGGCGTAAGTTCCTTCTTTGCTAAGTTGAGTCACAGAACTGAGTGATTTATACCGTCGGAGTATCGGTTTACAAATTCGGGCTTCGTCCTGCTCTCTCTAAGGAGGTAGACGTGGCTAGCGAAAGGAGGTCGAATTTCTTTGATATTTTATCACACCTTGAACAGTAAATGATAATCAGTGCAACTATTTACACTCAACATAAAAGTCTACAAGGATTTGTAAGTAATTGAGCTGTAATTAATTATTACAAGTACATGTTAGTCATGTGTCATGTCAATTGGTGATTACTGGTAAAGTTATCATTAATTAAAATTTCACCGCACTGTACTCTAGACTGCTGGCGTTCCTTCAGCTGGCAAAGTACATTTGTGGATCGGCACCACCACAGTCGAAGAGTTTCTGTCTCATGATTTTCCGGTCGAAGAGTCACATCAGTATTGGCTATTGGGGAGGGTGAGTGGTAATTGAGAAGTTACTAGATCAGTGACTAATGACAGATGGTCGAAAGATGAATTAGCTCAGAAGAATCTCATGGGGTGTGGCTAGGGAAGGACTATCTACTTCGAATTTATCGAGAATCTGCCGCGCAGGCTACCCATTTTTTTTAAATAATTTTAGCCTATGCAGCCTGAGATTATGACGCGAATGATTATGGAAGATACATGTGTAACGCAGTATGACTGTTTTTGCCGTGTGTAACACTCATACTCAGATTTCATTTGCAGATACCACTACGAGAATAACGCCTGACGATATGTACCCTCTTCCGTGAATACCCACCAGAGGGAAAAGCAAGAAAAACCCATTGTTATCTGAGCATGCTTTCATAATTCCACGAATACATTATCACCGCGAAAGAAGTGGGGTGAAGGTCTTGCTGGAGTCGAACCAGCTTTCTCATGTGGGGCATGTGTCCAAGCTACCCAGGCTTTACTTGGGAGAACAGCCCGAACAGTGTACCACTGCACCATCTAACCCTGGGATGGCCCTTGTAGCACAGACTGTTGATTGAATTTGGGTTTGGCTAAATTTTTATGCTAAATCAAGATTAATTAGTGAAGCCCCCGGCACTTCTCAGCCTTGCGTCCCCAAATCATGTTTTCGCTGCATATGATAGGCTCTATCTTGTTTCCCTAGCAACGAGATTTTTGATTATCTATTACTCTCAACGCACGCTACACACCAAATCCCATGCGCAAAAGATGAACTGAGACTGCGGTGATGTAAGGTAAATTCAATCTGGAGTTCTACCTACTTGACAGAAATTTATTTAGCACATTTTACAATCATTTATCGTCGAAATCAAATTTACCAAACAACTTCAAATATAATGGCAGATAATATTGGTGAAACATATAATCTCGATGCACTTTGTTATTTTTGGGGAGACCAACAGCGCAATATTAGGCAACAAACCGCACAGTAGAAGATGAAGCCGCGTTACGCGGTCATAAATACAACTTTTCCGGGACGTTGTTAGTTTTGTTTATCATTTTTTTTAAATCATGTTATATTCAGCCATCTAGCAATGACAAGAGACTTCAGTACTTTTTTTTTAAATACAGTAACCCACTTTCTACTTACCAACTCCTTGAAATCCCCTTGGCACCAGTCTAGAGGCTCATAACATAGGGTTAGACCGTCCAATGTTATAAACTTAATGCCCGTAACTTGTTTTTTTTGAATATATTTCCTTTGGTATTCTTTTTATTTTATTTTGCTATATTATAGAATTGTGGTTTCTTGACCTACTGTTTTTATTAGTTGCATACACTGAGACTTCTCTAAGTATCTCAATAGTTTTTCTCTTCCAACTTTGGTTCTGAACATAACTTGTAGATTTTTAGGCTCCAGACCTTCAAATTCCTCATCCCTCACTGTAGAGAAATGTGGATAGTACAAGAGCAAATGCTCCGTTGCCTGCTTCTTACTATTACAGAATTTGCATATATAACTTTCCACTGTTCCTATATTTTAGAGGTGTGCCGGGGCGTTTCCAATCCCTGTTCTTGCCTGGAATAAGGAGGTCTGGGTCTGTCTACTAAATTCTGAAAGATTAATTGCCTTAGCTTTGAAAATTGGTATATAAATCCTTGCAGAAGATCTATAAAACTTTCCAAGGCCAATGGCTTTCCTGCCCTCTTCTTCTCTAAGTACTTGCTTAGTCCAGTCAGAGTACCAGGCTTGTAAACCATTTTTTTAATTCTTTCCACTAGGAAGGAATATGAAGTAAATTGATCCATTATAATAGCAGTTTGATCCAGGCCTTTTCTTGCCAGATTGTCAGCAAGTTTATTGCCTTCAATTCCTTGATGACCAGGACACCAATAGATTTTGACATCCATTTTACTACTTAGGGATCTGACTTTCAAGGAAAAATAATTATTAGATTTTGTAATTCTTAAAATAGCAGCTTGGCTGTCAGAAAATAAATGATAACTTGCATTACTTTGAATGTGATAAATATATGTTAATGCTTTTAGTATTGCATAGGTCTCTGCATCAGCTATACCAATCCTGTCTCCAAGATTGTTTGATAGTGACTTGAGCTCTCTTGTGTAAGGAAAATATAAAGTTATACCAATGCCGCAGCCCTTATCCTTGACAAGGGAGCCATCTGTGTAAACAATAAAATGAGAGGGAGGAATTGACTCCAGGAACTCCAGATGTTGATCTTTTGCCCTAGATTTGTTTGAACTAGAAATTGAAGTGAATAAATTCTCTTCCATCCATGGTGGAGACCACTTGGCATTGACCAACTCCAGTTAGACATATTTTTATAATGGCTTTAATAATAATGCAATTCTCTGAAGCTGCCCACCAGGCTTTTCATCAAGAAATGCAAATATACCAAGATCAACAGCATCAGAAGGAAATTCAAGCTCATCTTGCAACTTGCAAGATAGGGTTTGATAAATTGGGTGATTTGTTGGAAGTTTTAAAATTTGAAGTCCATAGAATGATGAGTGCTTGAGGTGTCTTACCCTTGTAGAAAGCAGTGCAGCTTCAACTTCTAGAGCTTTGATAGGACTACTTCTATAGGTACCAGTCATGACAAGAAGGGCATGTTTTTGTAGCTTGTCACACATATTAGAAAGCTTTACTGTACCATATCTGTTGAACCATAGCACCGAGCCATAGTCCAACACAGGGATGATACAAGTGAAATATAACTGTCTCAGTACATTAAAGCCAAGGCCTTTTGTTCTTGATGAAATTTGGAGAAACCTCTGCATAGCCCCTTGGACTAGGTGCAACTTTTTTTCTACGTAGATTTTAAAAGAAGATGTGTGTTGGAGCCAGATGCCTAGCCACTTGACTGGAGTGTTAGGATTCTGAGTCAGATTATCTAACTCTAAGGAATCCGAGTAGGGTATTTTCTTCTTACAGAAATGTATAAGTTCCGACTTGGACTTTTCAAAAACAAATGATAAAGAATCTACCTTGGAAAAGAGTGCTTGCAATTTTTCTTTGAGGACCATTATGTTATTTTTGACAGACTTAGAAGCAACAGAAATACAAATATCATCCACATAGGAAATTCCCAGAAATGAAGCTTGTGGAGATGATGAAAATAGTTCGCTGATTGATAGTAAAAATAATAAAGGAGAAATAGGACTTCCATGAGGTGCCCTTGTAACAGAAAAAGAATAACTCAGCTGGCCATTGAATACGAGAGATATTCTCTTCCCTGTTAGAAATGATGATACCCAAGAAATAAACATAGCTGGAAAATTTTTCCTGTGCAAGATTTGGAGCAGTTTTTCAGGTTGAAGTCTATCAAAAGCTCACATAATATCTAGAAATACACAGGATACAACTTTGTTTCCTGCCATATTTTTGTCTGCGAATTGCTTGAGTAAGAGTACTGCATCTGTTGCAGACCTCTGTTTTCTCCCTCCTATCTGACTGGGATGGAGAAGTCTAGGTGAGACATTTGCCAGATATGAAATTCTGAGTGAAAAGTTTCTTTCCAAAAGGTTTGACAAACATGAAATAAGTGAAAGTAGCCTGTAGGCCTTAGGCATGGAATAATCAGGCTTACTCCTCTTGGGAATAATTATGCCAAAAGCTTCCTTCCATGCTGATGGATGTTTGCCGCATTGAAAAAGATATGAATAAGCCTTAAGAAAGAATTAGGATAGACAGTGAACAGCTTTATTGATCATTGACCAATCGATGCTATCACTCCCAGGGGCTGTTTTCTTCCCAGGTACTGCCTGAAGAAGTTTATTAAGAGAAAGTTCTGGCTAGTCCCACTGGGTACTCGCGAATAGACTGATAGTTGGTGTGGATACCGTAATAACAGTATTAACAGAGTTTGGCAGAGGATTCTCATTTATAATAGGTACTTCTAATGGAAACAAAGTGCTAACTAGGGCAGTACACTTATCTGCGAAAGTTGATGCTGCTCTATCATTGCCCATGGAGTCCTTGTATTTTAAAGTCGGGATCAGTGAAGGTTTAAACAGCCTGGGGTTAGAGTAACTAAAAGCTTTGAATAAAATCTTATCCTTATCTCCAGTTGGGAGCTCCTCCCGGTGAGCCGATTTAGCAAAGCTAATCTTTCTGAAATAGTTATTCCTAGAAATTCTAGCTTCCTCATTGTCAGTAGCATACCAAGACTTCTTAGCTCTACTTCTTTTTGAATGATAGTCCTTTCTTGGGTTGGTAAGTTCATCAGTCTACCAGGCTTTTGAGTGGCAAGATGGCTTAGACTGAGGAATAGCATTCTGTGATGCTTTGATAATTTAATCCTGAAGTAGACGTGCTACTTGGTCTGACACTTTGGCATAAATTGCATAATTGAGCTGGGATAAAAACAAGGGTTCGAGAGATTGTAGGATTCTGGCATAGGTCTCCCAATTTGCCTTCTTTCTATTAAATCTTGGAGGTAGGCAGGGACCAGAACTAATTTGGGCTGAGAAGGTTGCTTTAAACAGAATTGCCTCATAATCGGAGCCAGTGCTTTCTCCATAATGCCAGTTATACCACTTAAGCTTCTGGAAGCCAGCAACAAAGGCTAGGTCTATGATAGATGTGTTTCTGGTCTTTTGTCTATGAAATGTTCCTCCATACTCTTCTATTACTTGGGAGTCGATTGTTTGAATGGTATGCGCTTTAATGGAATGTTCTTAAAGCTTATTATGCTTGTGTTCACAGATAATCAGACTTATGGGACAATTGGAGGCTGTAGAAGGGATCAAGTGGGAGTTGATCATTACTACTGAAGTAATAAAGCGTAGGGTAAAAGCAGAGCTGTTAAGCCTCAACAAAGATATCACTTGGAAGCGGTGGAAATTAAGGAGTCTGTTAACTATAGTGGAGAGTTGTTAATTACTCCCATCTAAGTACAGATGCTATATAACTAATTTACTACAACTAAGCGACTTCACGACTAGTAACTCTTTGTAAGAAAATGGGTGGCTAGTCAATGTATGAGTAATCATGATTCTGGACACAAGGGGCTTTGACCTGTTGTGACTATCCATAATAACAATAATCTTCGTTACCAAATAGCACCAATTGTAAGGGGATCGCTTAGAAGGTCGTTATTCACGAACAAATCGGATACCAAATAAAGATAATAAATTTTCTTGGAGTCTACATACTGGCCACTCCTCTTACTAAATACTACAGTGGTTCCCCTACTATGACGCAACTCTCAGTCCCCATTGCAACCCTCGTAACGCCCCCAAACTCCTTTCCCCGTAGCACTGAGTTCCTCCACTAGACCTAGTTGCGAATCCCCCCAACACTCTCGGTTCCTGAGAGCGGTGTCGGAGCGCTTCCATTACCGTCCGACCTTCGAGGTCGGCAATCCTCTTTTCCGGTGGTCCGTGGATACCCTCCGCACCTGAACGCCGATACGTACCCGGACGCCGACACGCACCCATGCTCAAGTTTAGGCTGGGATGGTCTTGTGACCAACCCCTAGATGGGCACAGCCCGTAACACCAATTTCAACAATTACTCTCACCCCAAACTATAGCACCTTATCTATATACAAAAAACTATCTGATAAAACTAATTGATAATTGTGTGTCAATACAGTAAAACCTCTGTAACGCTATACAGTCTGATGGGACTTTTAGGGTCGTGTTAAATAGAATATAGCGTTGTAGAAATATCACGTGATCATAGACTGGCCAACAATTACCTTTCGCAATTCTTGACTTGGTTGATTATAACAGTTGGTATAACAGGGATCACTTGGCTTAAGGCCATAAAATCATCAAACAAGTTCTGTAATTCTATATACCTCGCTATCGCGCCTTAGCATGGATTTCTAAATTGCAATAGAGCCTAGCGCCCTTACTAGCACAAGTAACTAATGCTTACATGGTAACAAAACTAAACACATATATCCCAGCGCCACACGCCTGTGAACCGACAATAAACCGCAACCAACTCAACTCATCTAAGGTATCGAGATGCAAGCCTTGCAAGTCTTGTTTTTATTTTTGTGCTGTATCAGGGGTAAGTGTTTCAGTAATGAGAAGGATTAGATGCAATGTTCTGACTTGCGAGTATTATGTATGATTTCTTAAGGTGAGGAATGAATGAGAATAGATAGAGGTGTGTAATTGTATATAGGTTTGACTTGTCCATTTTTCTATGAAGGTAAGACGTCCTGCTTATATACATAAAGCAATACTTGTCATATCCTTCTCTCAACTATCTTTAGGTACTGCACCAATCTACCACTGTCTAGTCAGTCAATTCATAAATACTACTTAATCTATTATTTTATTTATTTAAGTGTTTTTTATGTCTACCGGGCGCCAGTTATACTAAAGCTCCATCCCTGAGGGGACATGGTGACTGCGATACATGATACGGAAAAAGGTGTGCTCTGGCAGCGAGGCCATTAAATTAGGTATGGGTACAGCGGGTGCTATGCAGCAAATTCCTCACATAAATACATCATCTGTTGCGGATGGGACAGATTTCTGACAGGAAACTGGCCTTCTCCAAAATAGTGGCGAAACGATTGGCTCCGTGAGAGGTGCCGAGGAGAACGTCAAGTGGGCCCAGGCTTCGTCGAAAACCAGCCGAAGCAAGTCTATCTCGCACGAGGGGGCAGAAAACTAGGTGTGTGATCGACTTGTTGGCCCCGCAGGAACAAGTCAGGAGGGCGTCTTTATGATGAAACCTTTCGTGATAAGAACGAAAGTCGCCGTGTCCAGTACGACATTGGATCAAATACCCCAGATAGCGGCGAGGAAGACGTAGTTCCTTTGGGGTTTTCTTGGGAAATGGCATACCCAGTTCAGAATAGGTGGGGGGAGCATGAGATTGCCACCATGCTGAGGCCATGTCCCATATCTGCCTTTGTATCCTTGCGCGGACTCCGGCAAGGGAAGCGCCAGAGGGGGCTGGTTGTCGAGCAGCCTCTCCTGCCAACTTGTCGGCCAACTCATTACCTGGAATGCCCATGTGGCCGGGAGACCACATTACTTGGACCTTGCCAGGAGATGCGATGGGAAGAATCCTCCTCGCAGGCCAGCGAGAAGCGAGATCCCGAAATTCCAAAATCTCCATTTGCGAGGACTTGGAGGGTGAGGAATCGAGAAGGCGATGTACGGCCTCTTGGTTGTCGAGGATTACATTAATATTGGTTGCAAGATGTGTTGAAGGAGCTGCTATAGCAGCCCTAAGGCCTGCGAGAGCGCCGATGATCTCAGAGTCGTAGACCTCAAAGTCGGGACCAAGGGGCACTTTCACTTCAGCCACAGTGATATCTCTGTGCAGAACTACGGCACCTGCCCCCGCGGAACCATTTGCCTGCTTTGAGCCATCCGAGAAGACAAGAATATCCCATGGTGGCAGCTCTCCAATTGTGACGGTTCACTACTAACTGCTTAAGCTGTTAAGTAATGCAGAGTAATTTATAATTAACTATGTAAAAGGAAAATCTCATCGAAGAACAATAGCTACTATTATACATTTGGCCTACTCTATGTTGCTTGTAAAGTTTTGATACAGCTCATCACGATCACCATCTGATACCACGTAGTCTGTTTCAATGCCGCGAGTTGAGTCCCCAAGGATGAAACCTGATAGCGCCACCACTACCCTAGTTTCATATTCCTCAGTTTCATAGGTCCCATTTTATGCCCCCACTTTAGCGCCTGCGCTTACCAGCGTAGGCTACAGGGCTTTCCAGCTGCCCAGCTGTCATACCAATACGCTCAGCAAATTCTTGGGCCGAGAAGTCTGCTCGAGACTGATTGCGAGGAGATTTATAGGAGGGGGGTAAAAGCTGGGGTCGAGAGATGGGAGGAATGAGCTTTAGTTTTTCGGTAAGGCGGGTGTGTGGACGGGAGACAATGGATCTTCGAGCCACAGGGTGAAAACTGTCCGCGGCGACCAGTCTAACAGCAGAGCGGAGGCGGATCTCCTCAAGTAATATATGCGCAGGCTTGAGGCAAACCTCCCTTAGGAGTGCTGGAGAGGGCGTGGTCTTGTACAGCGGTAGAATCGCTCGGGCCAGGTTAATTAGCGCTCGAGAGATCATATCTACAAGATGTTGAGATCGGGTGGAGGTTGGACGTCCTCGACAAAGATAGGAGTGACCGCGCCACCAGACATCAGCACCGTATAAGAGGACAGGTAGAGCCGCTGCCAGTGCTGCGTTGCGGAGGAAGGCAGTGGGTACGCCACGATTGGTGTTGCCAAGCTGCCGTATATGGGCACTGATCCGTTGTGTCTTAGCACTCCATTCCTGGACATGTCCTTTGAAGGAAAGCTTGGTATCAAGAAGAACACCAAGCCACTTTATGGATGGGCTAGCATTCCTTAAAACGCCGTTAATGGTCAGGGAAGGGGGGAGCTGACGGGATCTATGAAGATGCAGGATCTCCATCTTGTTCTCAGCTAACGAGAGGCCATTTTTATTGCACCAGTGGGTGACGGTATCAATCCTGACGGCAGTCAGACGCGAAGATTCGACCAGAGACTTGGCCATCGAAAGAATTGCCACGTCATCAACGTAGCCATATGTGGGAAAGCCTTGTTTAAATAAAGGCTCAAGAAAAAGGAGGAATAGAATGGGTGAGGCAGGAGATCCTTGGGGCAAACCATGCGGTATCTCCAAGAACTCTCCAACGAAATCGTCTACCCGAAGGCGAGCTCTCCTGCTAGAAGCAAAAGAAGCTGCCCAATTTACATAAGGAATAGGCCATCCCTGTTCGCGCAAGCGGGCAGCGAGACGACCAGGCTGGATGCTGTCAAAAGCGCTTTCTACGTCGAGGGTAGCGAGAGTGCACACTTGCTTCGCGTCCCACGCTTTCTCGACATCGTGGACAAGACTCTCTACGAGGTCCATGGCCGATCTTCCAGGTAGTGCCCCCAGTTGCGTTTGGGAGATAATCCGGCTTGACAAGGCCCAGAAGGCGAAGCGTCTAGCAAATAAGCGTTCCAGCCCTTTCCCTAGGACCGGAAGAAGTGAAATTGGTCGCCAGTTCGAAGGGTTAGTAAGATCATCCTTATGAGGTTTAGGTATTGCCACAACTTCAGCACGGCGGAAAATACTTGGGTGATGACCGTATATCAGACAGAGACTGTATAAGTGTACGATCCATGTGCGCCATGCTTCCACTTCCCAGATGAGGCGGAGAGCAGAAACCGAAAGATGGTCGTGGCCTGGAGTAGTGGACGATGTACTGAGTAGACAATGTCGTACTTCGTCTTCGTCTACGGAAAGAGGTGCTGGGATCGCTCGGGATGGACATGTAGGGGAGTACATGGATACATCAGGATCCCTACTTACGCGAGCGAACTTTGTGCGGCAAAAGATATCGGCGCGCTCAGTTGGGGTACTGTACGTGACGCCTTTATATTGAATCGGAGGGGGACCAAAGCGACTGGAGAACTTTCGCCATCCAACCACTTTATGGGCCTCCGTTATTCAAGACACGCTATCCAAAATTGCGCGCTTATGCTCACGTTTGGCTCGCTTAATAGTTTTGCGGAAGCTTCGGTGCGCCTCACTGATGAGATAAGGATCACCACTTCTCCGCGCATCAGCATACCGTCGGCGTTGGTCAGAGCATTCCTGACTGCAATAATCCTTACACGGCACACATGCGGGTCTCGGGGGGTTGGCTTTAAGTAGAATAGCTGATAGGGTAGAAATACAAGAGGATGTCACCGCATCTATGAGTTGGGAGGTGGGTTCCTCAAAGTGCAGGCTAGGAGGAGCGGTAGTTGTTAGGGCTTGACGGAATATCTCTGAAGTATCTGCGTCAAACTTGGGCAACTTCATTGACGAAAAGCGCCTTTGGACTGGAGAGAGCTGCACTACGCCAGATATCGTTTCATGATCGGACGTTGTGTGAGCCATTGGATCCACCCGTACCAAAAGTCCTTCCATGTTAGTCAGAACAAGGTCGAGGACGTGGCCAGCGCGATGAGTAGGAACTCCATAAGGTAAAGCCGACCTTAACGAATGGTCATCAATCCAGTCGACAAAGTGTCCGACTCCAGTCGAACGAGACATATTAGGCTCCCATAGTTCGTGGTGAAGATTAAAATCTCCCACAAATATGGAGTTAGGCTTCACCGGCTAATTAAGAAGAGGGCTGACACAATCAGGCATAGGCGCTCCAGGTTGCCGGTAAAAGTTAATGGCCTCTACAGACGGAGATCACTGAAGGAGGAGCGCGACGATATCGGGTGACGAACCACTGTCTAACTGAATCGGACGGAGGTTAGAACGTTTTCGTACGTACGTGAGAGCGCGAGGGCGGACTAGCTTCCAATCACGATTGGGAGGAGTGAAGATAACGTAGGCCGGGTGGGACTTTGTGACATTCTTGAAATTAATAATTTTAGTCCAGGGCTCCTGAACAAAGATCACATCATAGTTGCCTTGGAAAGCGGCTTGCAAAAGTATGAGGTAAGAGGATCCACCACGTCCGACGTTAGCCTGGAGGAAACGAAGACGAGGCGGGGGGTGGCTCCTAAAATAAGCTCTATTATTCATAGAGGTTTGGAGTGTTATTGGACGCTTGCCCGTCTGAATCTATTTCCATAGATCCATGCGAGGCGTTCTCAAGGGCGGTAAACCTATTATGGGTAGCGGAAGGAGCGTGTGTAGAAGGATCGCTGGAGTTCCCGGAGGGAGGCGACTGATTATTTGAGTTGTCGGAGTTGGAGGTAGTAGTAGCAGCACCAGCGGCGGCAGCAGCAGCAGCCCGACGGGACTTGCGAAGCTTGTTACGGTTGCCCGAACGAATTTCGGTAACCTCTTTCATCGAGAGTTGAATAAGTTTGCCCTTGTGAGGGCGAGGACGGAGGGGTCAATTAAGGTCGTCTGCAGGGTGAGGGCCCAAGCAGTTGATGCACCGTCGAAGATGAGAACATTCTCCTTGGTGGCGGAGGGTGCCGCAAGAGGCGGACAAAGCTTGGATCCGGCAGCGAGAGGATTGATGGGACCCGAAACAAGCTTCGCACTGAGCTACCTTCGGATTAGGGATGTAGCGCCGGGATGGGGCACTGTCAACTATCCGAAAGGTCGGAACCTCCTCTGGGAAGAATATAACTGCAGTACGGAAGGGGTCATGACCATTCTCATGCTGCGACCAGCGGGCGCTAGATGGGGCCACACCTATCTGCGCTTGAGCGATGCTCTTGACGTCATCCAGCGTAGAGGAAGCCAGACTTGATACCGGATTCCAAATGGTGCGTGGAATGCGTTTGACGACGTATCCAATACGCTCCTCCACTTGATGTAAAGCTCCTGAAAGAGAGGCCTTGATGGAGTCGGCGTGTTCCAATGCAAAATTCAGCAATTCCTCGGACGAGAAGGTTATGCTGAATCCGGTTGAGTTGCGGGAAACGGAGGCGATACCCTCCTTGAGGCCAGGGACAATTTTAATAAGAGCAGAGCAACTTTAACTAATGTCGCATCTGCTCTAAAGAGAGGAGCGTCTTCTGTAAGGCGAAAGATGGCTTTAGGGCCCCTGCATATTACGGTAGGTTTTTGCGCAGTTGCGCGAGGAGGTCGATTTTTGGTGCTGGGCTGAGCGGCAGCCGGGGGAAGAGAGGCAGATGGGCATGCGGCGGTTGCTGCCCAACTTTGGGGTTGATAAGCTTGAGGAACGAAAGGTCGGGAGGGAATGTTTTGGCCGGGCTTGGGTAGGGAGCTCGCCGGCTTGGGCTGTCTCGGAGAGTCATGTCGCATAGGATGCCCTGAAGCAATCGCGAAGAGAAACGCGTCCATTTGTTCGCGCACGGAGGATTTAATGAGAGGGTCTACCTCTTCAACAGATGTCCAAAACTTGTTGTGGAAGTTCTGAACCCAAGTAGCCCGGCCTTTTGCAACGCGCTGTACAAGCTCGAGTTCATCAGCGACGCGCTGGGCCAAGGGAGGAGGTTGCTGTGATTTGGCCATCACTGGCTGGATGACCAAGTAGTAAGAGGCAATGTAGATTGATTTAGGAGGGACAGTCTGTGAAGAATAGGGTCGGCGCGATTGTGTGAGAATAGATGAACTTAATCTATTACGACCAAGGGAATGTCTGCCTCACACGACTCGTGTCACCTGACTAGTATTATCTGATCTAGTCTAGGCGACTCAAATTACGCGGCTCGGTCCTCATGCCTTGATGCACACGTCCACACAGATCATCCTCGCCTATTTATGGACCTCGCACATCTCTCATGTCGCTATTCGTACCAGTTCTCGCTGTTGAATTTAGGTAGTCTCGTCGTTAGAAGACGCATTTGAGAAGAGTAGAGTTGGACGAAGCCAAATATCTTCTCGTGGTCGGAAGTCGAATGTGCCCCATGTTCCACACGGGCTGAAAGTCCTTTCAGATTTGTGAGACCTGGGTCGAGAACGTGACTAGCGCGATGAGTAGGAGCTCCGCAAGATAATGCTGACCTCAAAGAATAGTTATCAATCCATTCAACAAAGCCAACAAAGCCGGACGAGCGGGAAACATTAGGCTCCCATAGTTTGTGATGGATATTGAAACTACCCATGATTACAGTGTTTGGCTTTACAGGTCAATTTATGACAGCGTCAAGACTCTCGGGTACCTGAGCTTGAGGTTGCCGATAGACATTGATAATCTCCAATGGAGAAGAACACTGTAGTAGGAGAGCAATAATTTCTGGAGAAGGACCACTATCCAGTTGGATAGGACGAAGGTTTGATTTTTTCCGAATGTAGGTAAGCACACGCGGGCGCGCATGCTTCCAGTCTCGATTGGGAGGTGTGAAAATGATAAAGGCGGGATGAGACTTGATCATATTTTGAAAGTTTATTGATTTTGTCCAGGGCTCTTGGACAAAGATCACATCATTTTTGCCTCAAAACGCAGCTTGCAAAAGGACGTGGTAAGAAGATCCACCACACCCAGCGTTTGCTTGGAGGAAACGCAGGCGAGGCAGGGGGGTGCCCTTAAAATAAGCTCTATTTATTAGATTATGTATCATTCAGGCGTCTTATCTGGAAGGAGAAAAATGGTAAAGAATTAGATTTGGAATAATAAAATCGTGTATTATGTACAGTCGTCCCTCTCTGACTCGATAGTGGGTCCCGGTATAAGTGTTGAAAATATTTGTTGAAATTCAACCATTTACATTTGCAATACTTACCCCTGCACCCAAAATGACCCGTAAGAGTAAGTGTTGCAAATATAAAAGTCCAAGTTACAATGAATATTTTCAACACTTATACCGGGACCCACTATCGAGTTAGAGAGGAACGACTGTATACTAGGGAATTAACGGTATACTTTAAACATCGCTGAATACCATGTAAAAGTAGTCAGGCCAATTGCTCGACTATCAAAACAAACTCCGCTCTCCGAACTCCGTTTGTCCGACTAATTCATTCACCGAGTTCTGTTTGCCGAACGCCGTAACTGCAATGTGACATAGATCGACCAACAATTATTTTAACACTATTATTCATAAATTAGGACTGTCAGCGTTACTGGCGGCTTGATCTGAATAAATATCCATTAATTCGTTCAAGTCAATTATGAGCGAGGAGAAACTATTCTGACTAGCGGATGGCGTATTTTGGGAAATTGTGGTGGATACTTCAGTAGAGGGTATCGTCGCACCGGAACTGCCAGGCGGGTTGGAAGGGTTGAAGTTGCAGCGCTAGCTGCAGCACTAGTACCCTCCGCACGGAGCGCCTTTCGGAGGCTCTTAAGGTTGCTTGAGATTCGTTCCGTAACTACCTTTTCTGATGGATGAAAAAGTTTGCCCTTGAGGGAGCGAGGGCGGAGGGGACAAATGAGATCATTGGCAGAATGTGGCACCAAGCAGTTGATACTTCGGCGAAAGTATCAGCCTTCTCCTTTACGATCCACATCCTACAGTCACTGCCCTTACCTTGGTATTGTTGTTGTATGGTGATAGGAGCTTGACTGTAACATATATGAGCTGCTCGCGCTTTACCATGTGGTGAGTGTCAATGAAGGTATTATATTTAATGGTAGTGAACTTGTGTTGGTACCTACAGATGAACACTGTTTAAAACGTCGAGTTGAGTTGTTTTAAGAAAAATACGCAATGTATGTCGCCATAGCCCATAGGTGGATTGATTGAGGACCGCGTCCAAGTTCTAAGCAGTCTCCTAAAAAAAACAGTGAACTGATCTGCAACTCACGCGGTCCTACCTCAAACGAGGGCGTGACTGGTCACTACGAGGGTCGAACTCGCGACCTTGGCGTTATTAGCACCACGCTCTAACCAACTGAGCTAAGCGACCTTCGTTGTCAGTTGTAAGTATATAATATATATAAAAATTATAAACAATAATAGCATGAAAATGGTTGGTATTCGTCCACGCATATTCTCTCTTCTGCAAAAGGTTATATGGGTATTGTAGTTATATCTTTCAAAAAATAAAATTTAGTGGATGATGATGCTCAGCTTCTTTCATCTTAAATCTAGTCATGAAGCGGGTCTCATGCCAACATACACGAGGGAATATAAACATATTGAAATCAGAGAAACTCATCGCACCTCAGTGTCTCATTTTGTCTGTTAGGGCGGGAAGTATACCAAGACATTAACCCGAGACCATTATATGGGCGTCACATTTTCTACTGCAGCTCAGACTCACCTAGGCCTGATCTATCACTTGGACGAGTTTCTTGACTGCGCAAGAATCGCTGCACCACGCTGTCGTTGTTGGGGCAGATGCGTCTGCCACTTCACAATATGCACCTTATGTAGAGATGCAGACAACTCGTGAGTACTTTCTTCACCAAGTACGTCGACTAGTTAAGATATGATCGATGCCATCGTGTCTTTCTTTATCGGTATTTGCATATCTGTTCTTCAGTTACATATTGGATTCCCCTGGTATGGTAAATATCTTTCGGGCTACCTTATGTCGCATCACGCAAACAAATGCCAATCATGAGATAGCTTTGACGACTCTTTCTACAGACATGTAAAAACTTTTAAAGATCGAGCTCAAAATCTCTTATTGGCTGATGATGCTACATTTCCGAATAAAATTCGAGCCGTGTCTATGCCTCACCCCGCTCTTGATTTAAATGAATCACCATGATAGTGCGTTCTTCGACACGTTCTTTGGCCATAAATCTGATCCGTTTCATTCTCCAAGCTGAGGTATACTCCCTAATTTGATCACTGATGCTAGACTATAGTGCTTGAGGTTGATTGTCTGTTCTTCTTTAGATACGTATCGTAGCGGCCTGGGCATGGATCTTGATTACTTATCTTAGGCTTGACGACGATGAAAATTGCTGGGTACCTTGGACACGTAGAGCTCCTGAACATTCTGGTGAAAATAAATTTATACGATCCAGACTGGAAATAAATAACTTGGATTCCTTGATCGTTGACAGGACTTAGCAATACAAACCCGAAAGATGTAAAAGCATTATTTGCAACTAGAAGGCGAAACGGCTATTTACACGTGAATTCCAACCACCATATTCCAAAAGGCTATTCACTAGAACACCAACGAACATTATAGAGCGTCAATAATCACCATGAATTGCGACAAAATCACAAATAAAGCTACGCAACGTCTGAAATTCGAATATCAGCAATAATAACATGATTAAGTAATAAATACCGATTGACGAAATAAATTATCAACGTCATTGAAGCCATAGATGACGATCGACAGAATCCACAAAGTACGCCGATTAGTGCAAAATAAGAGGAAAATGAGCTGATGGAAAGAGGATAAACTGAATTAGACCGAATAGAGCCGAAACGAGTTGCTCCGGCGGGCCGTTCCATGATGATGTAAATATTCAGATGATCATCCGAAAACTAGATAACACAATAGTAGATCTCAATAATTGCCACGAACTGGGTCGCATAGCGGAGTGGAACACCTTCCCGGCTGTTCCCACAAGTAGAGTCTGGGTAGCTGAGGCATATGCCTCATTCGAGACAGGAGGAAGCTGGTTCGAATCAAGCCAGACCCTCGCACCATCCTCCTTGCCTAGTCATGTACGTGACGATGGCGAAGACACACTGGATAACGGTAGGAGCTGGAATGCGTTCTGTGAGAATATACTTTCATCCTTGTTAATAATACGCCGACAAACACTAACTCTCGGCACATGTGACAACTCACACCTCGACTATTGCTGAACAAGCGTTACAGCACGGCGTCATCAGCTATTCGGAAGAGAATGCCGAATTGCTTGTGTAGATGAGATGAGATAGTCAGTAGACGGTAGAATTTTCTGGTAGCATGAGGCTACGCAGGCACGCCAAGTGCTCCTTGAAGGGCACTGAGGCCAGGCTTAACCCGCGAGTCTACTTGGCGTTAAATGTCAACACACACACACACACACACACACACAACGAGAGTTTCTCACTGCCCCCTTCCCTCTTCCCCCCGTATTGACCCTCCCTACATTTTTCTTTCTCGCTGTGAGCGAGCTATCGCAAGGTGTTCAAAATGGCCGCAGGACGCACAGCTCACGTAACCCCCAAATCCCCAAACCGCACGAAGAAGGAAGCGCGAACAAAGTTTCACAGCAAAAGAGCGCTGACAACTTACGAGGCCGAGAAGATGAAGAAGGCTAAGATAATAATGCAGAACAAATTGAAGGAGAGATGTCTTCCACCCGATGCGGTCGACACAGATGAAATGGAGATTAACCTTCCTGAAGGGTCGGAGGGCGCAGAGACGCTTGACATAGACTTGATCAACAAAGTGATTAAGGAGCGCCTGGATGAAATTGAACAGGCCAAATCAAACTCGAAAATCCACACGCAAGCCCCAGAAGTCTCGCAGGGTGTAGACGCCCCTAAGGACGGAGCGACCGAAACAACATTAACCAACCAGGACACTGATGTCTCGACCAGAAAAATTGCCATGCCAGCAATTAAACGGCTAGTAGTGCCAAAGCGAGTGGAAAACGGTTCTACTAAGTCGAAAAATACAACTACAATCGACAGTGCAGAGACACCACGTCTTGCCTTTGCCCCAGCACTGAAGACAACAAACCAGCCAGCCGAAAGGACACCCACTGGCACCTACGTCAAAAAGAACCCTGCCAATATATTCAATAGGATTGGTGGGTATCCTCTAGAACTACGACCTGTGGTGGAAGCAGAGGAGCGCCGATCAGCGCAAATCGCCGCCCAACTATCCATATGTGCCACAGTTATGGAAACTGTAGATATTGCATTGTCAAAAATACACCCTGGTGAAAATAAAGAATATATTGACTCCATAAAAGTCTATCTTCGGACTGCGATGGCTAACTTTGGACGCACCAGGCTTAGGACTACGGCGCCGATGCTCCCCCCTCGACCAGCAAATCCACCAATTGCGATTCCTGTAGCATTCAATCACAGGAATGCAGTAACCCCAACACCAGCTAACATTGGCTCCAGCTAGGCTGCAGTTACACAGAGAGACCAAAAAATAACTTCCACATCAAAAAGGCCAGTGGCAGCTCCATTGCAGACACAAAGACCTGTGAAGATAGTCCCCGCCTACCCAAAAGATAATCGACTATTTCTCCACCTGACAGAAGAGCACAAGTGGCGCGACCTCTCGCCAGCAGGCATACGAGAAGCACTAGTTAGTTTCTTCAAATGCGCTCCGTCAGATGTTGGGCTAGTCCAGCGGGCTAGAACAGGCTTCGCGATAAGTGCAAGAAATGAAGAAATACGAAAGAGCTTCATCGAATCCTTAGAGGCTCTTACGCCCACGGGAGCAAAACTTGAGCTTCCATCAGGCCTAGTGGCCATCCACATCGCCACAGTACCCGTAGCCATTGACACACTCGGTGGACGAGTACACATAACAGAGGAGATGGTCATCGAGGAGATTACAAGAGTTACCAACTCGCAACCTACGAAGGTCAGGCCCCACGGAAAGAGCCGTTTCGGGTCCCCGTACCAATCATGGATCGCCCTCTTGCCAAGTCAGGCTGCACCGCGACCTGGTTTCCGCCTCTTCGATACTCCAAGAATCGCAATTCCTCACAAACCACGTCAACCAATACAGCAATGCAAACGGTGCCTAGGCTTCCATGCCATCCGGGGCTGCTCCAAGACACCTGCTTGCTGGAACTGTGCCTCAAATATGCACTCATCCTTGGAATGCAAAGCTGCCACTAGATGTCGTAACTGTGGTGGCCCTCACAGATCAGACAGCCGAGACTGCTTGGCTCGCCCCACTAGGACCGGTTCAGCGACCAAGGAGCAACTTATGACCATTAGGCAGGCCAGTCAACGAGAATACATCGCAGTTGCCCGAGCAAAAGCTGCCATCAAACGTGCAGAAGCTGCTGCTCAATCACCTTCAACCGCCCATTCCGCCCACCCCGCCCCTGAGAACAACAGGTTTGAAGTTCTCTCGACTGAATCAGATGCCATGGTCATAGAGACTATTAGTCCGGAAATAGATTTGTGAAGGGCACCCCACAGATCCCCGCTCGCCTCCCTTCTGCCCTTAATTTCATGTCAATCAACGTAGGCAGAGGAGGCACCACATAAGATATAGCACTCACTTGAGCCTATGAGCTAGGCGTGGACGTTATACTAATCCAAGAACCTTCGTGGACCAAACGCACAAAGGCAACTAAATCACATCCAGGATACACATGTCACATACCACATGGTGGACCAGACGTAAGACCAAGGGCGGTAACATACACTGAAAAGACCTGGAGAGTGATATCTGCGACTCAGATATATCCTTGAACCTCACTGACCGACGATTACTGTTGCGTGGTGGTCAACGGAATCACCTTCCACAACATGTACTAGGCACCAAATGACCCAACAGCTCTCAGACCATTCGTTAATTGGACCCCAGCTCCAAAGACGATCGCCGCTGGAGATTTCAATGCAGTCCATAAGGCCTGGCAGCCAGGGACAACTCGACCACACAGACAGGGAGATATAATCGAGAAGTGGGCGGAAACACATAATCTCTCGTGTATCATCATTGGAGAGCCGACGCATCGAGCTAGAAACACCCTTGATCTCACCTGGACTAATATTAGCAATGTAGCAGCTTGTTTGGACCACAGCGAGTGCGTCACTAGCGACCATCTACCGATTCGTGGCCAAGTGCCAATTGTAAATTTAACCCCAGAGGCAGAACCTTCAATTATCAGAGTCACGTGGAGAAACCTGCCACGATTTGCACATGTCATCTCCCAATGGGCACGCGCGCCCTCAAAGCTAGACTCGCCAGAAAAGGTGGAAGCGTACGCCCAGAGTTTGTGCACCCATTTTTCAAATGCCATTAAAGCAACAGGAACCCGGATAAGAAAGCATAATGGCAAATCTGCCCCATGGTGGACCACCAAGTGTAAAACAGCACACACTGCTTACCGAACTGCACCAACACCCCACCGGAGGGCTGCCTGTGCAGAGATGTTAAGATTGTCCATTACTGCTGCAAAGAAAGTATATCAGACGAGCCAAATTGAAGCAATGACCACTCCAGCGGCTATTTTCAAATTGATGCGCGAGGCAAATCCTAGACAGGCTAGTTCCCCTCCGCCACTTAAACACGAGGTAGCACTAATCATAGAACCTGCCGAACGAGCGACCATCCTTCGCAACGCGCTCCTTGCACGCCATCTGGCGTCAGACGACCTGCCGCCATGTGATGCTCCCAGCAACAACCGAATCTCCTGGAACGACGACATCTCGAATGAGGAAGTTCGCATGTGCACTATTGGCTGTGGAAATACGGCACCAGGAGCCGACGCAGTCTCAAGAGAGCTACTTGAAGCCTGTTGGAAAACAATCTGACCTTGGATCACGCAACTGTTCAGGGCATGTATCAACCTTGGGATACACCAAACTTGCTTCAAGCTAGCTGAAGTCGTACTCCTGTCTAAGCCAAACCGTGATCTTACGACGGTAAAGGGTTGGAGACCAATTGCTCTACTCTCATGCCTAGGTAAAGGGCTGGAGAGGCTATTGGCCAAACGAATGGCGCATCTCGCAGTGTCACGGTTCTGAGGAAATTAGCTTGGGCGTAATTTGCGGGAACAATATTTAATATTTCTTTCTATGAGGAGGAAATCTAGATACAGGAATTTGCGTTCGACTTATACTACACATTGCTCCACTTCCTGCCTCAACATATCCCTCCCCATCCCGTGCTATCGTGTCATTATAGTTGAGAAAAATGCCATCTCTACAATTCTGCCTTACATCTGTTGAATGAGGATTATTGCTTATGTTATAGAGCACATTACCACCAATAGCGGTATTGCCCGCACGGTATTTGACGCTCTCCCTAGATCCCGATCGGCCCGGGAACGTTCCGTCAATTGTGGGTTCATCAATTGTGGATACCTCGATTGCAAGCCCCTCACGCGCTCCTCTTATCTCTGCGGGTCTGATTTGAGGGGTAGAAGTTCCGGGTATGATCAACCCCACGTGGGCCTTTGAGTTCATCAGAGAGGCTCGCGTTGAATAACGCGAGCTACAGGCTACATCCGGGCTATCGGCCGTTACACGCAGTCATCCATGACGTAGTTGGCCACCAACAATTCGGAGCGCTCCCAAAGCGATCAGCTACCGACCTTGTCTCCTGTGTGGTGCACGATATTGAAGAAGCTAGATCTCAGGGATGGGCAGCAACACTGGTGGCTCTAGACGTTCATGGTGCCTTCGATGCGGTACTCTACAACCGCCTGGTAAGGAGAATGCAAACCTAAGGATGGCCAGACTCCATTCTTCGATGGACCAACTCTTTCCTGGCCCACCGGCGAGTCCAAGTCCGACACACAGGGGGTGTCACAACGGAAAGAGAACTGGAATGCGGCGTTCCTCAGGGTTCACCAATCTCGCCACTTCTTTTTCTTCTATGTATGGCAGAACCAATGCGCAGTGGCAACCCCGGGTTAAGATTCAGCTATGTTGATGACGTCGGAATTTTAGGAATCGGACCCAGCATCGCCGAGTCTGCCGTCGCCGCACAAGAGGAGGTCAATCAGCTTCTTGAATGGGCCTAAAACAACGCTGTCACTTTCGACACAGTAAAATCCGAGGTTGTTCAGTTCCCCGGCAAAAGACTTGAGACACCTGTCGGAATACACGTCAATGGCACTCTCATTACACTGGCCGAACATATTCGCTGGTATATAATCTTGAATATAAAGAAAAGATATCATGTAAATTATAATTCTGTTGCAATGATAAGTCGAATGGATAGATACACACCCCCTCAGGGAAAGTTCGATATATTATAACACAAAAATACGGATAGAACTGACCCTGTACTTCGTGATCTAGCTTTTATCTTCGTCAATCAATCGGTCCTTGATATCCATCATACCTTGTTGGTTAAGAAAAGCAGAGTGTTTTTGTGGTCCTAACTCTTTAGTGAAGCCATCGGCTACCATTTCATTGGTTGAGATCCATTCAACTTTGATCTTTCCAGCCTGAACCTCTTGACGTAGCCACATTTGGTGTATATCAATATGCTTAAGTTTTGTTACTAATCTTGGTGATTCGGACCTAATTAGCCGTATAGTTTGTTGGTTATCCAAGGAAATAATAGCGTCTTGGTTGAGGTCTAGTTGGATAAACTCAAATAATCTAATCCACCACATATATTCTTTCACCATCATGGATACGGCGAGTAGTTCTGACTCCGTGCTCGAAGTGGTGACGGTTCGCTGTTTTGTTGACTTATAGTGAACTATGCCCCCAAATAAAACCAAGGCAAATCCACAAGAACTATGTCTTGTTTCAGTATCATCCGCAAATGAGGCGTCACTAATAGACATGAATGCCCTCTTTGTAGCTCCAGAATCTCGATCTTTAAATCTACCATCATAATATATAGCTAATGTTGATGTACCCACAAGATATTGCAATAAATGATCTGCAGCTAGTAAGTGATTAGGACCTGGATTATTCAGATATCTTGCTAGTAAGGATACAGCTCTTGCAACATCAGCCCTAGTCGTCACTGCTGCGAAGTTAATTTTTCCAATCTTTTGCTGATAACCTTTGATTTGTGCCGCTGTTGCTGTACCGTCGTAAATCCAAAGAGGTGTACTAGGCAATGGTGTCTTTGGCGGATTAACCACCTTAGCTAGATTAAAAGTATTTTGAAATGAATTAATATATGCATCTTGTGAAATCCATAAACGCCTTGTTGTCCTATCCCTGACAATTCGAATACCCAGAAAGTGAGTTGCAGGACCTAAAACTCTAATTTCGAAAGCTTTCATTAGTTCCTTCTCAAATATGTCCATCCTCCACTGGTCTTTATTATGATATATACCCATTATATCGTCAACATAAAATATTAGGGTCAACCAGTCGTTAGTTACCATGCAGTTTACTCCAGGCACTTGAAATAAACCCTGCTCCATTAGGAATTGAATCAACTCATCATACCAATACAGTGCCGAAAATTTAAAGCCATATAAAGCTTTCTTGAGACTTAGTATCTGCTTAATGCCGTTTCGCTCTCGCTCAAATCCTCTGGGTGTTGGACAATATATCGTATCTCTTATGGGTGCATTAACAAATGCGTTAACTGCATCAAATTGTCTTGTTTCCAAGTCATATGCCGCCGTAACAGCCATCATTGCTCTAAAACTCTGACTCGCTAATGTTGCTGCATAAGTATCATCTTCTGTATATTGAAGATCTCCTCTGGCGCAAAGTCGAGCCTTAAACTTGACTAGATATCCATCTACGTCGAATTTATAGTTAAATATCCAAATTAAGGGGATTAAGTTAGTATCCTTAATATCATCAATGTGTTCCCAGGTACCTTTCGACTCTAAAGTGCGGTATTCCTTTTCAGCTGCAGCTTGAAACTCCGCCGCAAACCTATGTCTTAATATTTGATTCCATCCTTTAGGTTGAGGTGGAAGATTATCTCGGTGATGTCGGATTCCAGTTTCCATTTTAGCAGTGTTGAATGAAAGAAAGTACTGGTGTAATGAATTTTGGGTCAGTTCAACAAACTGCCCTCCATGACGTGTCCTTCTTGTTCCTGATATGATATTTTCTGGGTTAATATCCTTACATATTCCAGTTTTTCTTTTGGTACTTTTACTTGTTGAATTTTTCGCTTCTCCTGCTTTATATACCTCGTCATCTGAAATTATCTGTTTCTTGTCCAAATCTATTGGTATATCAAATGATGTTAAGTCGTCAGCATTTAAATTTAAATGACGATTATTTTCTGCCGATTCCAAATTCCATTCTAGTGCCTGGACAGTTTCCTCGATTCCAGGTTCTTTGATAGCAATAGCATCTAGTTCATGCGGATCATAAAGATTACCCGAATCTATGAGTACATCTCTAGTATTAATCACTTTATCCAGACTGGGAATCCAAACCTTATAAATATTGGTTGATTCCCATCCAACCAAGTATCCTATATGAGCTCGTGCAGTTAATTTATCAAGCTTTGGAATGTTGTGTTTAAGTGCGTAAACTTTACTTCCCAAAATATCTAAATGAGAGAAGATTGGTTTGTACCCATAAACACTTTCGAAAGGTGTTTTCCATCCTAACTTCTTGCTTGGAGTCCTGTTCATTATATACCCAACTGTCACTATAAGTTGAGGCCATAGACTCTGGGGTAAGTTTGCTTCAATAGCAAAGGCTCTTGCTTTTACGACCATCCATCTTCCGCTTATTTCAGCATGTCCGTTCTGAGCTGGGGTGTAAGGTGCTGTTCGTTCAACTTTAATCCCTTCGTGGAGTGCTAAGTTATCCAGCTCTTTCTGAAGTGATGTTTCTCCGTCCAAATGAAGAAATCTAATTCTAAACCCCATAGATTTTATGAGTTCTATCACCCTTTTTGTATTAGTTAATGAATCTGATTTATTGACCATGGTAAATATCATATTGAATTGAGTATATGGGCATTGAAAATGAATAATTTGAGAGTGTGAATTATACCCTCTCCTCATCGGTATTAAGTCCACAGTCACTCTCTCGAATGGTTTCGATGCTGGATGTTCTTTGTCTGAAGACCTAGAAATAATTTCATGTGATTTGGTTAGTGCACATGTTTGACAGTCTTTTGTTCTAGGAGCTTTTTCACCCAAGACTTCAATATCTCCATCTCTTGCAGCCTCACTAATATGATCGATGACCTCCCGAGATGGGTGGCCAAGAGCCCTATGAAGAAATGACTTTGTGAATGCTCTCTTTTTTTTTCCTGTTTTTGAAGAAATCGACCCTTCGTTAGCCGACAAGACAGATTTGACGCATTCCTTCACTGGAGTTAAATTTGAGTTAAAAATAATATGTTTTCCGCTTTTGATTAACTTGCAGAATCCACTGCCATCTGCTCTTTCAAGTCTTAACGGAGACCTCGAAGACCAATGAACCCCTCCTTCTGTTATGAGTGGCAATGAGACCAGGTTAGTCATAAATCCTGGTACTAATGCAGTTCTTTTCAATATTATAGACACATAGCCATCATCTGTAATTACTTTTATCTTTGTTGAACCCCATGCTTCAATTGGATACTCTGTTTTTCCTGCGATGATTGTATGTCCATTAGTTTCCTCTGATGTCCTAGTAAACTCATGTTTACTCTCATCATTACAGACATGTATGTCTGTTCCTCCATCAAGCACCCAGAAGTCTTTTAGGTGATAAGACCTTGAGTCCACCATGAACGAAGCAGTTACTTCTTGGTGTTCCTTGGAGTGTAAAGCTATAAAAGTTCCCAACGTTGGATTATTCCGTCGACTAGTATCCTGGGAAGAACAGCCTGAATTTTTGGACAACGCCTCAGATGGTGTCGAATTCTTAGTATATCCAAATTTCTTTTCGACAAGTTTCCGAATATTCTGTCTATATGGCAGAGACAGAGTCTTGTTGATTTTATCGAATATTTCCTTCTTGTACACCCATCCTTCTGGAGCTGGTCGGTTTTTAAAATTAATATAGAAACAGGCTTCAAAGTCGTGTTGTGCTCCACAGAGGCAAGTTCTTTTCCCATCAGGTGTCCTGTTTTTATGTGCCCCCGAAGAAGGCTCCTCCTCTTGATGACTTGCTGAAAATACACTTGAAGAATTGCTTCCTCCAGTTGCCGTGGCTGATGCGGGAGTAAGTATCTCTGCCAATTTCAAGTTATATCTAAACTTTTCAATCAGTTTATGTAGATCCGGCACAGCCCCCCCATCACTTATGGCTTCATCAATGATCACCAGTTTTGTAGTTGCCCATGCTAAATCAATTTGACGTATTGCATGTAAAAAATCCAACTGAGCTTGTGGCGAAATAACATGGGGTAAATTAAGTTCTTTGGCATCCGCGTAAACCAGTTCCCACTGATCTAACCAAGCGTAGGTACCTCTATCCGAAGGTCTCTCCTTCAATTTATTCCATTGCATGGTCACCTGTTGTCTCCGAGCTTGATCCGAAGGCCGATATCTCTGATTCAGATATAATAAAATATCAGCAACCGTGCTTTTTCCTTTTAACTGGGGTAAAAGTTTTTCTGATATCGATCCTAAAACTTTTCCTTGAATCATATTTAATTCTCTCTCAATCTCGCCAAAATCTGCTTTAGCTTCTCTCCATGATAACATCATCATCTTATATTCTTCCATCTCCGGGCCAGCCGTTAACTGTGAAGTTCTCTGAACGCCATCCCTAACATCGGATGGAAGTGGCATTCGAGGCGTAGATCCTATTGGTGTAGCGGCTATCTCTTGTGAAGTTCGGGCAGGATTAATATACTTCCATACCTTTCTCGATGCCATCTCTATGGTATATATCCATTCCAAATAGTTTTCGCTACCCTGTAGAATTATAACCCCACTAGATGGGTTTGCAGTTGTCGTTTGGTACATGGTGAATTGACAATATTTTAAAACCAAGAATTGTTATGTCAAGGTGTTGATGTTGAAAAGAAAAATAATTGAAAGATTGAGACAAGTTGAAGGTAAACTTATAGAATGATAATGATAATCAATAGCAGTACAAGCTAGGCCGGGCTCATAACTATATAATCTTGAATATAAAGAAAAGATATCATGTAAATTATAATTCTGTTGCAATGATAAGTCGAATGGATAGAAATTGATCTGATTTTTCTTTTTTCTCTATCTGATGTCCCCAATATATATACATTATATCGCTCGTAGTTGAGCAAGTAGAAATCGTAAATAGACTGAAACACCAAGCATTCATGACAGAAAATATAAAACTGAGACATAAAAAATCTTGCCGTTCTCAGTAGCTTTAAACACCAAGAAATACCAAAACCAGCAGAAACATCAACTAGAATCAAGAACACTAATATCAAAACCAATAACGATGACAAAATATAATCCCGTACCGTCTTGAGACATCAACTGTGACATCTTGACTAGTGTTCCGATAACTTTTGTATCTAGTCATGTAACTCTTTGATGAGTACTAGTCAGGTAGCTAGTCATACAGCTGGCTTGAAGTACATCTAGACCCCCGCCTTAATTTTAAACATCATGTCACAACATGGTGCGCAAAAGCACAAAAAGTGGCCCAACACATGCGTCGATTCAACCCTGTATACTAAGGAGCCGCACCAGGAGCCCTGATAAAAGCAGTGGATGCCTGCATTGTTCCCGTCGCTACCTACGGAACCGAGATATGGTGGCCTGGCATACAACGCCCTACTCGACGAGGGTTGATCACTCTCTGCTCAATGATTAATAAGGTTATTTAAATGGGCCTTCGTGCCGCACTACCGGTGATGAGAACAACTCCGATGGTAGTGATACATCGAGAAGGGGGAATTCGACCCGCGGAGATCTTCCTCGAGGGGAACAGGTTGCGGCTGGCAGCCAGGTTAAAATCGCTCGACGATCAGCACCTACTAAGGATCCGCGCCGCATTGTGCCCCAGTATTGGGACACGAAAATACAAGAAAACTAACCGGCCATCTGCACGGCCAGAAATTCAGATGTCTCGCGTCCAGCGTGCCTATCGACAACTACCTGAAGCTGAAACCGCGCAGCCATTGGCGGCGCCAGCTTATATTGGCAACCTTGGTACTAGAGAGTCGGAAGGAGGAGCCTACAAACGTTGGATGCACAAATTACCAAGCTAGGAGATTTGTGCCTACCCGGACGGATCATTAGAAGACCACGGACGCTCCGCATGGGCATTTGTTTTAAAGAAAGGAGGAAATAATCTGTTAACAGAAAACGGCACCTTACACGGTGGGGAAGTTCTGGACGCTGAAATAGTTGAGGCAAGGAAAGCTCCAGAGGCGGCCCTGAGAATCTCGGAAGGAGTACAATTAAGGTCAGGAGAAAGGGGTCGGAGGATTCACATTTTTACAGATAGCCAGCACGCCAGAAAAGCTTCACTAACAGGGAACACCTCGTCAAGCCTGGAAGATGTCCGGATATTTAGGACACTCGCTCAACAGGCACATGAACAAGTTCAAGCGAAATGGGTGCCGGGGCAAACAGGGATCCAAGGAAACGAAGAGGCAGATACCGCAGCCCGTGGCGCCCTGCGTAATCTACCTGAACCGAATATGCCGCCAGAGTCTCTTGCCACAGTGTACCTTTACCGCCTTATAAACAAGAGGCGTCAGGCCCTGCTCGACAAATTTTGGGAAGAATCCTGTCCTCCACGGTACCGGGAGCTAGATCTTCTCATGCGTCGACGCAAACCACCCGAGCTATCTTTACCACGACGGCTCTTGCTAGAGCTCGTCGCAGCTCACACAGGCCATGGAGACTTTGTGGCTCACCACCGCCGTTTTAACAATCTAGTGGCAAATATGAAATATCTTTGTGGGGAGGAAACTAATCCGACCCACTTTATAAACTGTAAACGACACGCGCACCTTTTGCGCCGCCTCAGGGGAGCTATGTCATCCCAAAAATTTGTCAAAAAGCTTCTCGGGCCAAACTGCCTCGAAAGTTTCACCACCTTTGCGCAGGAAACTGGCTACTTTAGAAGTCAACCAGCGAATCTGTCTACAGCTCTCAGCGTAGACCAAGAATAAATATCATGGGTCAATCCTTGAAAGGAAGAGAAGCGGGGCGAGGAGCGTCGGAACCTAACCAAAAATAAAAAATAGGATTCACTGATTTCTTAACGGGAGTTAGGGGTGGAATTGGTTTTCTCTATTTTGGAGTTTTCGGTATTTTGCATTTTGTATTTATTCAGCTACTGGTTTTGTAGCGGTTCATGCGGTGCGGACGAGGTGGGCATATCTCAGATATGATCCTAGCCTGGCCCACCGGTCTCGGATCTTAGGATACGTAGAGCTCGGCCTGGGACTTTAAATATCAAACAAAAAAAACAAACAAACACATACAGCACGACACAGTACAGCCCGGCATGGCAAGGTGGCAAAGTTACAAAGTGGCAATAGTGGTAAAGTGAGCGATCCTGATTCTTATGATTGCCACTGAAGCTTGTGTATAATTTCTCTTTCCTATGTGTTAAAATTATAACTATCAAGGCAGTGGGTTGTTAGTTAAGGAGCTATTATCATCCGAATATTTATTGTAACTTCTACAAATTGCATCTGTGGGAATCCTTAGAGATTTACATGAGTTAGCCGAGCCAAGGATCTGCGACCTCGGATAGGAATGGCCAACAAAATGGGTTCTGCCTGTACAATATTTTAACATTCCCTCTTTGGCCATACCGCCATCATCCCTTGCCGATTCCCATCATCCTAACAAATCTTTCGAATGGACTCTTTATGAGAGGCTTTGTCAGACCATCAGCTATCATATCACGTGTCGGAATATAGCTTGTAGATATTCGATTCTTATCATGCAAGTCTCGTACATGATGATAGCATATATCAATGTGCTTAGATCGTTCATTAAGATGTGGGTTTTTGATTAAAGCAATGGCTCCTTGGTTATCACCCCTGGTGTCGACTGTGATTCCATTTGGTGCTACATATTCTGGGTAGCCCATATCTCTCAAAACCTGGGCCATCCATTGGCCTAGCTTTGCCACAATCGATGCAGAAGCGTACTCTGCCTCAGCCGTAGATGTTGTGACTGACTTTTGTTTTCTACTTAGCCAGAATATGGCTGCCCCACAGAGCATCCCTACACCTCCAGATATGCTTTTCCGATCGGTTTTGTCAGTCGCCCAGTCAGCATCAGAGTAAACCACTAAATTCACACTCCCTTTTGGATTGAAGCAGAGGCGATAGTCGCTGGTAGAACGTAGATAACGCATTAGCCTTTTTAGTGCACGACCGTGCTTTTCTGTAGATTCCTTCATGTACTGACTTAGCCTACCGAGAGCGAAAGGAATATCAGCCCGAGTAAAGACCATAGCGAACATTAGACTCCCGATAATCATAGAGTATTCTGTAGGATCAATCCGTAATTCGTCGTCGCTAGCCGGAGAGAGGTTTTCATAAGTTTCAATTGGCGTGGAAGCCGATCGATGTCTTGCATTCGGAATGCCAAATTTTGTGAGGATACGTTCCAAGTACTGTTGTTGGTCGAGCCACAACGTTCTATCTTTCCGATTCCTCGTAATCCTCATACCAAGAAACATTTCCATCTCCCCCAGGTTTTTGGTTTTGAAACATCTATTCATTTGCTTAAAGAGCCAATTGATTTGCTGTGATGATTTCGCTGCAGCTGCGATGTCATCGACATACACAAGTAATTTCACATCTTTCATCTTATTTGTGAACAAGCACGGGTCAGCTAAACTCTGGATAAAGCCCCACTCAAGGATCTTTTTCTTCAGTAGTTGATTCCAGTCTTTTGCAGCCTGTTTGAGCCCATATAGTGATCTTAATACCTTCAAAGCACGACCTGGTTTAACTCTTACCCCCTCTGGCGCGCGAAGAAAGAGCGCAGCGTTTGGAGATGCTTCGGTAAACGCATTCTTAATGTCAAAATGAAAAAGCTCTAAATCTTCGACAGCGCAAATAGCGAGGAAAGCGCGGAGAGTGGCCATTTGTACCGTAGGAGCGAAAGTCTCTTTGTAATCTGTTCCGAATCGCTGCGTGAATCCTCGAGCGACTAATCTTGCTTTAAAGCGGTCTAATGAGCCATCGGGTTTCAATTTTACTGTAAACACCCATTTAGTAGAAATTAAATTTGCATCGGCTGGTGCAACTATCTCCTCCCAAGTTTGATTCATTGTCAATGCTCTTATTTCTTCTTCGATAGCCTCCTTCCACATTTTCCCATATGTAGGGTTGTTTATTGCTTGTTTATAAGATCTTGGTACAGGAACATCTTCGCAAACAAGTGCTGCAGAAACCAAAGTTTCAGCAAGAAAGGTGTTATCAATATTCATGTCGTCATCATTATCTGATAAGTCTAAAATTGCTAGCATCGCTTTCAATAACTTGGCACTTCGATACTCTGTATCATCATCACCGTCATCTAACTTTCTTTTGCGGTTTGGATTTTGTTGCCCGTGGGAGTCTAGAATTAGAGGATATTGCTCGGTTAAAGTTCGATCATTTTCATCTGACATGGTGATATCTTCTAATTCCCTCTGAATCGGTATCATCCATTTTTCACTGTCTTGATCATTATTATCATTTTCATGATTTGTGATTTGACATGTATTCTTTAATTTTTTCGCTTTTTGCTGTAGCCTTATACTTCGTCGCAAATTATTTACCTCTCGATTTTGTTTACTTTCTTCGCTATAATCATTATCCTGATCGTGTTGATCAATGTTTTTTATATAATTGTTATTACTAAATTCGTAGTTTGTTTGATCATTAAATTCAGAAATTTTACCTTCGGTATTATTTAGATCAAGTTCTTTGGAATCGGATTGAAACACGTTGACAGAATCAAGAGGAACTGAATTGGAGTTAGAGAAACTGATAGACCCATCCTCTTTCACCTTTCCAGTTTTCTCTAACTCGTCTAGAATTTGTGACGGCTTATTCTCTGAGTCCTTTGGTTCGCGTGAGGTTTCGGTTGGAGAAAAATTTTGCGTGATTTTAACATTTTCATTTGTTTCTGAAATAGAAAGAACTCTTGCTCTTATTCCTACCCCTGTTCCTGCACCTAATTTTGTTGAATTGAATGGTTTTGATAAATTTCTAGGGCGGCCAATTTGCCTCCTAACTGCTGGTGAGGAATTGCTTTGTCCTTCTGAGAATTCGAGACCAGATTCTCTCCATAATTTTAGATCAATTATAGTAGAGCCTTTTACGTTTTCTTTAAATTTGGTATATGAAGATACTATTGTCGAATGAAGGTCTGGTGCATATACTCGATATTGGCTTGGAGTATCTGTATACCCCATAAAGATGCATTCTCTTCCAACATCCATTAATTTGTCTTTTCTTGAGTGTTTCGGGTGTGATTTACGATCGAGATGAGCAAATGCCTTGCATCCAAAAACCTTAAAGTGTTTGATGGTAACAGGATTGTCTGTCCAAGCTTCTTCGGGTGAGATTTTTTTAATAATTTCCTTTCCTTCAATACTCTTTTCCACTTTTGGTCCAGCTCGAATTCGGTTTGTAATATAAGTATGGGTTCTTGCTGCCTCTGCCCAAAATTCGACTGGAAGCCCGGCTTCTTTTAGCATAGCCCTTGTAGCGTAGATTGTTGATTGAATTGCTCTTTCCGCTACGCCGTTTTGATGTGACGAATAGGGAGCGGTGTTTTGCGGTACAACACCATTATTCCTTTTCCAGCTTTTCAAAATTTTTAAAATTTCGCCAGCGTTGTCACTTCGGACAGCCATTATTCTGCAGCCTGTCTGTCTTTCAACAATATTACCCCACTCATCTAATGCTTCGACTATTTTTGATTTATCTTTCAGAAGTAATATCCATTTCTTCCTCGAGTAACTATCAACTATTTCAGCGAAGTACTTGTGGCCGTCGATTGACAACGGAAAAGGACCGGCAATATCAATGGAAATTAGGCCTAATTTGATGTTCTTATGATTTGCAAGTTTCTTAGATCGAAACTTCTTCATCTTTGTGGCTAAGCAAACGTCACATAGCTCGAGATTTGGAGGAATGTTTATAGGCCGATCGATATCCGTAACGGTATGAAGCAGCGAAATCACGCGAGGACCTGCGTGTCCACATCGACGATGATGTAACCAATACCTCTCAGCTCTTCTCTTTTCTAGAATCTCAGCCCTTGAGTAAAGACGTTTTCCTTCATCAATATTTTCTCCGCCTATTTGTGATGTATCTACTACTGAATCGATATTCATTGGTATTACTTCTTCCGATGAAAAGGATAATTCTTCGCAGCACAAAGCCCTTTCTTTTGGACCTGCAACATGGTCAACGTTATATAATCCATTTTCTAATTTCGCAGAAAGAATTAAATTATTTTCATGATCACGAAATAACATCTTTTCATTATCAAAATACCCTATAGCATTATTTCTCTGACACATCTTTTTAGCGGAAAGTAAATTTACTCCTAGACCTTCGACAAGCAATGCGTTTGGCAACACCCCAGAGCTTCCATCAGGACATCTTAATATCATATCACCCATAAAATCTGAAAAGAGCCTCCCTCCCCCAACTTTTATCCACCGACGTTTGATCGGGGTTAAGTCACTGATAAATAGACGACGTTGGTCAGTCATGTCATTTGTACAGCCAGTGTCTGATATGAAAGTATCAGATAGGGAAAAAGATTTGCGTACCTCCTCAGTTATTAGGGCTGCGACTTCATCATCATCAGTGATAAAATCAGACTGATCTCCTTCCGTCCATTCTCCGTCAGTCTCTGCTTCAGTTTCTGACCAAAAAGCTTTGCTTTTATCCGCAAATTTGACAGACTTTCGTTTGAATGGTCAATGTGGATCTGCGATTGCTGGAGCTTTCCGAGAGGTTGAACGTCTCTGTGCCTCTTTCTCTAGGCGCAAGCTTTCTCCATAGCGTCTGGTCTCATGCCTAAACTCACAGTGTCTCGCATGATGACCCGGACCGTTGCATATATAACACGTTTCTTTTCCCTCGGTGTTATAAAAGGGGCTCCTGGTTGGTGATCACGATGGGTCTCTGGTTGATCTTTGGTTAGACGGCCGACTTGAGCCTCGATTGAACGCTGTATAGCGTGCAGCTAGAGCTGAAAGGTCGCGCTCATTTGACTTCTCGTTTTCTTCGTAGAAGTTTTGGAGAGAATCCAGCATTTCCTTCCTAGTCAAATTTGGTTGCATATCTAAAACATTCTTCGCTGTTTTGTAGATATCATTATCTAGCCCTTCTAAAAGGTACCCGAATAAGCTAGTTTCGGTATATGCAGCTGTTTTCGTCGAGTCTATTTCAACTAAATTCGAACGCAGTTCCTTCAGCTGGACCCAGGCACGCTTGACCGACAGTCCCTTCTCTTTCTTCCAGTGAGTGATCTGCTTTTCTAGCTTCCTCACGTCCTTGGCAGTACTCTTCTGGTATTCAGCTTTAACTGCTAGCCAGCCATCTCTACCACACGGAATCGAGTCAAAAAGCTCTCTGTCAAAAGTATTTAAAAGTTGCCGCGTGTAATACCTTGCGGAAGCCTCATGGCGCTCAAATTTTTCTTTTTCACATTGGCTTGAACTCCCCGAATCTTTAGCGGCGTATGTATACTCTTTAACTGACTGCTCAAAAACATACAGCCATCCACGCGCTTTCAGCCAGAGCTCGTGATTTTTAAAGAACTCACGGAAGTTATCATCATCTAGCATTATAGTTGAAGTTTTTGGACCGCCTTCACTAAAAAACTCATCCATCTTTTTTTTTTATCTTTTTTTTTATTTTTTATTTTTTATATTTATTTTTCAAGGCTTCGGTGTGGCTTCGGTATGGCTTCGGTATGGCTTCGGTATGGCTTCGGTATGGCTTCGGTATGGATATTATTGCTAACTATTGCTACTGATTTTTAGAAGCTCCTCCGCATCCGAGTCTCATAACCTGTTAAAATTATAACTCTCAAGGCAGTGGGTTGTTAGTTAAGGAGCTATTATCATCAGAATATTTATTGTAACTTCTATAAATTACATCTGTGGGAATTCTTAGAGATTTACATGAGTTAGCCGAGCCAAGGATCTGCGACCTCGGATAGGAATGGCCAACAACATGGGTTCTGACTGTACAATATTTTAACACTATGCAGAGTTAAAAAAACAATCTGAACTCTGCAATAGATTTTACTCTCAGTCTATTATCTTGAAATACATCCATTTGATCTTATCATATCTTTGACCACCTCCTGAATCGTAAGTAGACATCCCCAAAGTTCTGACACGTTCCTGCGGCAGTTGTAAATAGTTCGGGGTTGAAGGAGCTGTAAAGCGGCTGACTTTGAGTGATGTCTTTAAATAATATTAGCGTGTGGGTGTTTCTCATGTCATATTGAGTCGTCGCTCTACGTACTCTACCACTGTCATTTGTGTTGTAACCTGGAGGTTGTATACACAATAACGAAAGATAAAGGAGAATACATTGGTAAGAGTTTGCATGAGGAATGCCAGTATAGATTAAATGTCTCTTAATATACATGGAATCGTTCACTCATGGTATTCCTCTTCAAGACTATGCGTGGGCTCTCCCCATTCACGTGTCACGGGAATGAGAATGTGAGATTGATCGCCGATGTCAGATCAGGTGGAATAGATTGTCTTCACAGAGAGAAGGCAGCCTACAGAGCATCGATTGATATTTACAATGTGCGAAACCCATACTAAAATAAGCGATATCACGTGGTCTGAGCTAAAGTCCACACCTTTACATCACGAGGCATGGGCAGAGCTGTTGGAAGCGTTAGGAAGTTACAACTGAACAACATCGCCAAGACTGAGGGGTGCGTATCATAAATCAACTTCACAGCCGCCGATGTTTGGTATTGTTACTTGGAGCGAGAGGTTTCATTAAATTAGGATGTTAAGGGAAGAGATTTTGGAGAAGATGTTTCAATAGTCTTTAAGAGTTGAGTTGAGAGCGCAAAATAGACATTAAGTGTAGATATACCGTAATGAGAGAATCTCAGAAGTCAAGTTTTCTTATCAATATAATTCTCTCCCTGCATTACCTCACTCTCTTTATCTAATCCTATTTCGTCTTCATTCCTAGATACTGGATAATCTCGAGACAGAAAGCACTCAGTTTATTCTGACATACCGTTAGGAATGCTCCAAAACACACCGCAATATGGGCGCCATCTGATGAAGTTATCTGGAAAAATAACTTTCATCCCTATAATTTCAAATCAGATTGTCCATAAACACATGCTTTTCTAATAGTTTGACATTCCAGTTGCTGCTGAGGAGTAGTGATACATACATTGGAAAGCCGGTACATGTTAAGCATTTCTTCAGCACTTTTTGAAAAATGTTTGAAGCCCTTTCTAATCACTTCAGTAGATGAAATTAAAGTATCACAGATACACACTGATAGAAAGAAAAACTTATACCTGTTTCTTGGGCACAAGGTTGCCATGACGTTTCGATTAGGATCGGGGATGGTTAGCGGGTCCGAGAGTGTATATTCAGACTGTTTGACTGCCAGTGCATTCATAGGAACTAGCTTATATATCTTGAATATTGTTGGTTATATCTCATCTGTAATCACGTTCAAGTGCATCTTTTATGGTGAGAGATAAATTTTCTTGTTAAAATGAAGTTACATCCGGTATAGTTCTGCAAAAGCGGCAGTAGTATATGGGATGACTGTGATGATACAAAGTACCACAAACTTGATCCTTAATTAATGACCTCCAGAACTGAGATGAAAGTAAAGCTCTAATTGTTCGATGGTAGTGATCTGCTATGATATTACTCTTAGCCGTTCATCAGGTATATCTAAAACCTCAGATGACTAAGATGTCAGTATTCACAAATCAAGATCAACCTTAAATTTGAAAATCATATAACGTACCCCACGGGTTGGCGAGCCACTTTTGCCGAGCCCCCACCAAACTCTACCTTCCTACATGATGCCTTAACAACAACGCTAGATGGAACCTTCTAATGAACGTAAGATATAGACTGCCCTTCAGGCTCTTAAAGAAGACGCGACACTCTCTCGGAGACGCGCTGCAGCTATCTACAACGTCTCTAGAGCAACTCTAGGTCATCGACGCGCCGGAAGACTTCCACAGCCAGATCGCTGGCCCAAATCAAAGAATCTAACTAAGATTGAGGAGGACGTGGTTGTTGAGCATTTACTTGAGCTTGTTGCGCGAGGATTCCCCCCAGGCTCGCAGCCGTGGCTGATATGGCCATTTCCTTGCGCGCGGAGCGTAATATGGGCCAGGTTGGCGTAAACTGGCCCAGTACGTTCGTCCAAGGCCGCCCTGAGCTCACAACAAAGTTCAATCGCAAGTACGACTACAAGAGAGCCCTTTGCGAGGATCCTGAGATTATACAAGGCTGGTTTGGCCTAGTAGCCAACATCAAAGCCAAGTACGGCATCTAGGATGAAGATACGTTCAACTTCGACGAGGCAGGCTTCATGATGGGCCAGATATCTACAGGGGCAGTTGTTACAGCTTCAGAAAGACGAGGACGGCCAAAGTGGGCTATTTTACGCCAAAATGTGGTGGTTTTGGTGGGGGCTTGGCAAAAGTGGCTCACCAACCCGTGGGGTACGTTATTCTTCGATGTCAGCATTCTGGTTTCATCAATAGGAGCAGCCATAGCGATAAATCATTGCATTACATCAGCTGTAGATAGGCGAGCGGAGAGCTCTGGATGCTATAGCTGTCAGTGTTGATGCGAGTAGCTTAGGTTCAATATTACAGGGTCAAGCACGATGATACTAGTGATATACACGACTAGAATTTGTAGCTTATTGACAAGCTAATGCCTTGACCCTAACCATCTTGAATGCTACATGTTTTAGCCTTAATTATAGAACTAGACTAGATTACATTAGAAAGCACACTCTATGACTGAAGGGAAGTAATTAACAACTTCCCATTACGATTTACAGACTCTTATTGTCCCTCTCACACACTTCCATCTTAGGTGATTATCATTATTAAGTCTAACAGCTAAAAGCTTGTTCCAGAAACCCAATTTTATAACAGTTAGCGCAGGAATAACCCCAAGGCATAGAATAATAATATCTATCTACATGGGACACGAACTTCGCAACAACCAATAAATCGCAGTTCTAAGCGAGACCTTTTCAAGCTGAACCGAAGGTTAATTAATACGTGTATTCTTAACGGCAGCCGCACTCCGGAAGCTTCAGAATTGGGTTCTGTGGTAAAGAAGGGCGGAGCTAATTGTGCTATCTTGAATAGATGATTGCGAGTGATTTTGTTCTGACATTTGGGATTTATTGTAAAAGCCGTAATTCTAAGAGAACATGTGTAGCTCAATTCGAAACATCATTCATTTTATTCGGATCCTATTCTGAGCATCACTGAGTAAAAATTCGAGTATTGCGTTCTCAGCTAATTGCGCCGGATTTATAGTCTTAAGCGTAGAAGAATGTTTGTCTCATTTTCCTTTGGGTCTATTGCATAAGAACTTCTCATTTTTATAGCTATTGCCGAGATTTGTAAGATCTCCAGGATTACTTGGGAATTTCGAAGGAGTCTCCATGAGAGACTCAGAAAAATACTATACCGTGAGGATACAAGGTCTCTTGGGGACTTGCGACAAACTGTAAACAGGAAAAAAATTGTCATAGAGGCTAAGAGGCTGGTCCGACATCGAAGGTTTCCCACAACAAGATGCCGTCTTTCCTGGTTTTTGAAAGCACGTCATCTAATGTGATTTCTTAAAAGAGACAGTGTAACTGAAAACCGATAATGATGTGATCTTGTTACTGTACTTCAGTCGATAGCCAAGACTCCGACCAGATGTAGAGGATGTAAAATAAATGAAGGATTGGCAAGTAAAAACGGCGGCTGATTTCAATGTATTTGAATCTCCGCAAGTACTTAGAGCTCATGTACGAGCCATGAACGTAATCTATCAAAAGCTAGGGATATTGCAGGTTCATGACAGTTGATGTGAGAATGTGCGGAAGAGCCGCTTGCTGATAATTTTATCTGGTATTTATTCATCTTAAATGGCCTTTTGAAACGAGTTAAGAAAAGATCAATGAGCCAACTTATCTGAGGCAAGTTGTCTTGAAAATGAATGCGGCCCGCAACTAAGGGCAGAAGTGAAATACCGACACTTGTGGTTGATTCCGTGAACTTGTAACCATAGATATTTCTTGTGTCGGTCTAATATATGAAAAGAGGCCCGTTAGCGCACCAGAGTTCGGGCCAGTCCCATACATGTATTGCTGATATCAGCGATACCAAGATTTGTCTTTCTCGCATGCTCCCAATTTTCTATGTGATCATCTTGGACTATCCTGCCGTAGTTGCTTTAGCTCAAGCAGACACAATGATCATAGTTGCTTAATGTACATGCCACTTGTTAATTCTTCTACTAAGGTACTGTAGAAGCCAAATCCTGTAACAACGTTTCTGATCGTAACTCATTTCTGATCGTAACTCATTTCTGATATTCGTGAAAAAAATTCAAGGGCGTGCGAAGAAAACGTGTTTAGACATCTTTCTTGAAAACCGACTAGAGAAGCCTTCTCCAAGACCAATCATCTGTTAACGTTGAATGCGTGTGAGGTCCGCAAAGTTCGGTATTTCACATGGGTGATTGCAAAGAGTGGGCTAAATGACCTCGTGTCATTTAATCGCCAATCTTTGACTTAAATTTCACGAGACGCCAGTGGAGAATGGGCATTCTGTGACGTATGTTTCGAATACGTATAAATCATGATTAAATGGTGCTGAAAATTGAGATTCTTCAGAGAGTGCTTGGGGATACCTGATGATGATAATACTACGGCAAGCTTCCCACTGTCCTCGTAACCGAAGACGCGTGATCACAAATACTGTCCAATAGCGTGTACCTTTCGGTCCGGTCAAATCCCCTTTTAGATCTTGAAGTGACTATGGCCATAGCACAAAAATGTATGATCTTCAAAACATCTATAAAAATGGGATAGACTTTTCTGCTCTGGCCTCTGAAGACACAGACTTTGCAAAGTTGTGAGTTTATATTTCACAATCAGCAAGCCCGCACCTGAGACTACTACAATTAGCTAAATGCAGCCTTATTTTGATCAGTTTAAAATCGAACGGCCAGCTTGATTTTAGTGATCCTGATGCTATTCGACAACTCACCCAGTCTCTATTGAGACGAGATTTTGGACTGAAATTGGTACTTCCTTCAGACCGACTCTGTCCTCCAGTATGTAGGTTTACTCCTGACGTACAAAATGAAACATCGCTTATCCTTATAAAGGTCCCTAATAGACTTAATTACATTCTTTGGATCCATGGTCTCTTAGATACCACACAAAACTTCTATGAAGATATTCATAACCCGAAACAAAGTGTCTTGGGTCTTGACATTGGCACTGGCGCCAGCTGTATATATCCCTTACTAGGTTGTACGATGAGGTCCAACTGGCAATTCTATGCATCTGGTGAGCCTATCTAACCTCCATTTTGTAATAAATTATCAATACGTAAAAGATCTAGACGAAAAGAGCCTTCAGTTTGCGAGAAAAAATGTGGCCTTAAATGAACTACAAGATAGAATCTTACCTCTAAGAGTGGAAGCCCAAGATCATCTCATTCCAATAGGAAAGATGGAGTCAAAAAGGTACTCAGAATTGTTCATGCATCCATGAAGATATTTTGACTTATGCTTAGGCTGGACTTCACAATGTGTAATCCGCCATTTTATGAGTCTAAAACAGACATGTTAATTTCTGCTGAGGCTAAAAAAAGACCCCCGTGCACGGCTTGTACAGGCTCTGAAAGCGAAATGGTAACCCCTGGGGGTGAGGTTGCTTTCGTATTTAGAATGATTGATGAAAGCTTAATACTTCAAAGTCATGTTCAATGGTATACTTCCATGCTTGGAAAATTTTCAAGCGTGTCTATCATTCATGAGAAGTTGAAAGAATCAGGTATTGATAACTTCGCTATCACCGAATTCGTTCAAGGCAATAAGACAAGGCGTTGGGGCATTGCCTGGAGCTTTAGTGCCTTGAGGCCCAGCATGGCTATTGCCAGAGGGTTGAGCAGTACCAAAAAAGCTTTGTTACCTTTCCCCTCTGAATATCAGTTTGCGGTACGTAGTGATGACATACAAAACATTCTATCAACTCATTACCATGCAGCTAGTCAGCGACATATCAGACGTTAGCCATCTGATAAACCAGGCTCTTTCTAATCTGCCCCTTAGGTGGCAGTGGAAAGCAGAAAGTAACTTCGGCATTGGCTTTAGTGAGAAAGATGTCTGGTCACGCGCTGCCCGACGACATCATAAAATCCAAGATGCAAACTCGGAACAAAAAACTGGCAAGAACAATTTTGGATTTAAAGTTCATGCTGAAAAAGCTCTTCATGGTATACCATCTACCAACGTAACAGTTCGCTGGCTCCTAGGAAATAATTCTGCGCTCTTTGAAAGTTTTTGCGGTATGTTGAAAAGGAGTATCACACCATAACCACAAGCCTATAATCATTAGCCGGTTGTTACTCACGGTTTCAGTCTTTTACTAATTGAATTGACTTCGTATTTGCTGCCTTCAAATCTTCAGCTCAATATCACCAAAGACTACTTGATCATTCATGATTAATTAGGGAAATTGGGGGACATTAGGACGCCCGTGCGGTAACTCTAATATTACTCTCGGTATATGTTTCTTAACGCCGCCTGCAGATCGAAGGGAAATAGTAATGTTGTTGTGAAAACATCAGCCACACTCCCCATCTAATTACCCACACGATTGAATACGCTCTGCAGGGTTGAGGACAATCCAAACTAATTAAGAGTCACCAAGCGCTACAGTTTAAATTACTCTATCCCCTATATATTCAGAGATCTAGTCATTATCATTCAGACCCTCTTTCCAAATTAACTTTTACTACTCAACACTACTCTATCAGTGACCATTGCGTTGTGTAGTCTTTACTTCCAAGGCAAATTTACAATTGTTTTTTTCAAGATTATGGAATATATCATTGAGGATTGTAGTGAAGTTCAAGTTTAAACATAAAACCAGTATTTCGAGTTGTTATGGGCTTTTAGAACCAAAAACCTAAAGCTGATAGTAAGGACGGGCCTCCGGTAATTGTCATGTAATTACAGGCATAATATGCCTCGGTGTCAGAAGCGGCATTTGGACAGCGGGGCGAGGGACAAGAGATGGATGAGGTGACAGGCTAAAGGGTGCCACCCCTCATGATACACGAGATTAATGCATCACCACTCAGTCAAAAGGCCAGACCAGAGTCATAGAACGCTATAATTTGATTATCTCACACATTTATGACACAGAAGGCAATCCTGACACTCGGTGATAATACACATGACACGCACATATATACCTCGTAACCCCCTGTTTTGGTAAGAGAATAGAATCAGAAGGATGATAAGAATGAGTTTTCCGCAGAAGTACATCCTGAATGAAAGACGGAAGACTCCTTCATCCTGATCACAACCCCCTTTTTCACCATCCATATTAAATGTAGGACTTGTTCAGAGAGGTACGAGAAGCACAATAATTGTACACGTAGAGTCGAATATAATACCTGACACTGTACTGGTAGAAACCGATAGAACTGTTAAGGTCTGTCCCGTTAAGCAATTTTGGATACCCCAGAATGTTCGGAGTCTCGGCCAAGGGGGATCAGCTCTTGAATTAGTTACTTGGGATGAGATTGTTACATCTGAGGACGCGTCGAAGAGCTAAGCTATGGACCTTCCTGGGTCGTATGGTAGTGTGGTAAACCGTCCAAGCCGTTCTCCCGAGTAGAGTCTGGGTCGCCGAGGCACATGTCCCGCTTGAGACAGGAGAAGGCTGGCTCAAATCCGACAATACCCTTTACACCTTTCTTGCCTGGTCGTGTATGTAACGATAACGAAGGCATCGTGGATAGCCGTGGGTGACTGGAATGCATTCCTGCGGGAGACGTAAACGGTCGTAGGTTGAAGGGGCTGCGAGGCGTTTGATCGCGTGTTATGTCTCACATGATGCTCGCGTGTGGCAGCCCCTCGTAACACGTTGAGTCATCGTTTCATGAACCGTACCACTGTTATTCGTGTCACTGCCTCAAGGCTGCATACACAAGAATGATTTTTGTTCAAAAGAGGACCTCCTGAAGCGAATGACTAAGCTTAAATACTTGTGATATAAATCGGGTTGTCTTGTACTCCCTGTCATCATCTTTTAGTCTCTGAATACACCCAGTATTTTTTGAAGCTCAAAGAAATAAAACCCCTAGTTTAACAAAATAGTAGAAAGAAACCATTATAATACCTAACCAAAAATTCAATTTGGAGTCATCAAATTAAAACAAAATCAATCTTGCCAACATTAAGGCCGGTATTTGTATCATCCGACCGTCCCTTGTTGTGATGAAGAAATAAAACAAGCCTAGGCCCCAAAATAGTTAGTGCGCGGGCATCCAAGACTTTCTTTGAAATCAAATAAATGAAGCTATTAAAAGCAAGGTAACTACACTGTCCAACAAAGAAGATATCGAGTTGGTTGAGATAGATGATGAGCCTCAGCAATGAAACCAAGTTGAGGCTCGGAACTTAATTCGGTATTTTGTCCAAAACTAGTATAAAATTTAGCCTCTAGTGTAGCGAGGATTTTGGCGGAAATGAAAATGCATGGGCACATTCTTTGAGCTCGATTCAGTTACCCTTCTTTGTCCAAGGGCCTTCGAAATAGCACGTCGGTTTGGGGACCTTATGTAAGCCTTTTCCAGATCTTAAATTTTGATCTGCTGGAATTTCTGTTTATTTCCAGAGATAAGATATCCCTCCCGGAGCCTGAAAAGCTTAAGTTGGTCTCCATGGTAGGAGTGTTTAATTTTTTGCCAATGAATCTGCCTCAGTCAGTAGCTTTTCCCGTCATCGCTAGAAAATCCCTTAACAATGCATGGTCTTCGGTATCAAGAATGAAGTTTTAATTCTGCTTTTGCATCATTATAAAGCATTCATAGCGTTTCGAGAGAGAAATTAGTCCTGTGACAAACTCCTAGATCGTGTCTTTGCTTTTGCATCCTTCGGTACCAATTGTCAGACCTTAAAGCATCGCACCGTATACTTTCAATTTTAGTCACATGATGAGTGACTGCATCTTGTTTTTTTCGCTCACTAGCCATAAGGACTGAGCCCTAATCAAGCCAAGCCATTTCTGTGGCGTAATGAGTTCCATCAAAAGACGGGAATAAAAGTTCTCGACTAGATAGGAGTTGAAACCCAAACAAAATCTCATAAGGTGAGAAGCCAAAATGCCTGATAACTCTTCGGTTCACTTCATACGCGGCACGGTTTACAGACACCGGCCGGTCTAGCTTATGCGATTGTGTTTTCAAGATCATTCCTGGTAAGTCGTTTAGTTTTTCAACTATTCCAATAGCGATTTTGACACCTGATGGAACTGGGATAAATGTGACCTTACTTTCCCGAAAAAACTTCTCCTTTGAACGCCCTACAAGATGAGGGCCTATATTATCTGCATGTATTGAAATAGGACTCTTAAATATTGAGAAGAGCGATACTAAACAGCGAATCACCTCTGCTTGATCGGGAGTGGAGCGAGGAAATGCCCAGACAACGCGCGAGAAGTAGTGGATTACAATAAAAATACGAGAGAACATTGAGTTTCCTGAAAATCACCAGTGTTGTGGTTCCTCATCCGATTTAAAGCGAAAATAAATTTTTTTCAGTTAGGTATAACAAGCTTTGATTGCTATTTCAAACTAGAGGTTAGCTTCGAGTGAGGATCCAATAAATTCCATATCAAGCATTTTTGATAGGGAATTAACTCTAATTAGAGATTATGTCTAGGAGCGTCGTGCGGTTTCATGCTTTGCACATGACATGTATCCAAGAATATAATCAATAGTATCTTTTGACATATTTCACCAACAATACTCTTTCAATTTTTTCATAGTTATCGCTGCAGTATAACTTCAATAACTATCATCTGCTTCCTCTAAAACCCCGCTGTCTTCCCTTTCCGGCACGCGTATTTTCCATAGACCTATGCGTTTTACGAATAATTCCCCTCTCATAATTTGATATCTTCTAGCATGATGTATGAGTCTCTTTTTATCTTGTCGCGTAAGATCCCGGGCACAAGTATTCGTTCTTTGATAAACATTGATCTTTTTGAGCCACGGTGAACTTGAATACTGTGAGTTTTCATCCTCAAACTCTTCGATCGTTATTGCGATCAAATGGTTCTCCACGACATCAGCCGAATATTGAGCCATAAGCCCTGGATTATGGGCCACAATGGTAGCTGCTCATTCGCACAACTCCTTGAAGTTGCGTTTTTATATAAAATCCTGGAACCCCCCCTCTCCATCTTTCAACCCCTATTTCTCCTACCTGTTTCTCCCTTTAACAATTGCTCCCTATACTAGCTGTGTTTTATCGTGTGTTGTAGAGGGGCCCGAGAAAATAGTTCTTCAGAGAGCGTCGGCTATTTCATTACGAGTTCCTAGGATCCACTTAATTTCAACGTTAAGCTGACAAAATAGATGATTTTGTTGGAAATGGAAACACGTTGTGTTTCGGACTTCTTGGTTCTCCATGTCGTCTAGGTTCCCTGCAAGATCTTTTGTATCTTGTAGGTGTGGAAGTTGATGCAATTAGGATTACAAGTCGTTATGGGACTGTTAGAGGCTAAGTCTGGCAAAGGCGTTAGATTGTTGATTCTGGGATATATTCGTTTCCATGTCGTCATGACACGGGAATTGTGACTTTATACTTCTGGCGTAAAATGCTCGTATACAGTAAAACCTCTATAACGCTATCCTCCGTAACCCTATATCCTCTATAACCCTATCAAATCAGCTACACCTTATAATTTTTGCGGGCAACCTCTAACCTCTCAATATTTTCTCTTCTGATAAGGTTTATCGTGTTTTACTAGTATTTAGAAATGCTAAAACAACAAGGAAATTCAGTCTCACAAAGGCGTGCCCACCTTAGATACGTACAATGACACCCTTAACTTCCTCAACAACAGCTCAGATTATGGGTTGAGGACTTATTCCACCGTAAAATCACCTAGCCTGCGATATCCGAGAGCCTAAGTGCCAGATACAGCCACCTAGATGAATCAAACCAGTGTTTCCGCCTCACACAACAGCGTTAGAAGCCACCCAAGTGGCCGGAGCTAGACAAAGCGGAATTCCAATAGCATCAAGAGCGAAAGCCGTACATTCCAATCTATGGTTTGCTGTTAATCCAGCCGGCAGCTTGTTTTCGGCAGCGTCTTGCGTGTTATCAAGGCATGCAGATGCCTCAATTTTGCAATGGCCGGCTTACTGCATTTAAGAGGAGGTATAACATCAAATCACGGACTCGACCTGGTGAGGATGGAAGTGTTGATCAAGCTGCTATTGCAGAACAGCTTTTACAGGTATAAGAACTGGCAAGGCAATATTCTCAAGATTTCTATAACTGTGATGAAAATGGCATCTACTGGAAGTTGGTACCTGATAGAGGCCTTCATACACAGCAGGCCTCAGGTACAAGGAAAGAGAAGGCTCGGATAACAGTACACTTCTGCTGTAATGCTGATGGCAGTGACAAGCTTCCAATGTAGTTTATCGGCAAGGCTGCTGATCCAAGGTTCTTAGGCCACATCTGGAGCAACATGACGACTGTAACAACAACTTTTTGAAGCAACTGGATAGTTATGAAGTGGCTATGAAGGGGAGAAATGAAGATCAGAAGCGACAACAAACCATTAGGTCTTGGCTCACACAGACTCGACGACAATCAACTCAGGAAACTTAGAAGGCCTTGATTTGAGTCAATTGCAGTTTATGGAGGTGTGATTGCTTCCAATCCAGCTACGGATAATCATTTACTGCTTGTCCCTGATGCAGCACAAACTTAAAAATAAGACTTGCAAGGCTTGCATCTCGATACCTTAGATGAGTTGAGTTGGTTGCGAGTTATTGTCGGTTCATAGGCGTATGGCGCTGGAATGTACATGTTTAGTTTTGTTACCATGTAAGCATTAGTTACATGCGTTAGTAAGGGCGCTAGGCTCTGTTGTAATTTAGGCATCGATGCCATGGCGAGATAACGAGGTATATATAGTGTTACATTACTACAAGCCTAAGTCAACGATATTGCATTAGCGTGATAGGGGTTTTTGGTGAGGGAATTAAAATATTCTACCTCAAATAGGCAGCTATCTTCAAATAAAACTCTGATTTGTATGTGAAAACTGCTTTTAATTTTATCGAACCATAGAGAACGATGTTCTAAGATTCTGAAATTCTGAAATTCTTATTTTTTTTGTTTCAAATTTGGATTCATTTATTATTTTTTCAAATCTTTATTGTGATACGCCTGTTTATGCTACGTATTCTATCTTTTTTTTTTTTTTTTTTTCTATTATCCTATTTCGGCGCCTGAAGGCCCACGTGGGTATTTTTCGGAAGATACGTATTCTTTGTTATAGAACGACTCATTTTGACGTTTGGAACACTCATACTCAGATTTCATTTGCAGATACCACTACGAGAATAACGCCTTACGACATGTACCCTCTTCCGTGAATACCCACCACAGGGAAAAGCGAGAAAAACCTGTGGCTATCTGAGCATGCTTTCGTCATTCTACGAATACAGTATCACCGCGAGAGAAGTGGTGTGAGGGTCTTGCTGGATTCGAACCAGCTTTCTCCTGTCTCAAGTGGGGCATGTGTCCAAGCTACCCAGACTCTACTTGGGAGAACGGCCTGGACGGTGTACCACTGCACCATCCGACCGTATTCTATCATTATTCACACGACTTTAGACAAAACACAGAAGAACAATCCGAAATTTAGAAACGAGTGTACCCCCAATTTACATCCAAAACTGCCTGGCATCTCGAATGTATACTCGCGAGAAATGGCGTAAGATGTTCATCAGCGATTAAGTCCCAGCTAGCTTGGACTATTGCACGAATCCTTGAAACTGGCAGCCGTTGCCCGTTAAATTCGAGGAAATAAAACTGCATTTTATCTTTTATGATATTCCAGACATTTTCAATAGGATTTAAATTTGGGGAGAAGGGAGGCCATTCCATCAACTCGATGCCCGCTCCAGCAAGTTCATCTAACACCCGGCCTCGATAAGCAGGTGCCGAGTCTTGCATGAGTATTAAGCCCGGGTGCTCTCTATAATATTTGATAATTGATGGCAGAACTCTTTCACTGAAACTAGCTTGGTTAATTTTTCCCCATTTTTGTCCCATATTACATGTGGACCTTTTTGAGATCCCATAAAAAATCCCCAGAACATCCAGCCATTCCCCTTCAAACACCTTATATCTACACATCAGTCTTCAACCTGTTCATCGACCTAAATAGGGCATTAGAGCTAGACATAATTTAAATAGCTTCAGTATTTACCAATCTAGTCACTCAAGTAATTTTGTGAGGGTTAACGGTAATCCATGTCTCATCAGTCCAGAGAACTCGACTCTTATCATCCAAAGACCAGTTTATGTGAGTTTGGGCAAACTCAATCCTCTTCGTTTTGTTAAGGTCACTCAGTACCGGCTTTGTGCGAGCCCGGCGTCGAGAATATCCCCTACTGTTGAGAGCCCTTTGAACGCATCTTTGACCAACGTTACATTCCCTAAATGGATCTAGTGACAGATCCAGATAATTCATCCGTCGAGCCTCATGTGAAGACCTTACTAAGACCACCAATTGATCTATCTGTTGACTTAAGAGTACAGGCGGGCGCCCACTCCGAACACTTGGACTCTCACTGTGTCGGGCACAAGCGTGTTGAACTTGGTGCCAGGATAGCCCTAGATCTTTGGCAATTTTTTCGATTGCTTTGTTCGTATGTTTTCGCAATGTTTTAGCGCAAATACAGTCATCCGATGAAATGTAATTTCGACGGCGTTGTGATAATAAATTATTGGTACTCAATTTTTTTTGATCGAAGTTGGTGGTAGAATGTAATTATTTGTACGTGGGGAGAAGATAATTGGGTGTTCCAAATATAAGAGTTTTACAGTGCGGGGAATCAGTAGTATTGAACGATTGGATAATTGGGCCCTACCGTGGTACAGCGGTGAATCAATACTGCATGACACTAGGCCCGGACTCCCCCTGACCTGTACACTAATACTAATAGGGCAACAGGGGAACGCGAGCTTTAAGATCATGAACACATGGTGATTTCTACTACACAAAAGTGCAAAGCAGAGCCTTTTACTCACTCTACCACTTATTTTCATTAAAAATGACAATTCTAATTACTTCTCTCTTAAATCCTTTCCGCAAGGGTCTAATTCACCTTTTCCGCACCCTCCTATTCGTCGTCAGAAAGCGGCAGATCTCACGAGGGATCAAAAACGCGACTGCCAACTCCTTTACGAAATTGGGTGGAAAAACGCGCAAATTCGCGTACAAAAGGCCACACTCTCGATAAAATTAATAGTGCTTTTCGATCACCACGTCCCACGCCAAAAAAGAAGAGTGGTAGTCCTCCTCTTCTTATGCAAGCCCAAATCGAGGAGCTTGTCGAGTTCGTGTGCGCCTCTGCAAAGAACCGACGAATGAGCTATACACAATTAGCTCATGTGATGGAATTTGGGGTTAAAAAGGACGCTATTCGTACTGCTCTTGCACGTGAAGGCTTTCATCGTCGCCTTGCAATGCAAAAGCCGCCGATTTCAAAAAAGAATCAACAAGTCCGCTTTGACTGGGTTAAAGAGCATGTTAACTGGACGATGGATCAATGATTTCGAATCCTTTGGACCGACGAAACCTGGATTACTGGTGGAAGATATACTCGTACCTAGGTAATAACAAGGCCAGGAGAGGGGTGGGATCCTACCTATATTGTCGAGAAGCATCAACGTAAGAAGAGATAGATGTTTTTGGGCTGCTTTCATGGTCATACAAATGGGCCAGGATTTTTTGGGAAAAGGATTGGGGGACGATTAATAAGGACTCGTACCAAGCGCATACAGTTCCTATTATTCATGGGTATATCGAGATGATGAGAAGAGAGGGAATTAACCTTGTTTTAATGCAAGATGGCGGCCCATGCCATGCCGCCGTAGATACACGGGAGGACTCAAGGGAGAGGGGCGTTTTTGTTATATACTGACCTCCATTTTCTCCAGATTTCAACCCGATCGAGAGAGTTTGGCACATTATGAAGAACCATCTACAGGATAATTATCCTGAGATTATGGGGTATACTCAACTGCGAGAGGCAATAAAAGATACTTGGGATAAGATGGGAGAGGAGGCCTTTCGGGTCTTAATTGAGAGCATGCCAGAGCGTTGCCAGGCTGTAATTGACGCAAAAGGACTCCATACTAATTACTAATAAAAAGGCTCTACGTCGCGCTATTCTACAGTAGAAAACATCATGTTTTCATGATCTTAAAGCTCGAGTTCCCCTGTTGCCCTATTAGTAATAGTATACAGGCCAGGGGGGGTCCTGGCCTCGTGTCATGCAGTAATACTTCACCTCTGTACCACAGCACAGTCGTCCCTCTAACTCGATAGTGGGTCCCGGTATAAGTGTTGAAAATATTCATTGAAATTCAACCATGTACATTTGCAATACCTACCCCTGTACGCAAAATGACCTGTAAGGGTAAGTGTTGCAAATATAAAAGTTCAAGTTAAAATGAATATTTTCAACACTTATACCGGGACCCACTATCGCTATAGATGAGGTTGGACTGTAGTAAATCAGGGATAATGGAGGAGATGCAGTGATGTACCGCCTTAATTACAATACAGTAGGACCCCTCTTAGCTAATAGTGGGTCCCGGTATAAATAGTGAAGAGATTCATAAAAATTTAACGGCTTGTATTTGCAATACTTACCCCTGCACGTAAAATGACCTGCAAAGATAAGTGTTGCAAAACTAAGCTGCAACCACATAATAAATCTCAACAATATTTATATTACGTAATATTGATTTGTCGTAGCTAGCGAGGCTGCGTGGCATGCTACAAAAAAATTTTCCTTGTGTGAGTATTGACGCTCACTTAACATCCATTATTTAACGTCTTTTTTAACATATTGCCTCAAATATAAAATTTTCTCCGTCGTTACAAAACAAATAATCAACAATAGGTACCTCTGAATATCGTGCATACATAACTGCTTCCAACATGCGTCTAGGACTTAAATCAGACTTCAATACTCCTAAAGCGCGGTCAAGTCAATCTCACATCAACAACGAATCTCCGGACACCTTGAAAATTTACAACTACCATCAGCTATCATCAGTTACGTCTGTAATTCGCGTTTTGATATTCGTAACTAACATGCTTCGAGGAGTTGCATCGAAAGTTCACTCTCCAGATAGATTCCCTGGAGTCACATTGCTCTACATGCAAGAGGAAGCAACCTCTTTCAAATTTTTCTCTAATTCGACAAGGATGCTACTATAAAACATGTGATCGTCATCGGGTATTTTTATCAATCGTGTGTCGATAACTTTAACTGACAAAATTTATACAGGAACCGGGCCTTGCACCGTACGATAAGAGAAATCGATGTACCAGCACCCCGACAGATACGCGATAGTGCAGTTGCCGGTCTTATAGATGATCCGCGACCTGCCAGACGTCCATGGCGACCGATTGCTCCAATACAAACTGCCCTGCTGGCGGCCGTAGCTTTTTTTCAACCTGCATATATCGGTCCGACTCTACCACATACCGCCAATGGACTCCCTGCTCCAACAACTCTGCCTTATCTATTTCCGTCTTCCGAATGTCTTACTCCTGAACCTGTCATTCCCGAACCAGCGATTATGGTTCCCGCCGCTTTCAAATCCTTTTTTCGAGCTTTGGATTCACACGATGTTGGTCGGATGGAAATCGTGTGTCGACATTCCCATGCTCTCCACTTTACACAAGAAAAGGTTGGAAGTGGCGAGTTTGTGCTATGTTGCAAGAAAGGGGATGTAGCTCTTACGCTCCTGCAAAATCCGTCAGAGACCCTGCTGGAGCTTTACATTGGACAGAATCCATTTACTATCAGCTTCCGGAAGAATATCCGCAGCTATAACTCTGCGTTGGCTTTTACATCTGTCAATACAAGAGAAGATGATCGGGTGGACTTCCGGCGTGGGCTCACCACATACACGTCTCACGGAGAGCTATACCACTTGCAGGGGCCATTGGTTCTGGGCTCGCAGTAAACTCAAGCATTCGCGCAGCTATTCTTCTACGACCCTGAATATGCGGCTGAATTACGTTGAGGGCGAGATCCGGAACTCGACTCGACCATTCTTCGTGATCTACACGCCATGATGATGAAGGTAAATCCGCTCATTCGGATCTACAAGACAGCTCGCGAGCGCCAGCAGACACAAGAAGGCAAATTTCGCATGGTCATTAGTCCACAAATGACGTTAGTCGTTCAAAGCGGAGCCGATCGTCGTCGTGAAAATCTTCCACTCACGGGCGAGGTGGCTGCTATCATCCCAGACGAATGTGACAAGGTCAGCTTTCGAAATGTGATTCTAGCGGTCCGCGAACCGGACCAGGACGGACGGCAATTGAGTCGAGTACCCCTAACGAATCCTGAGTACATGTCATTTCACTATGTCCTACTTTTTCCGTTCGGTGAGCCGGGTTGCCATTGGAAACTTTCGCTGTTGAATGCTCATAACAACCGGCAGAAGTTACGTCTTGGCCAACAGCCATTCTATCGAATCAGGCTCCATCAACGGATCGGTGAAGTATCCCTTCTGTTTCTTGCTGGTCGCTTATTCCAGCAATACGTCGTCGAATCTTATGTCGCATGTGAAACTACTCGGCTTGACTGGTTACGGCATAATCAGACAAGTATCCGTGCGGCTGTGTATAACGGGCTTGCGGACGCTTTGATTCGGGAAGATCAAGTTGACGTGAACGGACGAGGTGTTGGCCGGCGCTACGTTCTCCCTTCCTCTTTTGTTGGCGGTGATTGGTTCACGCAGCAATTGTTTCAAGACTCAATGGCGATTGTGCGCTTTCTCGGACGCCCAACCCTCTTCATCACTTTCACAGCCAACCCGAACTGGCCGGAAATTAGGTTGGAGTTGAGGGAGTATCAGCATGCGACAGTTCGACCTGACATAATTGCTCGCGTCTTTCACCTGAAGGCGAAGCAACTCTTGCAGGATGTCCGCAAAGGGGTTTTTGGTGAATACCAGGGGCATGTTTACACAATTGAGTACCAGAAGCGTGGTTTGCCAAATTTACACCTTTTGCTCTTCTTGAAAGATGCGAGGAGCCATCTAAATGCTGCCAACGTCAACTAGATCGTCAGTGCAGAAATTTCGGCTGAGGGTACGGATCCGTCGGATAAATTACGGGACTTGGTTCTCACTCACATGCTCCATGGGCACTGTGGACTTGATTATCCAAATAACCCGTGTATGGCCCGGAAGAACCCAAGCAGCCCCTTGGAATGCCAAAAGCGATTTCCAAAGTGATTTACTAACGAGAAAACCATCACCGGAGATGGTTATCCAATTTACATGCGTCGTGACACAGGTACGTTTCGTGATTTTATCTTCAATCATATCGAACTCAGACTAACCGCTTACCAAGGTACCTCCAATGTGCAGAAAAATGGCCGACAGGTAATCATGGATAACCGCTGGGTGGTGCCGTACAATCCGTATTTGCTCAACAGATACCCATCGCATATCAATGTTGAGCCTTGCGGATCAGTACACGCCGTAAAGTACATTCACAAGTACGTTTACAAAGGCGCTGATAGGACTACCTTAGCGATTGCAAATACGGAAGACGAAATCACTCGGTACCTACAAGCTCGGTACTTGAGCCCTCCGGAAGCAATCTGGCGATTGTTTGAATCCCGGACCCATCAAGAATTCCCGCCTGTTCAACACCTTCAGATGCATCCCCAGGGACAGCAAACTGTATACTTCCCCGATACTCTGACAACTGAGCAACTCGCTGCAAAGATGAAATCCACCCGAACCACGCTGATGGGAAACTTCAAGCTTAATACGGATCATCCAACGGCCGGAGACTGGCTTTACTCGGAGATGTCGGCACACTGTGTATGGAACAAGAAGTTAAGGGAATGGACCATCCGGAAGCGCGGAGAAAACAGAATTGGACGAATGCATCACTGCAGTCCAGTTGCAGGTGAGAGATTCTACTTCCAACTTCTACTTACCGTCGTCCGCAACGTCAAGTCCTTCGCGGAGCTCTACAACTTCGAGGGTTCTACTTACGAATCGTACCACGCTGCATGTTTTGCTCGCTGATTATCCCAGAACGACCAAGAGTGATACGAGTGTTTTGACGAAGCAGTACTGTTCACCACCGGTAATGGTATTCGGACGCTTTTCTTGACCGGACTTCGTCAAAGAGAAATTGCGGATCCGTTGGCTATTTGGGAAAGATATAAGCACTACCTCTGTGACGACCTGGCTCACAAGCTCCGTGGAATTTCTGGATATCCGCCAGACTTACTCGATCCTCAGTATTACTACGGACTTTTTCTGCTTGCAGCTGGACTTGCGGATCAGCAGCAGACTCTTACCGATCACGAACTGCCAATGAACGTTTGGGATTGGAGTCGCAGCCATGTCGAGTGGGCTGCCACAGTGCAGAGGGAAGATCTGTGTGCTCGCGCGGAAGCTATGCGAGTTCAAATGAATGTCGACCAGCAAGCAGCCTTCACGGAGATCACAACGGCGATCTCTTTGGAACCACGGAAGGCGCACTACTACCTGCAAGGTCAGGGGGAATCCGGGAAGACGTTTGTGTACCAAACGATATGCTACTATTATCGTGGGCTTGGGAAGACTGTACTCTGCGTGGCGTCGACAGGAATTGCGGCCCTGCTACTACCTGAGGGGCGGACCTCGCACTCCCAGTTCAAGATACCGATCGAATTGAATGAGGGGTCTGTAAGCGGCATTGAGAAACAAAGCATGCTGGCTGCGCAACTCCGTAAAGTAGATTTGATCATCTGGGATGAGGTGCCCATGCAGCACAAGTACTGCTTCGAGGTGGTCCACAGGCTGTTGGTAGATTTGCGGGGTTCCTCTGATAATGATTTGTTTGGGGGCGTCCCAGCTATTCTTGGTGGTGACTTTGCACAGATCCTTCCTGTTGTGTCAAACGGTTCTAGGGATGACATCACTGCGGCATGCTTGCAGAAGTCGTTTGTTTGGGAGCGGTTGAGACGGCTCAACCTCCGGGTAAATATGAGGGTCCGGGAGGGAGTTCATGGCGCGGAATTTGTGGATTGGGTTGGGAACATCCCGTACTCCGAATCACAACGTCACGAAGTTGAGATTCCGAGTTACGTACATCAACCAATCGATGTTTCCAGCCTTATTAATCGTATTTATCCGCAAGATATGATGACGCGAGCAGGTACGGATCCGACTGTGTTTTGTGGTCGATGTTTACTGTCGACTCTAAACACGACAGTTACGGAATTGAACGGGATGATTCTGGGACGACTTCCAGGGCAATTACGGGTGTATCAGTCAACAGATACTCATATAACGGACGCCGACGTCGCCGAATCAGGCCTAGACGAGTTTCCCGCGGAAGTTTTGCGCAATATTGGCCTCCCATCGCTACCGCCGTCTCAGTTGGCTCTTAAGATTGGTGCACCTATCATGGTCTTACGGAACCTTGCACCAGCTGAAGGGCTGTGTAATGGCACCCGCATGGTTGTGACCAATCTCAGGAGGCACTGTATCGAGGCACGAATTCTTGGTGGTGACAGGGACGGTCAAAAATGCGTTCTCCCACGTATCGAGTTAATTTCCGATGACCATAGTTTGGGAATAAAGCTAAAGCGGAAGCAATTTCCGGTCCGGTTGTGCTTTGCGATGACCATCAACAAATCACAGGGTCAGTCGTTCCACACCGTAGGGCTGGATTTGCGGACGCCGGTTCTTACCCACGGTCAACTCTACGTTGGTGTTTCTCGAACTTCACGCGTCGAAGGCCTGAGTGTTCTGCTACCTACCGAGAACAGAGGCCGTACCCAAAACGTCATCTACCCGGAAGTCTTGACTGATATCCGATAGTATAAGAGCCGTCAATTCCGTATCCAGTGAGTTAACCAACATTCAGTGCGTAACATATTAAGACCTATTACTAACGTGATTTGAGATGGTCACGCGACTCGCCCACCGAACCCCTTCCCGAAGTTCCACGCCCAGACTGATTTAGGTTGTCTTTATGAAATACAACCGGAATCAGGTACGTCTGTAAATGTGCCTTAAGGATTCTATCTAACATGCTTAAGACGGAGGTCCAGACTTACTTTCCCTGAAGAAAAATTGCCCTGAAGATACTCCTTTACATGTATGATTCATATTTTCTCTTGAAATAATATATAATCTACATAAGGTACGTTGATAATTCATGGACTGATATCTAATACTAACGAGTTACAGAGACTATCCCTCGGATCTGCACCACAGCATACACTCAATAGTAGAGTTGGTAATCCCGCCGCGACAGTGCTTAGTGTTTCGTTATCTTTCCGTATCCATGGTTTGTGTGGTTGAATACCCGCAGAATTCAGAGGTCGTAGGCCGGTTTTCAATTTAGATGCAGCATACTGAAATTCAGTTAGCTTTAACGTCTTTAATTCTCTTTATAGTGTGTTTGCAGGTTTCATGTATGATACATTTTGATTAATTAATTCTCTGAAATTTAACAAATACAATTGTGAAGTCATTTCAAGAAACCGATTATACCGGGCAATTAGTTTAAGTCGTTTTCAAAATGATGACTTACCGATAACTCGCCAACTAGCATGGTGGAAACCGTACCGTAACCATTCTTTGTTCAATGTGTTCATCCTATACGAAATAGGACATAGCGTTATATAATCGCCGCTAGCGTTGCTTTCACCGCACGTTAAGTGAAAAGTTATCATACGTTAATCCGTCATACGCTTCAAACATCTTGATATCTTCATACACACTCATCAAACAATATTGTGGGCAAAGTTCAACCATCTTCAAGTAGGTCATTTCATTTCAAGTAAGAAATGAAACTAACGTATATCCAGACAAGAAATCACACATATACGATTAAACTGATGATGCCTTAACGATATTCAAATCAGCAGATATTGTCCTGGAAAGATTAAACTGACATCACGGACGCTTACAAGCTGTATTTCAAAAAAATTTCTTGGCATGTGCTCAAGATATACCAAGTCGTTTTAATACCAAAAGATGTAATTCTGACAGATATTGCTTGAAAGAAATAAAAAGGTCGTCGTTATAGAGAGTAATACCAATATTATGTACGCCTGGATACTGCTCGCAAGACCTGTCACAAACAGAACATCCTGACTCAAACCAGACATATACCCTACTGACTGATTTCCTAAACACCCACTGCTCCACGGTCATGGAGGCGGTTTACAATTATTATCCTCTAATATGTTCCGGTGTTGGCACATTTTTAATCTGTACCAATTCTTGCCACAATAGCATTTTGAAAAATATCACTGACGTCATTATAGTATTAGATCTTGACAAAACGTCTGCACTTATCAGTACCAGCACTGAAATCCACTGAGACACGCAACAGCGTCGTTATTATCACAGGTGATCTCTGACACCATATACATACGGCAGAATAAGCACAAATATACGATACTCTGTTGCTGCAGCGCCTAACATTCGACCTGAAGTCGGTCCCCTTCAATCTCCAACTTCAACAAATATTCTTACACAGTTGATTATATCACCACCTTTGACTTCTTTAGAAACCATGCATATCACATCTACACCTAACTGAATTTAACCTTAACCCTTTGCAAAAATACCTACGTGCCTAGAGATCTCTTTCTTATCTCTCTCCAATCACTATAGAATGACTCGGATAGAACATATGTCCTTATTTATCATTCGAACTGGATATACTCATCCCAGACTTCTCAATCCCATACCAGACCCTCACAACACTTTTGATCCATGATACCCACACCTTTGGAATCGTATTTATCTTACGTAGACCCCTAACCTCTTTCAAATTCATGTGACAATGCCTCCCTATTCGTATTCAATCACCTAATCCCATTGCATGTACGCAGCTCTGGGACTCATTCCGAAGCAACGCGAGGAACCCTGCCCCGGAGCGAAGCTCAGGGTCGCAGGGTCAGGACCTAATGTATCTATACTACAGTACAATCTCGCTATGACAATGTGGGGCAAAACTTAACCAAGGCTCCCGATTGGAGGATTCAGTTGAATTGGCCAATCGGGAGCCCTGGTTAAGTTTTGCCCCACATTGTTATAGCGAGATTGTACTGTACCTCTATAGTGGTTACGATTTATAAGCTTTCCCCATTCTTCGGTATCATGTGGAAACACTCGAAACTCATATGCTGGAGTGTTGTTTCGGTTGCTCAGTTATTCCGTAACCGGCCCTTGCACTACATCCCGGTTACTTTTATGATGTCAATAGGATGAATATACAGGATAAGCTTAGCCACAAGCATCCGGGTCTAGCCCGTAACGCCTGGACGGTGTACCACACCACCATCCGACCCAATAATCGACACTATGAGCTATGATAAGCTCAACAAATCTACACATGGAGCATGGTATACTGTTTCTTAAGATTGGTTGATGGAGTAAATTGGGGACTGAAAATAAAATTTGAAAGTGAAATTCAGGTATGTAGTTTATATGCCAGATATTGACACAATAAAGAGCCGATCAAAATACCTCAAAGGGGGGCGTAGTCGGCGTTTCTACCTGTACGTGGTGTCCCCTACAATCCTGGAGCTTATCTTCAGTGCTAACAGAAACATGCATTACTTGGTCACTGAGGAAAATTTACTCAGATGAGTTTCCGGAGCGTACTCAGCTCCCGTTAAAGCGGCGATGATTCAGACTAAGTTGGCCCTTTTTACCAAGATGAATTCTCACTCTTTACAAATATTCTGGCATAATACTGTCTCCCAAGGAAGGAGCACCGCTACCTGAGCGGTGGTGGTGTCGATGTAAGGAGGATATCTGGACTGTGGGATATCAGGGAAATGCAGATGGGGATACGCACCTCGTGTGGCTCTGGTGTCTAGAACTCGCCTGGCTGGGGTTGCACGTTTTTTGAGACTTTTTTCCCGCGTATCGGTTTCCATAGCTGCTCTTTTTCTATTTTTTTTTGAGCAGAAGGTTCCGTTGAAAAGGTTGTTGAATTCTACGGATAATTACTGAGCTAAATAGCTACCCGTCATGGCTCAATGTATCAATGACCTTAGGTTCGAGGTAAAAGGGGAAAGTAGCACTGTGGAAAGTGTGACTTAGATCAGAGAGGAGCCCTCGTGTTGTACTAGTCTTGGACGCAACACTACACGAATAAATACACGAAAAACTCAAAAATCGTTTATTTTAGAAGCGAACTTGATGTTTACCATGTTTATCAACATTTTAGAGTGAATTTCAAGCCATTGACGTGCTCCTCACCTCGATACAGAGAAAGCCTGCGTCCATGTTTTATGAAAATCATGATAAACTATTCTTTTAATCAAGAAACTCTAATTCAGCCAAAATTGGACATATAACCTATCGATCATGGTACTCACATTAGTTTCTCACCCAATGATGGTCAGAAATTAAAAAAAGCCGTTACAATTGAAACTACCGGAGGTGCGTTTGCCATTGACGGCTATGTCAGTACCGAAGTATCTAGGGCTTACTTGGATGAAAATATTTACTACGTCTTAGGGCTCATTGACTAAATTAGTCATGATCTGACAGCTTTTCAACGTTCATTACTTGTATTATTACGAGAGAGATCTACTCATGCCTACCTCGTCTGATATCATGAGCCTTTTTCTCTCATCAGACTTTGGCATATCTCGAACGCTATCGTTTCTGTTCATAGGAATATGAAGTATTCCAACATTGAGAAATAACAAGAGGGAACATGTACGAGAGAAGTTGACACTTTTGAATTTAGAAGGTCCTCTAGAGTTACAGAGCCTGAATTTATAGAAATTTTTCTACGAGTTGTAAAAATCGGTAACAAGTACAACATCCTAAGGGGAACGTTTCTTTTCAAGGACACAAATAATCAGATCACTTGAAAAATAGCCAAATACTTCTCTAAAATCTTACAAAGTATCGAGCAAATCTATATCTGTGGCAAATATTTTGTGTACTAGGCCTTAAGCTACAATTCTGAGCTGATTGCTGATTTTCGGACACAGCTAGCATCTCAGCTACCATGAATAAGGTCATCTCTTGCGAGCTAGATCCTTAGTTATAATCAATCTTACTTTGGGTCCACGACTGTAATATCGTCAAGTGTATCTGAAATTTTAGAATTTCAGCATAATTGATGCTAGCTCAACAAAAAAGGGTCTATCTAAATGCTGTCAGATTTGAATTCTGAGTAACGATTACTTTCAGAAGATGTGTGTTATATTGGCAGTGGCATGATCGTAATGCCTGACATGAACGAAATCCCGTCTGGTTTTCTTTTTAGCTCAACTCTTACTATCATTTTCGTTAGTTGGAAAGAATACGCCAAATCCTCACATCTTCGCACTGTTATCCATTTGATTAGAAATTGTAGAGGCCCATATATTTCTCTCAGGAGTCATATATAAGAGGTCCCTCGAGCCTTCACTGGACGCTCCAACTGTCAATTAATTCATACATTACTAAGTTTCAAATCAATATGTTTCAACTTATTCTCTTATTAATTACAGCAGCCATCGCTTACGCTTCCGATGGCTGTTCGTTTAGTCTTGCCGTTTCCGGAGGCATATCTGGTCCTGTATGGCAGTTACAAAATGGTCAACTAAGGGTTGGCAACTACTATACCGCAGCAAAATTCCAAATTGACAATGGTTATGTTATCGACTCAAATGGCTCTGGTTGTATCTTGACTGGTGAGTATTCGTCTAAAGACATCCTTTCATTTGAGATGTTCAACGTTTTTAATGTTTCGTGCTTACCAAATCATCAGCTGCGGTTAGCCAATTCCAGTGCAATGAGGGTGAAAACGCACTTCAGGGCTTTTCTATTGAAGAGAACAGTGTGCTATTGTACAATGACAATCCATTGTTTTACGCTTGCCCTGCTTCGGAAACTGAATGGAACATCTACACTGTTCCTGTCGCTCGGCAGTTGAAGTGCGTAGCAATCACAATCAACGCTGACAATTGCGGTACATCGAGGCAGCGGATTCTTCGACATCGATACTTACCTGGTTTCAATAGTCCACCACCAGAAGATTTCGTCAGTCGGTTTGGAGCAGAGTTTGGGGTAGGTCCACCAATCGTCGAGTCAGAGCGCCCATCTTCGAGTGGCTCCCCGAAGAAGATCAAACTGCCCGAATTCGATGCTCTGGAGTTCAGCATGCCTGACGCCGGTCAGGGTTCAGTAAGTCGACCGACTTCAGAGTATAATTCTCCAGAAATACAGTATCTGGCTCCTGATATTGATTCTGTAAGTGTAGTCATTTTCTTTGCACCTCCAAAATTAACATGGATATTTTAGGCATCTCCTATTGAATATTCGACGTCGCCACCGTCAAAATCGTTGCGTGAGAAGCTCGATCTTCCGAAGTTTGACTTATCAAACTTTTTTGAGCAAGCGGCAAGTGCCCTGAAAGCAAGTCCACCGGTAAAACACCATCCTATTGCCAAGGCTGCCGCCTTGATCGTACCGAATATGATCGGTGGTGTTGTAGGTGGAATGCTCGCCAATGCTTTGCCTTCGTTGTTGCCCAACAATAGCCATCACGGTGACAAAGAAGGCAAAGAAACTAGAGTTGATGAGCTGAAGACGAAACCAGATGAAGCTGTCAAGACAATCGCTCCAGCGTTCTCTGCGAGCAAAGAAACGGCTGGACCTGAGTCAAAGGACACGAAGTCGGAAGGTGGGACGAGCAATCTTGCTCAACCAAGCAAGAAAATCATTCCGTGGAACTTTCGGGTAAGTCAGTGATTTTGAGAGCTGGAGGTTCCAAAAAATTGAATTTGGTACAGATACTAATATTTACGGCTAGGGTGCTAAAAAAACTCTGCCACTAGTCACAGCTGCTACTGCAAGTGTCGCTGTCACTACCACCACCACCACCACTGCTCCATCTGGGTTTAAAACCGAGTTTCGAACATCAGTGAGTGGCAAAATTATTCTTGTTTTTTGATGTTAGTGTTGTGTGTGGCTAATGTCAGGTAGGATGCAGTCGGGGGTACGATTAATGCAAAATTTTGAGGCAGATGGAACATTTTTTAGCAGGCCGTCAGCTGATTTTTTTGTTGAGTAGAAGAGGGATCTCGCGGAGAGAAATACAGTAAAACTTCTCAAACACGATAGTGGGTCCCGGCATAAGTGTTGAAAATATTCATTGTAACTTGCACTTTTATATTTGCAACACTTACCCTTACAGGTCATTTTGGGTGCAGGGGCAAGTATTGCAAATATAAATGGATGAATTTCAATGAATATTTTCAACACTTATGCCGGGACCCACTATCGTGTTAGAGAAGTTTTACTGTATTCTATATTTTGTAATTTTATTTAATTACGGCGTCAACTTATGGGTATCCTTTTTGTACAGTCGTCCTTCTCTAACTCGATAGTGGGTCCCGGTATAAGTGTGGAAAATATTCATTGAAATTCAACCGTTTACATTTGCAATACTTGCCCCTGCACGCAAAATGACCTGTAAGGGCAAGTGTTGCAAATATAAAAGTCCAATTTACAATGAATATTTTCAACACTTATACCGGGACCCACTATCGAGTTAGAGAGGGACGACTGTACTAAATTATTTGAGACTGGTGACAAAACTAATCCTGGTGTAAGTATACATGTACCGATAATAGGACTAGTATGTACAAAGATCTACAAGTTTCCCATATTATCCTTGGTATGCCAACTATTCGGATTTAGGTACTCTTTCCATTTGATTCAAGCGTCGATTCGAGCGCCCATTCTTTGCCGTCGCAACAAAAATTTATTCCTCTCATGCTACTCAATATCATGTCTCCACATGTTTGATGAGTGATTTCATTCTCGCTTATCCTGTGTCCGTTCGTTTTTTTTTTTTTTTTTCATTTAGGTCCTAGGCTAAAGCCCACTCCCAATAGGGTGTAGGACCGGTGGAGCCGGCTGGGGTCATGAGTTATACATGCCCAACTCGTTCTCACCGTTTGAACCGACTATAAACTCTAGCTAGTTTATTACAGAAAAAAGAAAAAAAAAGAAAAACCCCCAGAACTCCATCAAAGGAAATGCTAATGAACACAAACACATGTTAAAGGAAGAATAGTCCGAGAAAGAATTACATAAATTTGCTGTGAAAACTGTCGCTTCTCGCCCCGTTTTCCAGCGTGTCTTGCTACAGTGCAGACACTTTCAGTTATCACGATCCTCACTTAGAGTAGAAGATGGGCCGCCCGGCTGGCTTCCGAAGCAGCCAGTTTCTCGTGCGAAGTTAATGAAGTTTGTAAGACACTTAGGTCCGAGTAGCTTATTGACCAGAAGGCCATACGGTGTATGTCTAGAGAATTTAAGTGCTAGATATCTATGATTTCGGCATTTAATGTAGTGAGTAGGACTTGTTTCTTCCCCACAGACACACTCTAAGATGGCGTCTTCATGTTGAAATCGGCGATGATAGTCCGTGAAGTTTCCGTGGCCAGAACGGGAAGTGATTAGTTCGTGGAGGAGACGTCGCGGGAGACTCAGTTCTGGTGGCTTCCTACGTCGCATTTGTAGCTCAAGCTCTCGATATCGAGTTGGGCATACTTTATCCCACCAATTATTTAGTAGATCCTGTCGTCTTTGATTCATTAGCCGCCTAAGATATGCAATATTGATTGTTGTAGGTGAAACCTCAGGATTTGGGAGTTGCGATAATCCCGCTCGAGCTGCAGCATCTGCTTCTTCATTGCCCTTTAATTTTGAGTGACCAGGCACCCACTTAATTATTACACTAGCTGTGGCTGCTAGTTCAGTGAATCTCCGCACAGCTTCCAGGCTGGAGGATGATATTCCTGTTTTGAGGGCGCGGACTGCTGCTTGGTTATCCAGAAGTATGTATATCTTTTGATCTTCTCTGGCAAAACTTATCACACTCTCTAAAGCTTTAAAGGCACCCATTATTTCAGCATCGAACACCTCGCCTCCATGTAGAGGACCATGCTTAGAATAAAAGGTGGTGTTGTTATGGAGGAGACAGAAGCCCCATGAGGAGCGGCCATGTCCTATTGAGGAGCCGTCTGAGAATGCACATATGTCTGTGTTATCGATGGAACTTGCCCACTGATTGTAGTTTTCCACCCCTTCCTTTTTGTTTTCTTGCTGTGATGAGTATTTCGGGAACGGAAGGGACTCAGCTTTTTCTGCCTGAGGTAGTTGTCTAAAAGCGCGTTGAATACGCGACATCTGTCTTTCTGACTGCTTCGATTGGCGGTTACTAGTCTTGTATTTTCGTGTCCCAACATTAGGACACACACATGCGCGACTTCTAAGTGGGTGTCTATCATCTAGAGAGTTGATTCTTGCTACGAGTCTGATTCTATTTCCTTCCAGCATTATTCGAGCCGGTGGAATACCACCTTCCCTGTGCAATACCTCTTTCGACACCGTTTTCCAAACAGGGAGAGTAGCTCTTAAAGCTGTATAAACAACTTTATCGATCAGATCATACAAATGCGTTATTTGTGCGGTGACTATGCCTCTAGCTGTGGGGCGTGTTATTCCCGGCCACCATACCTCTGATCCATATGTAGCGACCGATACGATACATGAGTCCACCGCTCTGACTAGTGGGCCTGGAGCTGCTCCTCTTTTTACTGGATTTAGGTGTCTCATGTGTTGAGCCACTTTGAGTGCTTTTTCACACCATGTAGTAACGTGATGCTTAAAATTTAGGCGAGGATCAACATGCACCCCGAGCCATCGAATATGTTCTGCTGGTTCTATCGATCTGTCATAGACGTTTACTCCAACGGGGACTTTGCGCCGTCGTCCGTTGAACTGCACTACTTCTGTCTTTGAAATATCGGGTGCTACCGCATTTCTTTGTGCCCAGTTGATTTCATAGATTAATGCACTTGATGCTGATATCAACTCTGTTGTCGGATGATTAGTTTCTCGAGTAATTGAATCAACACGAGTCAACCATGCATAGAGGTTGGAAATGAGATCACTAGTCAGGAAGCGGAGGATAATAAGGTCAATCTAGTCCTATTAGGCAAGTCCTTGAATTATCTGGTATGGTTATGCAGTGTAGTAGAGGAGGTCATGTACATATATATATATATATATATATACATATATATATATATATATACATATATATATATATATATACATATATATATATATATATACATATATATATATATACATATATATATATATATATACATATATATATATATAGGTTCAGCGTGTGAGAGATTTCCTCTGCACGCAACGTCTTCTGAATATACATTCACCACATACCTTTCACACCTCTTCCTTGGGAAGACCGATTTACTTCAATTCCAAATCCTTACTTTTCTCCTCACGCTTCTTCCTCACTTTGTCTTTCCCTTGGGAAGACCACATCCATTATCTCGCCTCAGATCTCGTTATCACATTTACCTCCTTCACCAGTGCCCCACGGAACGCCGATTACCCTCTCTCTGAGAGTTGACCAGGTCGTCTACCTCTCGCTGGGCTGCTTCTGCTGCTTCTGTAATAGTTCTACCGATTCCAAGAATTCCAATGTCGTCTGCATAGCTGAATCGTCTTCCATGATTCCCATCTTTCATTGGCTCGGCCATATATAGCAAGAAAAGTAGCGGCGATATTGGCGAACCCTGTGGCACACCGCATTTTAGTTCTCTCTGGCTTGTCATTCCTCCAGGAAACCGAACTTGGACACGTCTGTTAGAAAGGAATGACTTTGTTTAGCTGAGAATAAAGTCTGGCCATCCTTGAGAATGCATTCGCCAAATCAATCGATTGTGTAGAACAGCATCGAAAGCCCCTTGTACATCTAAAGTCACAAACGTAGAAGCCCAACCCTGAGACAGAGCTTCTTCTATGTCATGTACTACACATGAGACTAGATCTGTTGCTGATCTTTTTGCCAAAGCACCAAATTGTTGTTTGCCCACTACGTCGTGGATAATCGATAGATGTGACATGCGTTTTGCTATTAATCTTTCCAAGCCCTTTCCTTTGCACGAGAGCAGGGCTATAGGCCTCCAGCCTTTAACTGTTGATGGGTATCGACCAGGTTTTTGCAGAAGTACGACCTCCGTTAGTTTGAAGCATTTTGGATGCATTCCTAGTCTGATACATGCACGAAAAAGCTGAGAAATGTAAGGTCCTAATGTATCCCAAGCTGATGTCAGTAACTCAACAGTAATTCCATCAGGCCCTGGCAATTTGTTACTACATCCGATTGTGCAGCTGCGGACTTCTTCGTTAGTAACTTGATCCGCCCAAGGTATTGTAGCGTATGATGGTGCTGTGCAGGGTGGCAAATCATCAGATTCATTATGACGAGCTAAAAGGGCGTCTCGAAGTGTTGAAGCACGTTCTCTCTGGTCTGAAATAATTTTCCCATCAATCCTCAGTGGTGGAGGAACTCTAGTTTGTCGCGGCTTCGTCCAATGTATCAACTTGAAAACCTCCGATGGGGTCGCCATCGACTCGAACATTCTTTTCCAATGTTCCCGCTTTGCTGCTGCCACTGTATTTCGAAGTTTCTTAGCCAAGTTTACCCTTTCGGGTGATGGAGGTGCTCTGCGATAGTTTGTGTGGGCTATTTTACAGTCTGTAGTCCACCATGGAGCTGACTTTGCCTCACCATGTCTAGGGCGCGTTCCAGTTGCATTGATAGCATTTTGGATCTTTAGACACATATCTTGTGCGTACCACTCTACCTCATCACTCGTCATCAATGGTGGAGGGGGTGTGACCCATTGAGCAATCACCCGGGCAAACTTTGGTAGATTGGCTTTCGTGACGCGAATTGGTCGTGCCGTGTCAGTTGTACAGTGAAAATTGGATGGGACGACACCGCGTAATGGTAGGTGATCGCTCGTCATGCATTCGTTGTGCTCGACCCAAGCCTCCGCCTCATGTATGTTAGTCCACGCAAGATCGAGTGTATTGCCTGCGTGGTGTGTGGGCACTCCGATAATTAAACAAGTCAGATTGTGATTTTCTGCCCAGTTTTCTATCTCCTCTCCCTGTCCATGGGGTCTAATTGCGCTAGGTTGCCATGCCCAATGGACAGCATTGAAACCACCAACAGCAACAGTCATTGGTGGAGATGACCATTCTAGAAGCGGTTGAGTTGCCGTTGGATTATTTGGGGCTTTATAAACATTAAGGAATGTTACATTATTAACTACTACCCAGCAGTAGTCCCCGGTTAGGTTTGTTGATGGACAAATTTGTTTTGCGTTTATTTCCATGCTGTTTCTTCTAGTATATGTTATCGCTCTAGGTCTGACATTCTCTCCACCGAACGGAATGTGACAGTCGAAGAAGGGATGAGATTTGGTCTTATTAGACCACCAAGGTTCTTGTATTAGTACAACGTCAGCTCTTAACTCGTATGCACGAGATAGTGTAATGTCATGAGTTGTACCTCCTCTACCTACCTTAATCGAAAGAAAGTTAATTAGAGATGGAGGGTGTGAAGGTTCTCGTAGGGAGCCCTTTACAACTGTTCGTCAGCATTACTGTTGTCAGTTGCAGGTGCCTCTAACATATTAATTTCGGTGGAAGTGTTCATAACCGTCTCCTGGGACTGATCGATCTGGGAAAGATTTGCGGCTGCCTGTTCAACTTCTGCGCGTATTCCGGCTGCCTTCGCTCTAGCGACAGCATGGTATTCTCGCTGGCTCATTTGTGGGATTGTTACTAATTGTTCCTTAGTAACTGGTCCTGTGCGAGTAGGGCGGGCTAGGCAGTTTCGACTATCCGATCTGTGTGAGCCTCCACAATTTCGACATCGGGTAGGAGCCTTGCAATCAGTAATAGAATGCATGATTGACGAGCAATTTGCACACGCAGGTGCGCGAGAGCATCCTCGGGTGGAGTGGAAACTCAGGCATCGTTTGCATTGCTGGATAGTTTGGCGTGGCTTGTAGATAGTAGCTACACCTGATTCGTCAAAAAGACGAAAGCCAGGTCGGGGGGCTTGGTCGCGTGGAAAGTGCGCTAGCCATGTTTGATAAGGAGCACCCGGACGAGTTTTTCCATGCAATAGAACAGTTTTAGGGGTAGAACTGGTCACTCTGGTTATTTCTGCCGTAATACTTTCGTTGTCCACATCAATACATCCACCGGGTTTGTTTAGAGTGACAGGAACTGTAGCGATCCGGTATGTCACAAGATCTGATGCAGGGTCCAACTTGGCATTAAATTGAGCTAAAGTAGAGGATTCATTCAGCAATCTTTGTCTGATATCTTTATCTTTTAACGTCAGGGCAAACCCTGTAGGAGTCCGATTTATATTTGTAATGTTTGTTGCATTGCAGTTGAACTGCTTGCAGACAGTCTCTCGAATTCCACAGGGTGCAAGAAGACGCCACTCATGCTCCTTTGAAATACGAAGAAATAATCTCTCGTCTGTACCTAAATTTAATTGGGGCTTTGGCGAGTTTTTACCTGTAGGATGAGGTTTTGAAGAGTGTTGCCTGAGATTTACAGGTACTGGTGACTTGTGGTGACCACTGGTAGCGATAGTTGCCCATGAAGAGCTAACGTTTGGAGGACCGTGGATAGGAGGAGGGGCGGCGGAAGGGAAAGGGAGAGGAGCAGTGCTTTTTATATGATTGCTACTTGGTTTTGATTTCATAGTTGGTACAGCTGGAGGAGGTCCATTAGGGCGTGTGGGAAGTAGTGGGAGGACAGACTTAGTGCCGGATGACATAAACTGTGCAATCGAAGCTCGTATGTATGTTTTCAGGGCACCAACGAATTGTTTTTGTGCCATTGTTGGGAACGAAGAAAGAGCATTTTCTACCCCATTAATTGCTGCAGTGCAGACTTCTAAATTTGCTGCAGTTTGAACTGCACGGCGCTCTTCGGCTTCAACAATTGCATGGGGTTCAGGAGGGCATTATATTTTCTTCGGAGCTTTAGCAATGCCAAGTGAATTTTGTTGTTCTATTGGAGGAACGTTGTGGCTTAGCGGCGGGAAATTAGTCTGGGATATAGTTAGGTCTATAGTCGTAGGAAGTTTAACTGTTGGGCAGTCCTCTATCTGGACTCTAATATTTGGCTCGGAGGTGAGTGTGGATGCATTGCTGGTATCTTTTGGCTGAGGTTCTTCTACTGCCTCCTTTCTCTCCCGACATAAACCCAATTGAGTCTGTATGGAAATCGATGAAGGATTATGCTCAAGCTCGATACCCGGAGTTTGATAATGGAAGGCAAACATCTCAGCAGACGCTAAAAAGAGCTATTAGATAAACTTGGGACTCAATCTCACCTAACGAACTCGGTCGACTTGTCCCCAGCATGCCGGCAAGTTTTTAGGCTGTTACAGAAGCAGAAGGAGGACATATTTCGTATTGAAGTATTTCTAACTACTAACTTGATCCTATACCTAAATGTACGGTGTTGAAATGATTGCTATCATGAAACAAGTAACGTCCAACTTTGGATGTGATAGTCGTTTGCACTCACGTAGATCTGCACGTACTAATCTTTCCATAAAGTTGTGAGGCTGGTAAATACGCTAAACCGTATTAACACAAATCACTAGATTTTTGTTTCTTCAGATAGATATTATATATATAGCGATCTGTTTTTTAAGCTGGAGTAATAAAGGACTCCACAGCTTACGATTAACAGCCTCTTACATTCCAAAAATCTGCAAGATTGTGATAAGTGCCTAATCAGTCTTAACAAACTGTTGCTAATCCCTTCCAAATTTCTACATACGGTAGCCCTGTTTAGTTGTAGATTAGAAAAAATGGAATCTCGGCGGAGCAGAGCTCCAAGTATATATCTGAGGAACACGTGAGCTTGATTTTCAGCCAATCATGAATTTTCCAGTTTTGAACTGGTCGAATTCAGAAAGATCACGTTTGACTTCGCACCGTTTACATAACTTGCTCATGTTTGTGGGTCATGGGTCGAAGCGCTTGGTGCTGTGTGATGTTGAAGAAGGAGCTTTTGTTGCACAAATTGATGTTGAAGAAGAAGAAAGGGGTCGCTTACTAAGCGGACCCACCGGCCTTTTTGTTCCAGGGTTTCACAGCCAATCATTTTTAGAGTTCACTAGTTTCACGCTAAAAGTTCCATAAGTAAGAAATCCTCGTTCCTCGGATAATGATGAGAAAATTCCTATGCAACTTAAGGTCAAACAAAAATTGGGCGCCAAGAAAAATTTCCTATTTATAGAGCTTCTGCAAGGTATATTATCCCTAATGTGGTAAAGTGTTTCCAGGATGTCTCGGCAAAGAGGTATGATCGTTTCCTAATAAGCCAAAGATTTTTAAGAAAACACTCTTTAAATCCTGTCGTTTATGCAAGCTAACAATCTTTAGGGTGGTAACACTGTAACTAATATGTATATTCCCTGTAAAAACTGGGATATATTCCTATATTTCCTTGTCAATCACCGATTAAAAGATGCCCCTGAGGCCCTGTAGCTAGTACTTTTGGGTCTCTCAAGAAGCTTCTAGAGTATTCCAAGTTATGCTATCTTCTTTGGGAACATTAGATGATAGGAGGGAAGAGAAGACCCTTCTAGCAATCTGAGAAGATCTATAAATGTACATAGATGTACGGCAGTTACCCTCTCCCTTCATAGATTCAAAACAGATTACTTCTGATCTCTTAGTTGCACACGCACTACTAGATAAACCAGGAGCCTTTGTGGAATAAACGCACAAAGACTACCAAGTCACACCCTGGATACATCTGTCATATGCCACATGGCGGAGTCGACGTAAGACCAAAAGCTGTGACTTACACACGAAAGAGCGGTAGGATAGTATCAGCTACGCGGTTATTTGTTTCAACAACACCGACAGCAGACTACTGTTAGGTATTAGTTAACGGAATTACATTTTTCAATGTGTACAAAGCACTGAACGACTCGACAGCAATACGACCGATCATCAGTTGGGAAACACCTCGAGGGGCTGTCGTATTGAAATGGAAGATTTAAAGTTCAGTTGTTAGACTGGATAGGATCACTTATCAATCGTAGGGTAAACTTGGAACAAGTAAGAGTCTGTTAACATAGTGTCTGGAGATGTTTTTTTCTCCCACTTTGAACAGAGTGCTATCTACTAATAAAACTAACTAACAGTGATTGAGTGATCTTACTAATAAGGATTAGCATATTGATGCTCATAATACACTTTAGGCTTAAGGTCAATGCGTGTGCGATTAGGGGATTCAACCTTGCACAATCTTCCTCAGCCATCTCAATTAGAAGCACTAATTTCATCATCCCGCCTCACTTTGGACCAAATATACTGGTGCACAAGTAACTTAACCTTGGCTTTGGTAATGCTTTCGTACATATGTCTGTAAGATTCTCTTCAGATGGACAATGTAGTAAAGTTAAAGATCTGTCTGTTACTTTTCCTCTTGTAAAGTGATAGGCTATATCGATGTGTTTTGTTGCATTGTTAAGCCTTGGATTGTGAGCAACATCAATAGCAGCTTGGTTGTCGGTCATCAATGCTTTTGGGATATCTTTGTCAACTAATTGATGCAAGCCACATACAATCCAGACAAACTGTCTAGTAGCTGTTGACAACGCCATATATTTGTCACGGTTCGGGATATTGAGGCAGAAGTACTGTATATCGTAAAGTAGTTTATATTTATCTATGAAGAGAGGAATTACATCTGCCCAGGTAGCATCTATTTATAACACTTCCGATGAATTGCCACCAGGCTCTCAATGCTACAATAACACCATGGCATGTAATACCCCTTGCAACATGAAACATAGGCAATTTCCGCCAAGCTGAGTCCAAGCGTCATACCCTGCCGATCGCTTGACAGGAAGCTAGCATACCCGGATAGGGCTGCATTAGTCTGTGCATATGATGACCATCATATGCTACAGGAAAATATCGGCTTATCAGCCGTCACAATATTCCGCTTCACAGGTGGAATGGGCTACAGTTCGCTGTTTGCGTGCTCTCCAACTGAACGTGGAGTTGCCAAGTTGAAATATATATCCAGCAAAGCTTCGACGAGTGTCAAGACAATTTTCGTAAGATGCATCACAGTATCCAGTTAAAATTAGAGGTGAATTTATCTTGTAGGTTAGCTTGAGTTCGCTTGTACCCTTAAGGTAGCGTAGTACTCGTTTTGCCATACTAAGATGAGTAACAGAGGGTTCAGTATTATACTGTGAGAGGAGCGTGATGGTGTATGCTAGGTCAGGGCGAGTGCCAGATACCACATACATCAATGATCCGACAATCTGCTGATACAGTTGTGCATTAGCCCTAGGTTCTCCATTGGCTGCCGCAATGATCTTTTGGTGAGAGTCAATGGGCGTAGAGACCGGGTTGCAGTTTTGCATAGAGAATCGATTCAAGATTTTGTTAATGTATGCATTCTGTGTGTCACGGGCTGCACCCTGGTTATGCTGTGGCTAGGGGTTGTGTTGTGGCTATTGGTTGGTGGGGTAACAGCAGGGACCGCGTCACGGGTTTTGTTTATAAAGTGCACTCCCCCTTCCTTTATATCTCTTGAATCTTTGTAGATAAATATACATAGTTTGTGGCACCGTATTCCGCGACAGCGAGACCGCACTGCCCTTCACATATATTTATCTCTTTTAGTCTAACTTTTTTTTCTCTCCGTGAGGCCTGGCCTGGAAGAGACTGTTAACCTAATCTTGTGATCCCCGTACAGGATCTGCCTGTGAATGTCATACAAGGTTCCTGAGATTTCAGATTCATCGTCAGAAAACTCGAGGGACTCTTTCCTTTCAACAGTGGATAACCAGACAAACTTATTTACAGCTAAGATGTCATCCGACCAACCGATGAGAAACGTAGAATCAAACGATATCCCAGCAATCTCAGACGGACAGGATTTTCCAAGGCCAATCCAGCAACCCTTCCAGCTCAACATGGCAAACATCTCAGAGGAAGATATTCTCCTTTTCCGAAAATTCTTGGACTTAAAGCGTCGAGAGGAGTCTGGGGCACTACATACGCAACCTCAAGCCACAACAATAATTACCAGGAAGGAGATTCCATGGCCCGGCTGGAATGGGTCAAAAGAATCATATCCTGTTTATTGCTTCAAACTTCAGGTCAAGATTGAGGAGGATCTAGCAGTATTAGGATCAAACAGGGCTATCTGCATGGGCATGGTTGAATCACTGCCTGAAATAAAAAAACCACTGGTATCCAACTGGTTTCTGAAAGGGGGCTCTAATGGCCAATATGACTGGCGCGAATTCCTAAACTGCTTCGACGAACATTTTGAAAGTAAACAAGCAGGCTTGGAAGCAGGAGACATCCTTGTCAGGATGCGCCAAGGAGAGAATCAATTATTTGAAGATTTTATTCAGGACTTCGAAAACCAGCTTGCTCGATGCGACGGAGAAAACTGGTCTTCAAGCCCTAAGCTAATATTTGTTCATGCTGCTATTAACGAAAAATTGCGTGCGGCTTTAGTGGGTAAGAAACTCACGCTAAGCATGGGATACGAATCCTGGGTTTCGAGAGTCCGACAAATCGCCGCTCAAGTAGAGGCCATGAATAGTTACCAGCCAAATTCTTCTAAATTACAGACGGGGACCTTCTTCATCCCGGGAAGAGGTACAATTGTTCCTCATCTATCCAACTCGAGTGCCAAGCAACCTCTAAGTGATCCTGATGGAGATACGATCATGGGCGGGGTTAACGCGTTAACAGCAGCGAACGCTAAAGGAAGGAATAAGGGCCAGAAACACAGCCAAGTAAAACCACGGGCCCCATGGAGATCGCAAGACGAATTTCGGAAGTTGCTTGACAAGGGGTTATGTACGCGGTGTGGAAAGCCGGGACACGGTTCTTTTAAATGTCAAAAATACCGTCCAGCAATACCACCGGAAACAGGAGTTAGCTTAGCAGAAGTAGAAACGAACGAACTCAGTGGAGACTCGGGAAACGAGGAACCCTGAACGAAGTCGCGTCCAGGGTTAATAGCCAGGTTTTAGGAGGTGACAAGACACTCGAGAAGATGCATAGTCCACCCTTTTTAATAGATTGTTTAATTAATAAATCTTTTTACGTGCAATCTTTAGTAGACACGGGTTGTCTCTATTATTCCGCAATTGATGAAAACCTGGTGCGCAAATTTGAAATCCGTACAGAGAAAATCAGCCCGCTTTCTTTGCGTCTAGCAAACGGTAATAAAGAAACAAAAATAAGATCTATTGGTCGTCTAGAACTGGACATCGACGGCCGACATAAGCAAATTTGGGGGTATGTAGTCCCTAACCTAGCATATTCCATAATACTAGGCAAGCCTTGGCTAGAAGACAACGACGTAGTTTACGTAGCGAAAAGGAGATACCTACGTTTCGGAAGTCGTAAACATGGGTGTATAGTAAGAGCAAGTGGATGGCATGAGAAACTGGTCCCCCAAAAGGTCAAATTTAAAATTTCCCATGTTAGCATTAACCAAGTAAGATTGACATCGGGATCAGTATTCGCTGCGCTGCTGAATAGTGCAAAGATGGACCCTAATGCTTATATTGGGGCTATTACTGTTAACGATATTACAAGGGCGTTAGAGCCAAAGAAATTGCTCTCCGAAGATGAAATCAGGCGTAGTCTTCCCTCGGAGGTCCACAAATTTATAAACACGTTCATGGATGATCTATCATCAGAAGACGCTCTACCACCTCATAGACCTGGGATTGACACAAAGATATCCCTACAAAAAGACGAACACGGCAGGTCGAAAGAAATCCCTTGGGGCCCACTGTACGGAATGTCCCAAGACGAACTTCTGGTCTTAAGAAAAACCCTAACCGAGCTCTTGGATAAAAACTGGATCCGTACCAGCAGCTCCCCCGGGGGCGCACCAGTCTTGTTCATAAGAAAGCAAGGGGGAGGGCTAAGATTTTGTGTCAATTACCGGGCTCTCAACGCTGTAACAGAACGTGACAGATACCCTCTTCCATTAATAAGAGAGACCTTGAGAATGATGGCTCAGGCAACTTGGCTTTCCAAAGTAGACGTACGCGCAGCGTTCCATAGGCTTCGTATTGCTCAGGGAGACGAATACAAAACGGCGTTTCGCACGCGTTTTGGGGCATATGAGTGGCTAGTTACGCCATTTGGTCTGGCAGGGGCACCAGCAGCTTTTCAACGTTGGATCAACAAAGTGTTAGGAGGCCTCTTGGGGGATACCTGCGCGGCGTACTTAGATAATGTCGTAATCTTCTCTAATGGTGACTTGGCAGACCATTGGATAAAAGTCAACCAAGTGGTCTCACAACTTGCTGAGGCTGGACTCAAGCTGGAGCCAAAGAAATGCGAATTTGCAAAGAAAGAAATTAAGTACCTGGGGTTTATAATATGTGTAACAGAAGGCATAAAGCCTGACCCAGAAAAAGTGCGTGCAATAACTGAGTGGGAAAGACCTATCGATATCAAAGGAAAAAGAAGTTTCCTAGGGTTCGCTAACTTTTATCGAAACTTTATCGAAAACTTTGCTCAGTTGACGGCTCCACTCCACGATTTGACGAGGAAAGGAACTCTATATAATTGGTCGGCCGAACATCAGAAAGCTTTCGAGGAATTAAAGCGTCGATTCAGTAACGCACCGGTGTTGGCCATGTGGGATGAAAATAAACTTACAGTCCTAGAAACGGATTCATCGGGATGGGCCACTGGAGCGTGCTTGTCCCAGTAAAGTGAAGAAGGATCTCTAAGGCCCGTAGCATACCATTCAAAAAAGCTAACCCCCACTGAGTGTAATTATGATATACACGACAAGGAACTTCTGAGTATTGTTCGTAGTCTAGAAGAGTGGAGAGGTGAGCTTATAGGTCTCCACGAGCCGTTCATTATTCTAACAGATCATAAAAATTTGGAATTTTTCATGACTGCTCGAAAATTGTCGGAAAGACAAGTAAGGTGGGCTCAATCGTTATCTCAGTTCAATTTTAAAATCAAATTCAGAGCAGGCAAACAGGCGGCGCGTCCGGATGCGCTATCACGTCGCGCACTGGATCTTCCAAAGAACCCTGACGACCCTCGCCTTAAAGAACGAGAGTTTCAGCTTCTAAGGAAAGAATGGTTGAACAAAGAAAAGCCCGAAGAGGCAACACTGCTATCCCCTATAGTTTTTGTTTCGTCTGCCAATCCTGAGATAGCGCAAAAGATTCCAGAGGGAAAACAATTATTTTTGGAAAAAGTCCTCCAGGATCTATGGAACGAAGGTAAAGCAAAGGCTGCTTCAATGTTTGAGGAGTTATACAAAGCCATGTGGAAAAACGAAAGAGCCTTGCCACCTGGCCTGGGAATTAAGGTATCGCTGGCAGAATGTGAATTAGATCCAAGGGGTGCTCTATGCTTCAGGAAGAGGTTGTGGATACCAAACTGGGAGCCGCTTCAGACGGCGTTAATACAAAAGACACATGATTCACACGTCACGGGACATCCAGGACGTAATAATACGTTGGCGATTTTATCTAGATTGTTTTTTTGGCCGGGGATGAGCACAATGGTTAGGAAATTCTGTCAGAATTGCGATGTATGCGGCCGTTCTCATGTATGGCGCTCTAAAAGACAAGGATTTCTACTTCCTCTGCCAATTCCGAATAGATTTCATAGTGAATTATCTGTCGACTTCATGACTGATTTGCCATCAAAAAAAAGAGGCGACCCACGCTATCTAATGGTCATTACAGACCGATTGTTAAAAAGTGTTACGCTAGAAGCAATGGAGTCCATGAATGCCGAAGATTGTGCAAAGCGGTTTATAAATTGCCATTATAGATTCCACGGCTTTTCTCACGCAATAACTTCAGACAGAGGGTCCAATTGGGTTGGGGATTTCTGGAGACGCGTATGTCAATTGACAAATATTGAACAGCGGCTATCAACATCATTCCATCCAGAAACGGATGGAGCGACAGAGCGTATGAATCAAGAAGTATTAGCCTACCTACGGGCATTTATATCCTTTGCACAGTATGAGTGGCCAAGTCTACTTCCTTCAGCCCAGTTGGCGATTAACAACAGAGATAGCTCAAGCACAGGTTTGAGCCCCTTTTTTATAGAGCATGGCTATCATGTTGAACCAGTGCAACAGTATAATAAATTATGTAAAGAAGATCGTTCAGCGCCAGCAAAACGGGCGGAAATTTTCGTCAACCGGATTCGGGAGGCACAAGAATACGCGGCGGCTCCAATGGCGGCAGCTCAGCAGCGAATGGAAGAGCAGGCAAATAGAGCTAGAAATCCTTCCCCGATTTTCCGCGTTGGGGATAAAGTATAGCTGAACCTCAAGAATATTCACACGCCCCAGCTAAAGAAGAAACTGGCATGGGTCAACGCTAAGTACAGTATTACCAAAATCATTTCGTCACATGTTGTCGAACTGGATGTACCCTCACAAATCTGGCCAAGATTTCATGTCCAATTGCTCAGAAAAGCTAACGAAGATCCTCTTCCTTCCCAGTCAAAAGATGATGAGCAACCCCCTCCGGTTATCCCTGAGGTTTTGGACGAAAGTGTTCAAAAATAAGCTCCAGAAAATTTTGTCGAAAGAATTCTGCGAGCAGAGCGAGTACAACGAGTAAAAAGATCAGTCCGCCGGGTGTTAGTGAAGTGGAATAATTTTATAGAACCAAATTGGGAAGACTGCAGTAACATGGAGGAGACAGAGGCCCTGGACAAATTCGAGGCTCGCTTTGGTTTAGGTGATGGAGTAGGAGAAGAAGAAGATTCTAGGCAAGGTCCTGGTGTTACAAAAATAAAGAAAAAAAAATCAAATATAGGCAAATCTAACGAGAGAAAGAGGGGATAATGTCACGGGCTGCGCCCTGGTTATGCTGTGGCTAGGGGTTGTGTTGTGGCTATTGGTTGGTGGGGTAACAGCAGGGACCGCGTCACGGGTTTTGTTTATAAAGTGCACTCCCCCTTCCTTTATATCTCTTGAATCTTTGTAGATAAATATACATAGTTTGTGGCACCGTATTCTGCAACAGCGAGACCGCACTGCCCTTCACACTGTGACAAGATGATACCTGCATCTGAGTACTCAATTTGTATACCAAGGAGCCAGTTGAGCGTACCTAAATCATTAACCTTAAATTCTTTCTTAAGAAGGTTGATTGTGTCGTCCATGACTTTTCCTTGTTTACCAAAAAGTACTATATCATCCACGTAGATAGCAATTATTAATTTGCCAGAGTTGTGGAGTAAAACACAAGAGTCAAAATGGGAAGAAGCAAAGCCGTGCGGATGGATATATTCTACCAAACTGAAATACCATTCTCGGGGCGATTGCTTTAGTCCGTAGATACACCTATTGAGGCATGCCACATGGTTATCTATCCTGTACCCATCAGGAAGTTCCATGTGAGTTTCTTCATTCAGAATACCATATAAAAAGGCGGTTTTGATGTCAAGTTGACGAGGTTTCCACCCTTTACTTGCAGATATAGCGAGTAGCAATCTTAGAGATTCGAACCGAACGACAGGTGCAAAGGTTTCATTATAGTCAATTCCTTGGATTTGTGAGTATCCTTTTGCAACATATCTGGCCTTAAATCTTTCGAGCTCGCCTTGCGCATTGCCTTTGACTTTACAAACCCATTTACCACTGACGATTTTGCGTCCTTCGGGTCGCGGCACAACTTGCCACACATTGTTTTTGTGAAAAGATGACATTTCATCTTCGAAAGCTTTTTTCCATTCAGACCAATATGCTGAGTGTTCCGCTTCCTTATAGGTTCTTTGTTCTGGAACTTCCAAGATACTTATCAATGCCCTTTCGCATTCGTCATTGTTGACCATATTATTTGGTGCGAGCGGACTATTTGAAGGATGCACACGAGAGCTTTTCCACCACTCCCCCGCAATCGTGTCATCGAACACGCGAGGGCGGACAAGGCAATTAGATCTGGTTCGTGACTGAGCATTGGAAGGATTGTTGGATATTTGGACTTGTGGAGCAGTTTCAGGGGCTGTAATGTGTTTGTCTGGTGGGCATGTTTTATCAGTTGGCTGAGAAACTATGTTTATTTCAACTTGATGGTTATCTGAAATTTTCTTTGAAGTGTTATCATTTGGTGTTGGCACATTGATGATATTTTCGATACGTTTTGCAACGTATGGAGCAAATATAACATCAGTTGAGACAACAACATGATTTGCTGCAGGAATAAAAATTCGATAGTGGTGGGGCACTTTGGTGTAACCTACGAACAAATCTTTAACCGCTCGTGGAAGAAGTTTACTGCCCGAAGGACGCTTAGCCTTGGGTATGTGTACATAGCATTCTTGCCCAAAGGTTTGTAGGTGTTCTATTGTGGGTTTTTCGCCATGGAAGGCTTCATAAGGTGTCTGCCCACAAACAGATGTATGATATAAACGGTTTTTGGTGTACGTGAAAGCTTGTACTGCTTCGGCCCACAAACGTTTTTCAGTGATGGGTAAAAGTATTGCGCGAATTCCTTCACTGATGGAGCGATTTAACCTTTCGGCGACGCTATTAGACTCAGAATCATAAGGGGGTGTTAAATCATGACATATTCCCTTTTGAGTTAAGTAACTACTCAAGCCTTTATTGATGTATTCACCACCGTTGTCAGTTCATAATGCTTTAACCTTATAGTTAAATTGTGTTTCAATCTCTGCAATTATATTCACAATAACTTGTGCAGCGTCAGATTTTGACTTTAAGAATTGAACAATTGTATACCTGGTAGCATCATCAACGAAACTGATGTAGTAGAGGGAATTTCCTAAAGATGATACTGGAAATGGACCACTGAGGTCAGAATGTAAGTATTCACCTTTTTCATAGGTTTTCCGGATTGTGGATCTAGGCTTGTTGTGAATTGATTTTGGCAAGGCACAAGCTTCGGAATGAAAACTTTCGGGACGTTCAGGTATCACATTAGGGTTCTGAATAATTTTAGGCAGTTGGATATAGAAGATGGAGCTGCATGACACAGTGCATCATGCCAAAAGTCATATGTTAAGCATGCATAATCTTGAACTTTTGGAGCAGATTCTGAAATCAGCGGAAGTGGTCCATTAAATGTAGCTTCAAGGTACGTTTTATTATGTTTTGTGAGCTTCATCACTTTTCCATCATCAACTAACGTATAGCCTTTATGTCTTTCTTGTCTCCAAGAAAACAGAGGATGCTGTAACCCAGGTACGTACAAAACATTGCTCAACTTGAATTGCGAAACAGTTTTATCAGATAACATGCAATATAAAATCACTGTCTCCCTTCCCAAGACTTTCATGTTTTGACCCGAACTGGACATTACAAGTCCGGAACAGTCAGAAATACATTCGAATCTCTCTTTTCGTTGATAGGCCCGACTAACGTCATGTGGGCTTCATCGGTAGAGGCAATTAGTTGTTTAGCTTTTTGTATATTTCTCTCCTTTATTTTGGGGCATTTAAACCACGTATGGCCAGATGCTTGGGTTGGATGGTGCTTCTTACAGAAACTGCATGACTTTTTCTGAGAGATGGCTGGTTTCATGGTTCTAGGCTTTTTGAATCCTTTGACAGCTGTAAAAAAAGCTGTTTCAGTAGACTCTTCATAGTCGAGGTCTATGAGTCGTTGCTTGACTTCAGCGAATGTAAGATCGCTCTTTGTAGTCAAGTTATCAACCACATTTCTCTTGTGGCGACTCAAAAATCCAAGTAGAAAATCGCGCTTGGCACGATCTTCTTCAAGGAAACTTGCAAACTTGTGCCGATAAGAATCCGTAGAATCTCTGGCCAGTTTGTGAAGTTTAGACCATTCAGTCTCGAAAGACTGAACAAAGGTAGTTAGAGAGGTCGACGTGTTGAAAGAGGTTTTTAGCTCACACAGGTTGCCAACTTGATAGACTAGCGCGTACGCTGTGTCTCTTTTGTATTGAGCAACCAAGTGCGTCCACATCAAGTGTGGGTCTTCCTTATCGAGAACACTTTGGATGATCTCAGGGTTGACCACATGAATGTAAGCAGCTACTGCCTGATTATACAACACTTTGTACGAATTCTGCTCCTCAAGACCAGCACTAGCCGTGGGTTTTACCCCTTCGACTACCAGCTCATACAGTCCCATACTGCGCCATGTTGCAGTCATGGTTGTAGCCCATGAATCGTAATTCGCCTGTCCATTTAGGGAAGTAATGGCCGTTAAATTCATACTACGAATAGTGTACTCTTTGCAGAGGTTCGTGAAGAATGATTCGACTTGAGTAGTGGGTTCAGACATCGTGAGGTTTCTATTGAAATGGAAGATTAGCTTCGCTGTCTCCAAAATTTTAATTAAGTGAATTTGTGCTTTAAGCACCGGGCTCAGAACCTATTGAAATGGAAGATTTAAAGTTCAGTTTTTAGACTGGATAGGATCACTTATTAATCGTAGGGTAAACTTGGAACAAGTAAGAGTCTGTTAACGTAGTGTCTGGAGATGTTTTTTTCTCCCACTTCGAACAGAGTGCTATCTACTAATAGAACTAACCAACTGTCAATCGGAAAGATTTCAGTCAATGTTTTTTATTTCAGAAGTGCCGTCCTTTCTTTCTGGATCTATCTAGCCTTTTATGTAGACATTAAACTTTGCCAATCCTTTTTCCTTCTCCTTTTCTTTGTTCTAGAACAACTCTGCTATCAGTACTTCGGTGAAGCCGACTACATCTCAAGAGTCAGTGACGTCTAGCCTCTAACCCCGGTATTCCCGATGCTTGCTCGAACTTCGGTTATTCTGACCCCCTTTCCTAACTGCTCGGTGAGCCCGATACCAATCTTACGCGAAAGCCGCTTAACCGACACTTAGAAAAGGAGCTAAATATAGTACATATATGCATAAAATATTTAGACTTTTAAGGAGTAGCATTCAACCAATTAAACAAAAGGAAATCATGATCAACACTAACAGTGATTGAGTGATCTTACTAATAAGGATTAGCGCATTGACGCTCATAATACACTTTAGGCTTAAGGTCAATGCGTGTGCGATTAGGGGATTCAACCTTGCACAATCTTCCTCAGCCATCTCAATTAGAAGCACTAATTTCATCACGTCGCAGCAGGTGATTTCAATTCATTACATAAGGCCTGGCAACCGAACGCCACTAACCCTTATGGATAAGGCAAACAAATAGAGAGATGGGCAGAGAGACACAACCTATCACGCTTCATCATTGGTAAGCCAACTCATCGAGCAGGTAATACGTTAGACCTCGAGTAGACTAACATCAGCGGCACTCGTGCCTGGGTTGACCGCAGCAAGTGCATGACTAGCGACCACCTTCCTCTACGAGGCTTTTTGCCAGTTACAACGAAAGACTTGGACCCAGAGCCAGAAAAAATCAGGATACCGAGGAAAAATCTACTGAGGTATGCCCATGCAATCTCTCAATGGACTCGCCCACCTCCTGAGTTAGATTCAATCGAAAAGGAAGAAAACTACGCCCAAGATCTCTGTTTCCACCTCTCGAATGCCATCAAAGCGACAGGGACTCAACCAAGAAAGGCAAAGGCAAAGCGGCAACGTGGTGGACACCTAAGTGCAAGACCGTTCATTCTTAGTATCGTGCAACCACTGCTTCCCCAGTGCGAGCCTTTAAGGCAAAGGAGCTTCGATCTACCATTAAGCAAGCCAAAAAGGAGCATATGACTCGCAAGATTGAGGCTATGACTACTCCTGCTGACATTTGCAAATTCATGCAAACCCCCTTCTCGAGACAAGCAAGCTGTCCCCCTCCACTTTTTCATGATGGAAGGCTAGTTACTGACCCGGCTGAGCGGGCAACAATCCTGCGAGACGCACTCCTTGCACGACACGAAGCTTTTGACAATCTCCCTCCATGCACCAACAATAGCAATAACCGTATCCCTAGGAACGTCGAGGTAACCCAAGAAGAAGTTTGCGCATGTACAATTGGCTCTGGAAACACGGCACCTGGTGCTGATGGAGTCTCGGTGGAGCTCCTGATAACATGCTGAAATACCATTGGGCCGTACGTGACTGAACTTTTCCGGTCTTGCATCAGACTCGGCATACATCCGACCTGTTTTAAGCTAGCCAAGGTCGTCCTTACACAGAAGCCGTATCGGGATCCGACGACTGTAAATAGTTGGTGTTATAATTCCATGGTCTAGTAACATGGTTGATGCTTGTACACACTCGCTTAGCTGGAGTTAAGCTAGTGTTAAACTCTATTTACAATAGAGTTTCCCCAACATTTGGTTAAGCGGATTGGGAACATCATGGAATATATTGGAAGAGCATGGAACAACACAGGATCAATTGTAGTGAGAATATTGTATCCGTTGTGGTGATATGACCTCACAGTAGAACCCACTAGTAGAATAGTAGAGGACGGCTAGGGGTTCCGGAAAGATGTATATAATGAGGCAGTAGACCCCTGCATACGAACCAGCATTTCCTTACATATGTTCAATCAATAGAGATTGTTGATTGAGATACTTCTATACTATACTTATCTTTCTCATCGTGATCATTACTCTCCAAGGTACCTATCACTCTGATTCCTCTCATAACCTCGTTATTATATCAGTTGGTGACCGATCGCACTTCTCTCATGCCTTGGTAAAGTACTAGAAAGACTACTTGCGAAAAGAATGGCACATCTTGCGGTGGTCTATGACGTGATCAGCAACCAACAATTTGGTGCAATACCGAAGCGATCAGTAATCGATCTGGTCTCCTGTGTACTGCATGATATCGAAGAAGCTCGCTCTCAGGGGTGGGCTGCCACATTTGTGACTCTGAACGTACAAGGCGCCTTCGATGCCGTTCTTCACAACCGACTACTGGGGAGAATACAGGCCCAGGGATGGGCGGACTATATACTTGGGTGGACAACATCATTTCTCTCATATAGAAAGGTTCAAGTCCGCTGTACCGGAGGGATAACGCCAGAAAGAGAATTGGTTTGCAGTGAACCACAGGGGTCACCAATCTCACCATTCCTATTTCTTCTTGTCACGGAACGGCCCGCTGAAGCCAGTCGTTTCAGCTTGAATCCATTTATTTCTTTTGCATAAATTTTGTTCACATATTGTCTTTAATTAATTGGCGTGGGTTTTCATGCATTTTGTTGATCGTTATCAATGGCTTCAATGACGCTGATAAATTATTTTGCCAATCTTCACTAACTTAATATTGTTATTGTTGTTGATTTTTTTTTCTGTCCATCGTTATTAACAACGATTGAATTCCAGGCATTACATAGTTCTGCGGAGTTCTGTTTCAATCGACGGTGTTTTGGGTGTTCTACAGTATTCGCTGGCGTTCAATGGGATGGAGTTCTAGTAACTAGTATTAGGGAATTTGCTAGGTGGACTTATGTGTTAAACTATCGAAAGACAAGTATGAATATTGAGTAAGATATTGAATTAGTTTAAAATAAGTCTATTGTCAAACATCTTATATACATTCCCAAATTACTATCATACTAATATTGTCCAGTAAACATCATGTAACTCCAACACCGGAACAGAACGGAAGGAGAGATTTAGGTTGGGGAATTATTGAATCCGTCATTAACCCGGAGATTCCTACATTGTATTTGGCCGCATGAAAGTTCATCTCCTCCTGATCCTTAGCCGCCATACATCAAATTAGTATCAGACTAGTAACCGATATCACCTGATCCAACATTATGTATAAATAGTGGTTAGGCCTTCCAGTCGAAACTTCCTAACCCTCAGTCTTGTATTTATTCTACGCATCTAGTCTAGTCAGGATTCAAGAAGTCAGGTTATTCACATCTACACTTGTCATCTGTTACAAAACCTCACGTGATATTATCTGCTATCGTCAGTGTCCCAGAGTTCCAGAGCTCCAGGAATTCAGTATTTCAAGAGATTGTTCATCAAGATCAAGTCCAAGCTAAGTAATCAAGATCCAAGTACAAGGAGTCACGACACTTCTCTACATGGCCGAGCCAATGCGAAACGGCAACCCATGCTTGAGATTTAGCTACGCCGACGACGTTGGTATCCTCGGGTTCGGCCCCACCATTGCGGAATCAGCGACCGCTGCCCAGTGTGAGGTAGATCATCTTCTTGAATGGACCCGTCAACATGCCGTTGCCTTTGATACAAACAAGTCTGAGGTCATATAATTTCCTGGACGCCGCCGAGAATCTGGTGTTGGTATTAATATCAAATATACACTGATCCAACCGTCCGAACAAATCTGCTGGCTTGGGGCTTACTTGGATCCACGCCTCAACTTTAAACACCACGTTACTACCTGTTGTGCGAAAGCATTAAACGTCGCTCATCACATGCGATGCCTCAACTCGAATTTCCGGGGGGCAGCCCAAGCGGCACTAGTTAGAGCCGTAGATGCGTGCATTACACCGGTCGTAACTTACGGAGCGGATGTCTGGTGGTCGGGTATCAAACGTCCGACTCAGAGAGGTATTGTTACTTCATCAACTATTAACCTCTGTCATATGATTGTGACACCTCTGGGGACGAAAGACAATTGGCGAATGGTCAAAAGCTGAAGTGGACTCAAAGTCATAAGATTCTAAACTAAAGGGAAAAATCTCCAGTCGGGCACAAGTCTGTGTATATGTACATGAAGCCACGCTGTTAATACCAAACTTCCTATCCTTCGTCTTCTATGACCTACTGCTTACATTTCAGATACTGCCTTTGTTACTAACCGGTAGAATCATGGGTTGTGGCTGATTAGTCTCCTCTCTAGGCTTATAGCTTTGAAAAAGATGGTATTGATGATATTGATGCCTAGGGGGGTAAGTTGTTTAAAGTCGAATGGGGATGTGGAGTGGTTGGCGACTTGTCTAGTGATGGTGTTGTCCTTCGATGGAATAGTCAATGGTGTGAGTGAATGATAAGTACGATATAAATGGTTATACTGAATGCGTATAGTGGATGGAATATCACCTTGATGGTCACGATGGAGACTATGACTCTTGCTGCTCTGACTATGGCAGTATCTATGTACATCTTTCCTCCAATATCAAATATCCGATGCCTACTATGAAAATACAATGCGAGTTCTATTATTGTATAAAAGATGATGTTATACATGACTCATTAGTTTCAGCAACTCTGTCACTTGGCACGTTATCCATGAGCTTCAAACTCCAGATATCCTTGTGTCATAACCGAGTCAGTACAACATAAGTGTTTCTGTTTGACCCAAAGATCAGCTCTGTTGGCTAACCAGTAGTTCGAGACCGATGCGCACGTGACTACTAAAATTATCGGAGTGTCACAATGATTGACAAAGCCATCCTCATTAGACTTAGAGCTACTCTCCCGGCAGTAAGGACGGTCTCAAATGTTTTCATCCATCGAGAAAGAGGAATTCCCCCTGCAAAGATCCTACTCGAAGGGAATCGTCTACAATTGGCAGGTAGACTTCAATCGCTTGACGATCGGCATCCTCAGGGGAAGCGGCATTAAACACGGAGGGGAAGTGCTAGATGCAGAAACTACATGGGCAAGGGAAGCTCTGAAGGCTGCGCTTAGGTCCGCTGAAGAGGAACAAGGGACGACAGAGGGTATGATGGAGCAATTCTACGTATTGTTGGATAGCCAACAAGCAATAAAAGCATTGGAGACAGGAGTCTCTGTGTCAAGCCTAGAAGATGTTCAGCAATTCCGGATACTAGCACAGCAAGCTCAGGTACAGCTAAACTGGGCACCTGGACACTCAGGGATCCAGGGGAACGAGGAGGCAGATGCTGTTGCCTGAGCAGCTCTTCGTGACCTACCCAACAGGAATTCGCAACCGGGACTCATTAGCTTAGCTTAACTTCGTCGTATGATGAATCAGCGACGACACATACTTCTAGATGACTGGTGAGAAGAGTCATGTCCGCCTTAATATCGGGATCTGGACCTACTCATGCGACGACGGAAGCCACCAGAGCTAGCTCTCCCAAGGTGCTTGCTTCGTGAATTGATTGCCGCACGTATGGGTCACGGTAACTTCGCGTCATACCATCGACGATTCGATTACTCTGGCGCACAATTAGAATGTGCCTGCGGGAGTATAGCTCCGTAGACCAGGGTATTGCCTTTAGGCTAGGTTGGCCAACCGAGCCAGGTCTCAGTCACACGACACCGATTGCTTTGTTTGCTTGCTTTGTCGCATTACATGCTCTGTGCGTCCTCTGGAGTCCACACCCATGTTTACTTCTTTACGCACATGTATAAATAGGCGCCCACGACCTCACATGCATTCTCTTCATCATCCGTTATTAATTCTTTACGCTTTAATCTATTTTTGTAATTAGTTAAACTATTAAATATACTTGCTTCGAATCATTTGGCGTCATCCCAGATCTCGGACTGTGACAGCGGGGTGGAGACTACTCCGACCCATTTTATTCACTGTAGACTTCACGCGAATATTGTGCGTAAGCTCAGGGGGTCAATGTCGTACAACGACGTCGTCAATAAGCTTCTTGGGCCTAAATGCCTTAAGAGCTTTACCATATCTGCGTAGGAAACTGGCTGTTTCGAGGGCCAAACTATTGACCCATCCACTGCTCTCAGCGGGGACCGGATGAATTAGCCATCGCAAAAGGCATGGCATGGAGGGAAACGGGATGAGAATTTGCGTTTTCTGGACTTTGAATTGATATTATGTTTCACGTGTTGGGGGAAGTAGGTGTTTGAGTTTGGAGTTGGGTTGGGTTGGGTTTGTGTTCATTGTATAAAACAAGCTACTATTTATGTAGCGGTTCACGCGGTGGGACCGAGTTAGGCGTGTCTGAGACATGATCTTAGCCGTGTACACCAGTACATGACGCCGAGGAGAGAAAAGGCTTAGCCTAAGACTTGAATTAATCTAAAAAAAATTGCTGTGCCTGATGGCTGGCAAAGACGAACTCTTCACCTTCACGCGGTGCCGGCTGCAAACGCCTAGTATTTTCGCACATCTAGGATAGCCAAGCAGTGTCGCATTCGAACCTTGTCGACGTACAAGCTTCTAGGCTCTCAGCCAACGCCGTCGCAATTTCAGTCCGTCCAACTGAGCGAGGCCCTATTCCGATCAAACCACCGCCTTCTAAAATCTGCGACCCATCCAACGAAATCCTCTACAAGTGACCGCGCCGACTACGAATCTGCGACCTTTTACCTTGTCTTTCTTGGCCTCTAGCTACAAGCTCACGATGTTGTGGATACCCGACGGAGGATAAAACTTGTAGGGCACAAAGTTGAAGAAGTCACGATATTTTCTGGGAAGCAGGGAATGAGTAGAAATTGACGAGATAGGGAAAGGAGGATAGGTTGGCGTCGATGAGGGAGGTTAGGGTCTCGCACAGGCGGGCAATTCTAATTTTTGTGTGGGGTTTTCGACTTGGGGATGGTTGTGCGTGTCACGATTTCGGTTCGGATAAGTGCTACCACCACTTTCAAAACGGGAAACGATTCCTTTTTGGAGGCGAGACATGCGGCTTCGGTCGTGACGACGGGACGCGGCGCGAGCTGGTGCACTGTTGGGAAATCTCTTTTGTTGCGTGGACGTTCGCGGCGGAGAGGAAGGGGGAGATGCAGGGCGCCAAACCTGTGGCACTTTTTTTTTTCAACTTTTGGCTAGCACTAGTCAGGGAATTAGGTCGTTGAGGGTTCCTAGGGATCGACTACCCGTATCACGCCTCTTGGGTGTAGGGCTTGTGCCTGATACGTCATGAATTCAATTAATCTATTTAGGGAAATAATAATTAATTTTGATTTCATTTCATTCATCTGATAGAGTACCTTTAATGGCCCATGCAGTAATCTGTAAACGATTATACTTACATATGAGGAACCCTTTCGGTGACCCCTCCCTAACCTGCCTGATAAAGTTCTGTTATATGAAAAGTTTACCTTTAGGAAGTGCGATCACACTGTTGTGTCCAGTGTAGATACCTTCTCGTCAAACAGCCCTCGCTTCCTTTTCTCTTCCCCTCTCTCCAATATCAGCCTGTCCACTTCCCCGACCAGTCGAAATTGTTCAAACCATCCTTGGTCTGGGATCCACTGCGTAATTCTTACCAAATCTTTTGGGTCGTTCATCATGGCTTCAAATGATCGAATTTTGGCCTTCCTTCACACCTCAACCCTATCCATGACTCTTAAAGGGCAGGCCATTACCGCATGTTTGACGTTTTCCGAAGGATATCCACACGGGCATCTTGAATTGTCAACTCTAGGAACTGTTCTTCAGTACAGATAGGATTTGAGCCCGATGTGCTCGCTTCTTATCTGTGAGGCTATGCTGCTCGGTGCCCTCGTCAGATGTTTATGGATTGATATTGGAGTTCCAGAGTGGGTCATTCTTTCCTTTCCTGTTTTGGTATCGATGGTAAATTTCGCTGCATTCCATAGCTTGGGGTCTGCCACTGCTCTGTTTCCGCGTGTGCTACATCTAGCTTGTTTCGTCCAAACTTCCCGCCACCTCGTAAACGCTGCGATCTTACCTGCAATTTTTTGCTCCCTTTGACTATCACTCCCACGGCATGCCAGTTCCTACTCTTCAAGGTCTCTAGTCCTTCGGTCCTGTCCATCCTCTGCCTTCCTTAATCTACCTTTTCTAACCCAGTGAAGCATAGATTCGATGTGCTATCGTACAGGCGTCTCCTGAAAGAGTCCGACATGTTGGATCCTTACCTGTTTTATGAAGTTTTCTATGGGTTGGATCGCCGCTTCGTGTTCGAGGACGCTGGCACTTGTAGATTTGTAGGCTCCTGTTATTGTTTTAAGGCGTTCGTATTGTATGCTCCTGAGGGGTAGGTTTTTTATGTTCATTAATTATTTTCTCTCTCTTTTTCCTGTCACGTGGATTTCTATGGCTATTTAGCTGGTTCCTATCGAAATTACTAAAAGTTCTCGCTTCTCTGACCCTGCTAAAACGATATTCGGCAGTTGGAAAACGATCGCGTGGATTTCGGTTAAAGTTTTTCGAATCAATCCGCGCCAGGAAATAGATCGTCAGAGCGCAGATCTTTGTCACCAGAGCTCGACTGTATTTAGCCTATCGACCATGATATTCAAACTAGTGTTCCTGGCAATCTTGTGGTAAGAATTAAAAATTTATCACACGAGAAGCTATCAAGGGTGCGTACGCTGTCGACGACTACTCCTGGACTACAATATCTAGGGCTTACTCGAGGCTTCCTCCTCGCGTTATATTACCACAACTTATTGTCTAAGTTACCCATAATTTTAAAGCTTTTCTATATCCACTTCTAGCAAAATAAGCGAAATCTACTAGCGTTTACCACGTCTGATATCATGAGCCCTTTTCACTCGTCGAACTACAGAGTTTGTAGACCTCTAATGTTTCTCTCTCAAAAAAATTGGGTTCTTCCAGTGTCCGGAAATAATTAGATAAAGTTTGATGGAGACATTGGCACATTGGCCTTGAAAGGGCCCCTAGAGTTACAAGAACTGTATTTGGAGAAATTTTACCAACAGTGATAGATGTCATGACTGATCACGGCATCCTGAGTGGATCATTTCTTTTCATTGGTAAAAATGATCGAATTACTTGAAAAAAGAGTTGCCAACTTTCCGAAAATCTTACGAAGCGTTTAGCTTCTCTATATTTGTGGCAAATATTGTGTGAACTAGGCTTTAGTCTATAATTCAGAGCTAATTCCTGATTTTTGGACACTATCAGCATCTTAACTACCATGAAAAGAGTCATCTCTTGCGTGCTAGATCCTTAATCAAAATCAGTCTTACTTTGGGTCTAACCTTGTATTATCGTCAAGTCTCTCTAGAATTTTCGAGTTTCTGCATAATTAATGTTAGCTCAACAAAAAAGTGTCTATCTAAATGCTGTCAGATTTGAGTTTTGAAAAACATTTATTTTCAGAAGATGTGTGTTATATTGGTAGTTTCAAAACCGTAATGCCTAACATGAACGAAATCGTGTCTATTTTCTTATTAGCTTGATTCTTACTATCATTGTCGTTAGTTGGAAAGAATACGCCAAATTCTTACATCTTCACATTGTAATCCATTCAATAAGAAATGGTAGAGGCCCATATATTTCTCTCGGGAGTCATATATAAGAGGTCTCTCGAGCCTCCACTGGACGCTCCAACAATCAATCAATTCATACATAGCTAAGTTTCAAATCAATATGTTTCAACTTATTCTCTTATTGATTACAGCAGCCATCGCTTACGCTTCCGATGGCTGTTCATTTGGTCTTGCCGTCTCCGGAGACATTTCAGGACCTGTTTGGGAATCAAAGGATGGCCAATTGAGGGTTGGCGAGAATCATACTCCGGCAAAGTTTTATACCAGTAATAGTCATTTGATCAACTCGAATGGCTCCCTATGTATCTTAACTCGTGAGTATTCATCAAAAGACATCCTTCCATTGATGATGATCATTGTTTTCAATGTTTTGTGCTGACCAAATCATTAGCCGCGGCTCGACAGCTTCAGTGCAACGAGAATGAAGGCGAATTCCTGGGGTTTTCGATTGGAGAGAACGGTGTACTGGCACACAACAACGATCCAAATTTCTACGCCTGCCCTGCTTCGGAAACGGAATGGAACATTTACAATGTTTCTGCTGCTCGGCAATTGAAATGCGTAGCAATTAATCTCAACGTTGAAAGCTGCGGTGTGTCAAAGCAGTGGGCTCTTGGGCGTCGATCATTACCTGGTTTCAATAGTCCACCGCCAGAAGATTTCGCAACTCGGTTTCGAGCTGAATTTGGGGTAGATCCGCCAGTCGTTGATACAGAGGGCTCATCTTCAAGTCGGTCTCCAAAGAAATTCCGACTGCCAAAATTCGATCTTCCAGAGTTCAGCATGCCCGACGCCGATCAGCGTTCAGTGAGTCGACCGCCATCGGAGTTTGATAATCCAGAAATGCAATACCTGCCCCCCAGTATTGATTCGGTAAGTCTTATCAAGTTTCTTGCACTTCCAAATTAACCTGGATATTTTAGGTATCTGCTTTTCGAAATCCGACCCCGCCACCGTCGAAATCTTTCGGTGAGAAGCTCGGCCTGCCGAAGGTTGTTTCAGTAAATTTTGGAGGTCAAGCAGCGAGTGTGCCAAAACCAAGCCCACCAGCAAAACACCATCCTATCGCCAAAGCGGCCGCTATAATCGTGCCCAATATGATCGGTGGTGTTATTGGTGGAATGCTCGCTAATGCTTTGCCGTCGTTGCTGCCGAAGAACCGCCATCACGATAAGAAAGAAGGCAAGGAAGCTGAGGTTGCCAAGCTCAAGCCAAAAACAGACGAAACTGTCAATACGATGGCTCCAGTGTACTCTGCGAGTAAGGAAACGGCAGGACCCGAGTTAAAGGACACAAAGACCGAAGGTGGGACAAGCAAACTTGCCCAAACCAGTAATAATATTAATCCACGGAGCTTTCGGGTGAGTCGGTGAACTTGAGAACCAAAGGTTCAAAAAAATGAATTTGGTACAGTGCCTAACATTGTTGACTAGGGTGTAAAAACAACTCTCTCACCAGACACAGCTGGTACTGCAACTATAGCTGCAACTGTAACTACCATCACCACCGCCACTGCCACCGCTTCATCGGGGTTCAAAACCGAGTTTCGAACAATGGTTAGTGGCATAATTTTCCTTGTATATATTGTTGATTATGTTTTAATAGTGGTGTGTGACTAATGCCAAGTAGAGCGCACTCGGGGGTACGACGAGTCTACAAGTTTGAGGCAGAAAGTGTAAGTCTTTTCAGGCCATTGACAGATGTTTTGGTTGGTGGAGTAAAGGTATGCGTGGAGAGAAATCATTCATGTTTTGTAATTGTATTTGGTTGTAGTATTAACTTAAGGTGTATCCTCCATGTGTTTGGTAGTGACTGCTTTTGGAATAGACGTAGGTGTTAAAAGCTGTTACTTATGATCCCCCAGAATAATAGAACATGTCAGGTGTGAACGTGCTTGTGCAGATTTAGGTTCAACATAAATTACAACTTGACGGGAGATATTGCCCTTGTCTGTCTGCCATTATACAGTGTCTGAGCCCTAATAATTGTTAGTGGCTGATGTTAGTTTTGTAAACTAAGATAAGTGGCTGCAAGGTGTAGACACACAAAACCAACATCAGCCACTAACAATCTTTAGGGCTAAGACACTGTATATCAAACGTTTTGCGGGTCCTGAATTTTAGCATGCTGACCAGCGGATTGGCCAGCGGGGTGCACGGGCCGGTGTCTGACTGAAGGGGTGGCTGTCTGGCGACGTCATCTCCTCTCATCATTCAAATCGGCAGAACACGGACGGGAATGGAGAGCACTGATTCGTTGGTAGAGGAGAAATGTGGCACGTTTGTCTGACTAAGACCTTTGGACTAAATGTGGATACGTTTTTAACAGTTTGATGACGCTGATTGGTCATAGTAAGCGCTGCACGGCCGTACGTCTTACTACTAATATAGAACCATTTTCGGATTACATACTGAAAAAGGAGTCGTGATAACCCCCCCCCCTTTTGAGATACACTCCCCCCCTTGAAATTTTATTGCAACAGTTTTTTGATGCTGAATTCGTCGAGCGGTGAACGCAAATAGAATTACTAATTAAACTTAGTTTGATATCCGCGTCGCTGCAGCAGCAGACGTAATCACGTCCAGTAAAATTATGTGCAAATTGAAGTCAACAACCGCGTACAACGAAACCGGCGAAGCAATTCTGGCTACTTTCAACTCTTAAAACGCTTGTCGTAACTTACAAGCTGATTGCAAAATGAATCAAGAATTAAAAAATATAAAAAACTCACAAAACACATGTATTTCAGGCCATTTGCTTATTCCACAGTCTTTCAATTTCAAAGGTTCTATCTCGTAATCCTTTTATTGCTAATTCATCTTCTAACTGTTTCCATGTACGTCGTGATCAATTTGAGCGGAATCGACGTCCAGCTCTAAAACTAACAATGGGAGAATTACTTCGTCGAAATGGAATCTACTCGGATCTTACGTTTCTATTAAAAAATTGTATGAGGCGGTCCAAAACCACACTAGGTCTGCTGGATATGCCATCAGCACCAGCAATTTAGAATAGAGAAAGGGGCGGAGAAAGAAACTTCCAGCCTGTAAGAAACGACGTAGATTGATGTAAAATATCAGGAAAAGGTAATTCTATCCTGTACAGTTGTAAAGTAAAGACATGTATAATCCAAAATAATTTCTTCCCCAAACTCACTATCTACTTCAACTTATCTATCATGCTGAACCAGTTGAGCCCCTTGAAACTGTTGAAAAGAGTAGGGAATTTTGAATCAATGTCAATTGATTAATCACGTGTCACTTGGAGAGAATAAGAAGACTGAAGTAATTTTGTCAGAAACGCACGGTGGAGTTGTTATTTTTTACAATCCGGATCTAACCAGACTATATATACTACCAATATGTAAAACTGACTAACAGGGTTTACGTGATTAGCGATAAATACGGTTAAGCGCATTTAGTAAGTGCATTAATTAGTATGTGTGCACTAAGGTAGGTATTCCCTTTAGTACGCATGACGATTAGTAAATCACTAATGAAACCCTCATTTCCAACAGAAATAAGAACTACAGTAATAAAAACTAGCTCCCCAAATGACTACCTGATTTGAAATAAATGACCCTGAAATACTCTTCAGACACGGAGAGAAATATCCCTTGACATAAAGCTTCAGCCAAGTCTCCTTTGTATCAACATAAAATGTCAGCTTTCCTTTCAGATCTAAGGCCAGAGAAGAACCCGAGTCTTACGAGTCATAGACTCAAGATAGCACGAATAAACACAACTTTACACATATTAGGGCGTATGATAAGCAGCTGATTGAGCCTGTCTCAACACGAGACCATTCCAAAAGTTTTACGATATTGCATAGCTTGTGTTTGTTGATTTGTGGCGGTGGGTAACAGTAAATCTAGTTAATATTGGCCAAGTTGTAATTCAACAAGATATGTTTTTAGTGATTCTGATCTAGACCAGCGATCAGAATCAGATAATCTTTTGTAATTAGGTAGTACTTGACTTAGACCTAGGATAGGCAACTCAGGACATAAATCACACCGAGATGTACCTCTTTCGCTATCAACAATGGAATCCCACAACTTGTCTTAATTTATTCTTCGTGATTTATAAAGCCTTACAAGCTCTATCGCTCTGCTACAATCTGTGTACAAAGTTCCACTGATATATGTATACGCTCTATATATATATAATACGCTCTCTACATATAATTTACAGTGTTGAGCTCGGATACGATAGAACAAGATATCAATAACGTAGGGTAACTGGCTATACTCCTAGTTAATGGCCTGATAATTAGGGGCATTCCTCACATTAAATTGAAACGATACTACGGAGAGAAATTGTTTTATGTAATTGCATCGAACTTTGACCAGGAAATAGATGTAAATGATACTAAATACCCAAACAGTTCATTTGTGTAGTAGATTAACCAAGTTAATAGAGTAACTGATTTAATTTTATCCCAAATGAAATATAGTCCGTATATTGTCCAAAAACCCTGAGGTAATAAATAGGCTGTAATATTGTGAGATGTTGTTCAACAAAGATGTACAAAATTAATTAAGCACACATGTACTTGTACGTGCGTTTATTGTTTATTTACAGTTTATCATTAGACAGTTTTTCCGTAAATGTTGTGGGGCTAATCGATAAATCCATACTGCCAGGCAGAATAGGGGTTTCAAGGGGTGGGATTATATCTCAAAGGGGGGGTTTGTATCACGACTCTACTTTTCCATGTCGATTACCGAGTAAAAGATGCCCCTGAGGCCCTGTAATATCTAAAGAATTATCATTATCATTAATAATAAGAATCATATTGGGGGAAGAATCTAAGGAAGGATATAAAAGAGCGCTGAAAGTAGCTGCGTACCAGGAATGGGAACACTTCTGGGCGAATCAAATTAGAAACCCTAACATCAGAGATCGAGCGTCGGCAGACCCGGAAACTTGGAAAGCAGCCAACATCTACACTCAGAGGAATACTAACCAAAAGCGCCTAAACTTCAAAGACACGCCAAGCGAACTTCACCGACACCTCACAAGGGCCCAGAGTAGCATAGCCTCACAGATAAGAAGCAAACATATTGGGTTCAATTCTTATCTTCACCGAAGAAAAGTCCCTGGAGTAGACGCCCCAAGTTGCCCATGTGGATATCCCTCTCAAGATGTGAAGCATATGATCATGGCTTGCCCGCGATGGTCAAGAGGAAGGGGCGAAGTATGGAGGAAAGCAAAAGATAGATCTTTCCAGGCGATGATGAATAGCCCGAAAGACATTGCCAGAATAACGTAATGGATTCTCAAAGAAAGATGGCTCGGAAAATTCCGCCTCGTGGCAGACGTTGAAGCCACCATAGAAGCAAAGAAAACGAGGCCGGAAAGAAGAGGAGAAGGTTGAAGAGAGTGGGATAGGGGTCCACATGCGACTACACAGCATTCACCGCGCTTCCTGAAGGTAAGTCTTTGACTAATCAAAAATAAAGAAATAAGACAGGCAGGAGTAGGGGGTTTTCACCGAAAGGTTTCCTCCTTTGTACATACAATAGTTGATAGATTCCTGCATGGGCCATCACAGGCACTATATAAGGTTAATGAAATCAAATAAGAATCATATTATGCGGTAATCATATTCACCGATGCACAAACAGGCAAGAATAGAATGAACTTTAAGAGTACACCTTCCCACATCCACTACAGCCTTACTAGGGCCCAAAGCAGCGTCGTCATTCAGCTAAGGAGCGAGCATGTCGGGCTCAGCTCCTATCTGTACCGAGGAAAAGTTTCTGGAGTAGAAAATCCCAGATATCAATGTGGTTTTCCATCCCAACACGCCAAGCACATGGTTATGGTATGTCTTCGATGGGCAAAGAGAAGAGGAGAAATTCTGAGAATAGCCAAAGACAGATCCTTCGAAGCAATGATAAACAGCCCAGAAATGTGGCTAGAATTACAAAGTGGATATTGCACCAAGGCTGGATAGAACAGTTCCGACTTTTTGGGGAAGTCGGGACAGCAATATCTGAAAACATCGAGCGATCTGGAAAGGGATAGGACGGAATCCATACTAGCTGAACAATGTAAATTGCACTTCCTGAAGGTGAACCACACAACTCATTAGATTAAACAGGCAGGGTCAGGGGGTTTTTACCAAATAAACGGTTTCTTCCTTTGTAAATAATAAAGATATAGTAACCTGCATGAACCCAATGGGTGCCCGATCGGGTTAAATCAAATCAAATAATCATATTATATAAAACTTAGAGAGGGTTTTGCACAAATGTCACGTGAATCGTCAGGAACGTGAGAACGAATACAAGTATGAATCAACTTAGTTTCTACATCTAGGTGGCCGTCATAGTATTATAGCATCTCGTCCTTTCCCCCTACTCGTACCCTTGAGTACTGTAATTAGCCAAATATCTGTGCACGTAGATCGTACTTTCGCTTAAGGACTGGAATAATATTATGCAAGCATAAGTCTGCTTACATATTATTATTATTAATTATTTTGCGTCAGCGGGACATGTGTCATCACGACCCCTACGGTTCTCTACTAGGATACAGGACGCCGAGGGGTAAAGCTCGGGCCACAGAAATGATAGAAACAATATAATTTACAGGACTAGGGAGTATTTACGTAGCTGCCACTAGTGAAATGGGTCGAGGATACAGAGATCAAGGGTTGGTTTGGGAAACATGAGTACGTTAGACCGAGCCCAGTGGCTACCTCAGATGTCTTGTGTCGATGAGCATATCTCTGAGAAGAAGCGGCACTCTTGGAGCCATTTGTAGAGTAAGAGGCCAGTTTTATAAGTCCCAAGGAGATAAGGAAGGACTTCTGACGGAGGACCAGGTGGACGCAGAGCACGGCGATTGGCTATACGACAAAAGAAGAGGATAAGGGGTTTTCGGTGGCCATATTGGCAATTAATATTTACTTCGGGGTGTCGAAATCGTTCGTGGTAGTCTGCGAAATCGCCATGTCCTGTTCGGGAGGCTAGGATGCGGCCCAAGGTTGACCACGGAAGCTCTAGCTCCTTTGGTCTGTTAGGAGAAGTGTTTATGCCAAGCTGCTGGTAGAGACCTAGGTTTGGGGGAAAGGGTTTCATAGATTCTCCGTCGATCTGGAGATCGCTTTTATGACGTGATGTCTCATACCTGCGATGGTGTAAGGGCTTCTTATTGATGGCAAAAGTGCTCCGAGCTTAGCTGCTTCATCCACAGCTTCGTTCCGTGCAGTCGAAGTATGCCCTGAGACTTAGCGAATCCTAGCTTCGCCTGGTCTAGCATGAGCGAGTCGGTAACGAGAATGCCTCAACAAGTTTAAGCCGCTAAATTCATCAATGTAGCATGTGATGACTCCGGAAAAAATGAGAGAAAATGCATGGCGACCTCGACTTTTTCTAGGCATATCCAGAGATTGGTTGCGAACTTTATTGTAGAGAATCTAATGGCTGCTTTTGCGCCTTCTAGGGCTCCTCTAGCTTCAGCGTCAAAAATATCGACGCCCACATCTTGCGCTATAGATTGATATAAAATTTGAAGGCCACCTTAGTATGCCACGAATCTGGCACCCGCAGCTCCATTCTGTTGCTTCGAACCATCTGAATAGAGCACAATATCCTGTGAGGGGATCTACCGAAGAAAAGAAAGGAAATTCTATTTTGATACTTCCTTGGAGGAGCCATTAGGGCCCCCAATCCGATCTATTATTGCTTCCCGAGTCTCAAGTTTAGTCTGAGGTAGGTAGACATTTGGGTTGATCTGCTCGCATTCGGACAATCCCAGCACTCATCAAAAAAATCGGGAAGACGGACGCCGTTCGGTAAGTATTCGATTGACTCGGCGTATTAGGGAGTGAGAAGGGTTGAGTCGACGCAGAAGTGCAGTAGCGGCGGCTGCCCGCGCGTCGAGGGCGATTTCGGTGGGCGAAGCCCAAATCCGCGCAGTAGAGCTGCAGTTAGAGTGGTGCGATAATCTGAAAGTATTGCTCTGGCATACTCTCATGATAGGGTATTGTTCGTTGATCCGCTTCTTATAGGGTACAGGGGTTAAAGCGGGGATAAAGTGGAGATAAAGTGGTGATATTCCAGGTTACCTCACGATAGATCCACAGTATCCCTGTTAGCTTCAAATTTTAAAATCTTATGGCCTAAGGCATAAGAGATATGCATCTGTATATGAAGTCCAACGCCCACCTTCATGCCTGCACCTTTCATCACTCGCGCACACCTGTGGTCGTTTCGTTTAAATCATTGTCAGCTATTTACTATTATTTTGCTCAACGGCATACTTTTATTTCATTCATCTATCTAATTTTTACTTCATGTGAGTGCATCTGAACCTTAAGTCAACTACTTTAGAAGATTTTAATTTACTGTACTAGATTGCCGCAAAGATGGATTCACCTCAACAACCTTCTCCATCATCAGCATCTCCTACTTATGCAAAACGCCTAACACAAACTCAACGTATTCAAGTAAGTCTGAAATCTACAAATTGATAAGGTTAAGAGAGTAACATGTGCAGGTTAGAACCTTGGCCAGTGAGGGACACAGTTACGTCAAAATCTCTCAACGCCTTGGGATTACATGGCGACAGGTACAATACACCATGAGCGTTGAAAATACCGAGCCTCAGTACTCCAGTGGTAGGCCACCTATTCTAAGTAGTTCCCAGGTCGATGAAATAGAATTTTTCGTCTGTTTATCATCGGAAAATCGTCGGATGTCATTTTTCCAACTTGCACATTTTATATTTCGGCACTTTGGTGTGAGCGAGAATGTGATCCGACGTGAACTGGCAAAGAGGGGATATGCACGCAGGATTGCACGATTAAAACCTCCTATCTCTTCAGTCAACAAACTGAAGAGATATGAGTTTGCCAGAATACATCTCCACTGGCGGAAGGAACATTGGATGAGAGTCCTCTGGTCCGACGAGACTTGGGCTATGAATGGTCGGCAAAGTGATCGTTGGGTCACAAGAAAGGTCAGTAGTCCCTTAAAGGCTCCTAAGATTTAGAGTTCCCTTGAGCTAAGTTTAAGTCAAAGATTGGGGAAGAGTACGAAGATACCTGTGTCCTAGCCAAGACGCGGAGGAGAGTTGGGTGGATGTTCTGGGGATCTTTCTTCGGACGACAGAAGTGGCCTTGCCTGATTTGGGAGAAGGAGTGGGGCCATATCACTGCGGCCAGTTACTGCGAGAGGATAGTGCCTCTCATAGAGAGTGCGGTCTTTCGGGAACCAGGACTAGATGTGATGCAGGACAACGCCCTTCCTCACAAGTCGAGGCAAACTATGCGTGAGTTTGAAAGGAGGAATATTTCTCTAATGGAGTGGCCGCCATATTCTCCTGATTTAAATCCGATAGAAACTTTGTGGAGTTATATGAAAGCGTACATGGAGCGTCTTTATCCAGCGTTGGATCAAGGGGGGCAGCGGAGTCAAGGGCATCTTCGTCAAATAGTGAACGAGGCGTGGGATCTGGGGTTTAATGGGGATGACTTGGAGAAACTGATAGATTCGATGCCCCGAAGAATCAGAGCCGTTTACGAAGCTGAAGGCGGATATGTAAATTATTAGCTAGATAGAAGTATAATTTATTTATGAAATGTATTAATGAATTAAAAAGTGAATAGAGGGCTATAATGGACCAAAAAAGCAAAACCAACGAATATTTCGTTGTGAAATTTTTGCCATACAAATTTAAAGTTTAGGTGGGGAGATCTACTTATCGTCATGCTAATTCAAGTTAGTAAAAGCCTATATACCCTGTAAAAGTCGAATTTTAGCGCCTATACACGATTAATACCGTAGTATCAGAGTAGGTGAATACAACCTTATCTAGCCGCTGTAGGGTAGATTCCACTCGGTTAAAAATACAAGCATGAGTACCTTGTCGGAATCTTCTAGGCCACCAGGACTTTGCGCCGTGATACGCGATTGGGAGTACGCAAGCGAGAGCTGCTTGTCTAACGAGGCGCGGCGGGGTTCTCCGGACTGTATTCCCCAGAGAAGAAAGTGCATGATAGACCTTGAGTGCTTTACCAGTTGTAGCGCCTACATGCCACTTGAAAGAAAGTTTCTTGTCGAATAAGACTCCAAGCAACCGAGCGTAAGGGAGTCTTTGACTTTCTCACACCGTGATAGGGCCAGAAGCAACGACAGGGATAATGCTAGCATCCTGGTCGGCCCGACGGCATGAGAAATGCAAATGTTTTGTGTTTCCATGATCAAAAGTGAAGTCTTCTTGTCTTCCCCATTCGAGAATCTATTGAAGGTCCTGTGACAGGAGTTTTGCATTAGCGTGTAAGGAGGCTGAAGTTTGAAGGATTGCGATATCGTCGGCATATCTAAACTTGGTTTCCGGGGCGCCAATGGTGAAAAGTGGGGCTGTGTAAAGCATGAACAAGATGGGAAAATCTGGAGAGCCCTGTGGGAGACCTCAAAAGACCTCCAAACTCGGGCCAGTAGATTCATCAAGTCGAATCTTTATGCATCAGCCGGTAGAAAGAGACATTACCCAGCGTACTAAGTGATCCGGCCAGCCTAACTCTCTCAAACGACGTGCAAGGAGACCTGACAGTGTTGTGCCTAGGAGCATATTGGACATGGCAAGGCTGCATAAGCAGCAGATGAGGTGACACCACTCGGTGGTGACCACCGAGGCTAGGATGAAGTGGTGGGACTAGTTAGGCGAGGTGTGGGTCCCACGAGTCTAGATGTTTGCATTGTTTGCTCTGTTAGCGCACGGATGATTCTGGCAGTATAACTAGGCCTAGATTCGCCACTTAGTAACATATCACCTTCATCATCTTTATATTACACAATATGAAGTACCTCTACTTCACGCATTTGTTTCCCATAAATCAATCTTAGCTGCCTTCACACAAGTATGTTCCCAATCATATTCCTGGTAAAACAGACAAGACACTATCGAAAGCGCCCTTAACATCCAGCGTCAGAAGGGAAGCAATCCGTTTGCTGTTGAAGGTGGACTCAACATCATGTACCAGACAAGTGGTCAAATCAGTTACTGAATGTAGGGCGAAACCACCGAATGAATGAGATTTGAACACCTTGGCGTCTATAGAGGTCCAGGCAAGGCGGCGTGCGACAATTGTAGTATTGGTTGTGAACAAGTCTGAAGGACGTACCGCTAGATATAGGATGGTCATAACATTGATTACAATTGTGTTTGACTTAGTGACGATGGAAGTCTTGAGTGTACCCAAATGGTTCAGGATATGTATATTAGGTTAAAGCTACTATGTAAAGAGGTAACACTGTGGCTACTTATACACAGATGCACTGACGTCCCATTTATGACGTTTTATTCTACAACCTTCTTTACATCACTACACATTAACAACTATGGAAAAGTGAAGTATTAGATGTAAGATTATCAGTTATGCAGTGCTTTCAGAGAAGCTGCTACAAGCATCTAGCTAGTGTGGAAGTAGCTTAGTAAGGATGAGTAATAATTATCTCGGTTAATTATACTCCTTAATAGTGCATTAGACACTATGCAGTTTTGGGTAAGAATAGCAGTGCAGTCATGTTACTATTTGATTTACGGCAGCGACAAGTCGTTCCAAACATTTACCCAGGACTGAAAGCAGAGCAATACGACGGTAGGAGCAAGGAATTGATTGATCTGGCTTATTCGGCTTGTTGATACTGACTAGAATTGCCGACTTGAAGCGTGCGGGATGATGCCCAGCTGCTAGACATCTGTGAAAAAGTTGGGAAACTTTGCCTTCTATGAGGTTCCATCCTATTTATAGTACCGCCGTGAGAATTTCGTCCTCACCTGCCGCTATATTTACAGCACTGATAACTGAGTTTTCAATCAGCACGTCTATAATTTCGAGGAAAGGTAAGTTATGGAAGCCCACAGCTGGAGAGTCTAATGGTACGTGTGAGAATTACAATCCAGACTCCATCATACCCAACCACATCGCCAAGTCTGAGGGAGGAGTGTGAGAAATGGGTTTCGCTTCTCATCATGGTCCATTATTATTATTATTATTATCAACGGTTAACGCCAAGTAGGCTCGCGGGATTGACCCGGCCTCTTGTCTCCCATGGGACGATTGGAGTGCTTGCGCGGCTGTAAGCCACCAAGCGTGTCAAGTTGTCTAATAACATCGAAATTATCTACACAAGCAACCCAAGTGGGTCTAGAGCTGCTGGGGAATGTTTAATTCCCGGCCAAGTGTGCGCAGATGCACAATACAAAGTATATCTGGCCGCGGCTACAGAATGTACGACCGCATTCATCATGGTCCATGTTAGTTCAGTGGCGAATAACCAACGTCACGTCTCACCTCCAAAACACGTCTCGGGTACGCGCATTAACGTGTTCTGAACATTTGTATCAGCAATGGTTCATCAGCAAAAGTATCCATCATCGACTGAAGCTTCAATATCAAGCCAATTAGGTTACAACATCTTGAAACAGTTAGATACTTAGGACTCCAGAAGAATATATGTATCTTAGACAATCTTAGTTCTGGGAAGACAAGAAAGACAAGCTTTTACCTCTCCATTTTTATCTCTACATACCTGTGATTATACAACTTCATACTCTATTTTAACATACTTCTTGAAAAGGCTGGAACTTTTCCACTACATATTTTACCCCTGCCTTCTCACTTAAACTACCTTACAATCACAACTTCTGACAGTACGTCACAAACATTAGTATTTGTACATAAGAGATTCCCGGCCAGGACGTCTCGCTTTTCTTCAATAGTGGTTGCGGTTGTAGCATCAGAATTTAGAGGATCTTTTAAGGCAAGGAATCGGAAGGACCCAATCAATCAATTGGCCATGCCGAAAATATCTTTACTGGTACTGAAATTTCCCAGCTTCGCCTGATAGAATTGACGTTTAGTTCGACGGTTAACGGTCAGAGGCACCTTCTTCAACCCAATATGCCTTCCTGATAGTGAGCAGTTCTTCGAGGGCTGCGATAAGCCTGCGCAGCCGCTCTGCACTCTTCGTTCCACCAGGGTTTTCCTGTTCCCCTACCAAGAGCTAGCCTTACTGACCCACGATATTCATCTCCAATAGCATTACAATGATTCAGCGCAGCGGCATCTAGTGATTCACGTCAGGGGTTTAAATGAAGCTCGGGAATATCTGAGATCGCCGTTTCTAGTAGCATGAGAAATATTTTCTGGTCTAGTGTGTCCAGCTAGAGCCGAGCTAGAGGTTCTTGGAAGCGCTTATCCCACGGAATCACTGATGCTATGGGGAGATAGTCTGAAGTAGCATCAGCCTCTTGGAAAAAGGACATCTTCGCACCGCCGAGGACTAAGTTGTTAGAAATGAACGTCAGATCCAGCACCTTTCCGCGTAGGTGAGTTGGATTGTCGGGTTCCGTGGTTAGTGCGAGTTTGTGACAAGCTGTCTGTTCCGAAACTCTGTCCGACATAGAGGAGGTGATGGTTATAGATGTTTGCCAACTTGAACGTCTAAGATTGAAATCCCCAATAACAAAGAGTCTCTCATGAAAACGACGCAAAGAGAGTTTAAGAAGGGCTTTGATGGCTTCTTCTTCATCGCAAGATCCAACAGGTGCGTTGTAAATATTAAGGATTGAGATTTTTTTTCCCCGAAGGACCCATCACTTCAAGTAAAAGAAGATCTCTGATGGGTGCAGCTGGTGACCTTGCCAGCCAAATCCCTTTCGGAGATAAGTCAAGACCCTAGGGCGAGAAGTCCAGTCGTCTGTCGGAGAAAAACATTCGGAAGACCCAATTCTTTAAGAAATGCGCCTCTGTCTGTCGCTGAATACATATGGTTCCTGAATTAGTATAATGTCAAATTTCTCTTCGTTCGCAAAAATGAGAGCAATTTCGTGTGGTTTAGCACCTCTGCCGACGTTGATTTTAAGGATTCGTAATGATTTAGTGATCCTGTGATGTCTGTAGTTCATCTGCGCAGGATTCGAGGGTAGAGTACGGATTCTCTGAGGCGACAGGGATTTGCATGGAAGAGGGAATTCTGACCAGTTGGTTCGAGCTGGCGGGTTCGAATTGAATAGGGCTAGTGGGCTGAGGAGACTAGCTAAATGGTTCGGAGGAAGAGGTTAAGTTAGCGTCAGACATTACTTGGTTTTCAAGTGTGTTTGAGAGGGGGGCTGTAGCAGCCAACCGTGGCGCAGAGGCTCATCCTAGCGGCAGCCAAAGTCTTACGGATCTGCGAAAGTTGTTACTATGTGAGCTTGCTTCCGTTTTGGCGGGGATAGAAGGGGCGTTCTGGAGCATCTGCCGGGTGAGGTCGATGGTAATGATTGCAGCGAGAAGGGCGTGGGTAAGAGTGGGGACCGCATGGGCTGTGGTCTTTCTCCGGGTGCTCGGTTGATCCAGAAAGCCGATATCGTGGTGCACGAATGCAGATGTGTTCATTATGCCGTTGGTAGCAACGGCCGCATAGTATTATTGTGGACTTCTTTGGAAGACGACGTGAGATAACTTCTACCCCGAGCAGTTGAAATTTGGAGTGAAGGAAGGTATCAAGGCTAAACCGGGCAATGTATCTTACCGTGTAGAAGTGTGGGGGTTCGTGCCTTGCTTTAGTCTCGTAGACCCCGACTGGAGTAACTCCTTTTTCCTCCCTAAGTTCGTTGCACATGAAGTCGCTGATAGATTGGGTAATTTGTGAGTTGTTTGTTGTCGTCTAAAACAGTGTAGGATCTAGGGACAAAAGAAATAAGATATGTGGCGAGATTTTGTGCTTTCTCAATACCTAGAGCGCCGTTTAGTTTACCCTCGCTGATATCATCCAGGAAAATTTCTCCGAGTCTAGGCGCAGCGGTATCAGAGGATGGGTGGAGGGCAAGGCTAGATGGGACATAGCAAACTTCTTTTAGCAAAGCGGCTTTGCCAAAGCCGTTTGCTCCCCAAAAAATTATCGTTAGTAAATTAGCAAAAAGTTAAGGCGAGGGAAGCCTTTCTGTGGCTTCTGGCTCAAGACGGAGAAAAAGTAGTTCGTCAAGTAAATGGAAAGAAATTGGGTTAATCGTTCGATTGAGCTGAAGCCGGTTAGGTTTGGTACGGTTTGGCTATGACCGATTAAGCTGAGAGATTTTGGGGGGTGTATGGATTCCTCTAGCTCAAACAGCATCAGCGCGCGCATAGGAGTTGGGACGAGTGGATGATGGAATTGGAGGGGTAACGGAGTGAACAGATAGACGGGTTGCTGGGTGCCTCGTTGGGTGTCTTGAATATGTGTGCGTCCGTTTTGTTCCAACGAAGGGGTCCCCTGGACGTGACTTTCGAAAAAGCTTTGATCGAATTTCTGTAGACGGGAGAGGAATGCCTCTTACACTCCTCTCAAGTGAGAGGAATTAGCAGGAGATTTGGCTCCGCGTATGGCCTCAGCGATAGCGGGAGCTACGCCGTCGAACGATAGAACCGCTTCTTTAATGCAGGTGGTGGCAACAGCAAAAGTTAGAAGAAAAGTCTACATCATAGAACGCGAACCACCAGGAGGAGAATGATGAGCAGGATAGAGATTGAGCATTCTTAATCACCTTTGTTCAGTTCAATGATCTTTACCCCAAGGATTTATCGGTTTACAGTACGAATTCAGAATTGCTAAACGAAAGATAACTCGAGATGACTAATAATTTTAGCCAGAATTAAATGTGCTAGTATGTGAACGTTATCGGTTTGATCAATAGCTTTCCGGTACTAATTCACGCCGTCTATCAATGGAAACTCCAAATCTTCCATCCGATTATAAATTGTTTCGAGCTATCGGTCTTGAAATTAGCTATCGAGTTTGTCCCGAGTATCAATTGAGGCGTCATTGTTGGTGGACGTGATGGATAACGCAAATTTTTGTTGATATATAATTACGTAGTTGCTCTTTGCAGGTTTTCATGGATACATTGAATTAACGTTCAGTCACTCGCCGATCCGAGTAGCGGCCGATGCTGTGGTTTGATTAGTCATCTATAGGTACCTTTGGTGTTGGATTTCCGGGTAGAGTAGACACATCCCTTATAAAATCTTATTCTGAACAAGGAGTTACATTCGTCCCTCTAACTCGATAGTGAGTCCCGGTATAAGTGTTGAAAACATTCATTGAATTTCAACCATTTACATTTGCAATACTTACCCCTGCACGAAAAATGACCTGTAAGGGTAAGTGTTGCAAATATAAAAGTTCAAGTTACAATGAATATTTTCAACACTTACACAGGGACCCACTATCGAGTTACAAAGGGACGACTGTACTTGTACTTTTAGCATGAATAGGTTCAACGACAACAGATAAAATCTTGGTGAACCGTCTAAAACACGCTGGCAATACCGTTAATTGGATCTAGAAAGGTAGGAGAGTATCTCCTAACAATAACGCGACATTTCAATAAATGTCAGTTGTGACTAAATATGAAAATTTCCTGTATAAGGTCATAGTGATTATTACTAACCAAAGTTAACTGTATTGCGACCTTCTTCGCATGTCTGCGGCAGAGCATACAATGAAAGTTTCGCGTCAATCGGAGGCAGTGTAATACCGATGACACCGTGATAACGAGTATGAGCAAGCCCAGAGGCTCGAAATCGAGTTTCAAAAATTAGTATAATCAATGTGTCTTCCGTAGAAGACTTTCAGAGATTAAACTGAAAAGAACTGAAGAAATTAGCAAAGTTTAGGTTTGAAATGGAATTGCCTTACCAGATACTACACTTGATCTAAGCCAATAGGCAAAGCTAAAAATTGTAAGTAATTATAACTTTAGGGTAAAGATGTTAAAAACTTACAGAGCTAAAGAGAAGGAAGAGGTGGGAGGAGCGGCTGTATTTATAGGAAAATATTTAAACTTCACGTGAGATAATCCAGTTCAAACACACTAAACCAATCGTGATCACAATTTGAAATAGTAACCCCTTCAACGAACCAACGTGTGTGAGAGTGGCCCCAGCATTTTATGCTACATATTATGTATAGTTATGCATATGCTACATCAGATTTTACTTCTAAAATACTTCCGAAGATCACGTTTCTTGTCCATTTCCACTGCTCAATTCAATAACTTCACTTCCACGTGGATGTTCATTTAATCAAACAGGAAGGCTAAAAAATACATTGAAGCCAAAATTTTCTTCAACTTTCAGTACATAGTTCGGTCTTTTTAAGTATCAAAGAGATCCATCAAAACTTTGCACAAAAAATCATGATACACCGTAGATCCTACTTTCTCTAGTCAACTTTCCTTCCCTTGTGATTACCGGCAACGAAGCAGGCTGGCAAAGACCAACATTTCACCTTCACGCGGTGCCGGCTGTAAATGCCCAGTTTGTTCGCACATCTGGGTTAGCCAAGAAGAGACGCAATCGGATCCCAACCTGATATCTCCGCTTCTTCATACTCAGTCAAATTTCACCAAGACATCATTCAATCCAATCCGAAGAGACCACTTCTACTGATCCTCCGTCTACCACCTCCCGAGGTATTAAACTACGAACGTGACCACTAACTTCAACGACTGGATTATCATGATCTTCGGCGTTGCTTCGGCGCGCCTCCAATTACAGACCCACGATGATACGAATCCCCGACGGAGGGAGAAAGTCGGAGGTCACAAAGATGGAAAAGTTGTGATGGCTTTGGATGGCCAGATAATGGTGGGAATTTGCGAGAGACGGAGAGATAGGGAGTTTGGCAAGGGGCAGTGATGAGATGGTGTTCGGAGGGAGGGTTTCTGATAGAGGGTCGGAATTTTTGACTTTGGTACAGTAGAACCCCTCTTAGCTAATAGTGGGTCCCGGTATAATTACTGAAGAGATTCATAGAAATTTTATCGTTTATATTTGCAATACTTACCCCTACACCCAAAATGATTTGTAAGGGTAAGTGTTGCAAATATAAAAGTGCAAGTTACAATGAATTTTCTCAACATTTATACTGGGACCCACTATTAGCTAAGAGGGGCTCTATTGTATTGGTGTAACTTGGACTCGCTTAAACAACTCAGAATTTATTATCTTTCCTGTAGCTCAATTCATATTACAGTAAAACTTCTCTAACACGATAGTGGGTCCCGGCATAAGTGTTGAAAATATTCATTGGAACTTGCACTTTTATATTTGCAACACTTACCCTTACAGGTCATTTTGGGTGCAGGGGCAAGTATTGCAAATATAAATGGATGAATTTCAATGAATATTTTTAACACTTATGCCGGGACCCACTATCGTGTTAGAGAAGTTTTACTGTACAGTACAATCTCGCTATAACAATGTGGGGCAAAACTTAACCAAGGCTCCCGATTGGAGGATTCAATTGAATTGGCCAATCGGGAGCCTTGATTAAGTTTTGCCCCACATTGTTATAGCGAGATTGTGCTGTATTCCGACAAAACCCCTTGTGTCCAGGGTCATGGTTACTCATACATTAACCAGCCACCCATTTTTCTACAAAGAGTTACTACAGTCTAGCCCTTGTTATAACGATATCCACGTTCCAAAAAAAATTAACGATATGCCGAGTATATCGATATAACAAATTGGATTACAGTCGTCCCTCTCTAACTCGATAGTGGGTCCCGATATAAGTGTTGAAAATATTCATTGTAACTTGTACTTTTATATTTGCAGCACTTACCCTTGCAGGTCATTTTGCGCGCAGGGGTAAGTATTGCAAATGTAAATGGTTGAGTAGTAGTAGTAGTAGGTAGTAGTTTTGTTTATTCGTGATATGTAGAGTCCAAGACTATTATAACACTAGGGCTCCTCTCTGACCCAGGCCACACCTTTTACAGTGCTCCTTTCCCCTTTTACCTCGATCCTAAGATCATTGATACATTGACCCAAGACGGGTAGCCATTTAGCTCAGTAATTACCCGTAGAATTCAACCGCCTTTTCTACGGAACCTTCTGCTCAAAAAAAAATTGAAAAAGAGCAGCCATGGAAACTGGTACGCGGGAAAAAGTCTCAAAAAACCTGCAACTCCAGCCAGGCGAGGCCTAGACACCAGAGCCACACGAGGTGCGTATCCTCATCTATATCTCCCTAATATCCCATAGTCCAGATATCCTGCTTATACCGACACCACCAGCGCTCAGGTAGCGGTGCTCTTTCCTCGGGAGACAGTATTATGCCAGAATATCTGTAAGCAGTGAGAATTCATCTTGGTAAAAAGGGCCAACTTAGTCTGATCCATCACCACCATAACGGGAGCTGAGTACGTCCCAGAAACTCGTTTGGATGACTTTTCCTCCGTGCCCAAGTAATGCATGTTTCTGTTGGCTCTGAAGATAAACTCCAGGTTCGTAGGGGACACCACGTACAGGTAGAAACGCCGTCTTCGTCCCCCTGTAAATGGTTGAATTTCAATGAATATTTTCAAAACTTATACTGGGACCCACTATCGAGTTAGAGAGGGACGACTGTACATACAGTAAAACTTCTCTAACACGATAGTGGGTCCCGGCATAAGTGTTGAAAATATTCATTGTAACTTGCACTTTTATATTTGCAACACTTACCCTTACAGGTCATTTTGCGTGCAGGGGTAAGTATTGCAAATATAAATGGATGAATTTCAATGAATATTTTTAACACTTATGCCGGGACCCACTATCGTGTTAGAGAAGTTTTACTGTACTTATTTTACTACATATGGGTTTAATTAGGGAATTTGGTATGAATTCAATTACCCTAGTGTGGCGCCTAAAGTAGCCCATCTATGTGTTTACAGTGCTCTTAAGTTAAATTGGAGGAAAAACTTTCGGATAAAAAAAAAAAATAACGCTAAACCTACCATGTGAATTTCTATTAGGTTAGATTTTTACTTCTCAAAGTGCATTTGCATAGCTCTACGCAATGCGGATTACTGCGCTCCAGGCACCTTCTTTCGTCCTTCTCCACCACCCGCTTCCCTCCTCCTTTGGCCAAACGAAACTGTTCTAACCATCCCTGGTCTAGGATCCACTGCGTTATTCTACTGAGATCTTCTGGGCTATTAATCATGGCCTCAAAAGACCTGTTCTTGGCTTTCCTTCACACCTCTCTCCTTTCTTTGACCCTGAGTGGGTAAGCCATCACCACGCGCTTGGCGTTTTCCGAAGGATATCCACATTAGCAACTTGGATCATCAACTCTAGGGACTTTTCTTCGGTACTGATAAGATGCGAACCTGATGTGTTTGCTTCGTATCTGTAAGGAAAGACTGCTTTGCGACCTTTTCAGGTGTCAGTGAATTAGGGAATTGTTGTTTCCATCTTTTGTCTCTTATTTCAGCCCAATGTCAAATGTATCTCAATTCAACCAGCTGTGTAGACATCAATGCTTCGGCTTACCTGAAGATAATCACCACAGCAACGCTGCGATGTGCAATTCATCACTTTTAATCTTAAATAAATCTAAAGGGTTTTGTGTACATAAATTATTACACCTGAGTTATCTTTGTTCTGTCAAAAAAACGACAATTGACGTTAAAATCTACACTTCACGAATTCGACTCGACTACAGATATTCCTGCTTCTCCCTGTATATTGTCAATCTAAAGAAATATGTCATTAATTTAACATCAAAGATGGTCACACTCCCTGCATCTTGTGTGGCAAAGCTAATTATGTGTAGGTTTAGCCGAATCATCATCTGATCCTATTAGATTAATACTTCCAATAGTTCCATTTCTACAACGTCACTCAGCATTCTATCTTCACCAGAATCATTTTTTCCCAACGCTGTTACACTAATGGAAGCTGTACGCGAAATTCCACATGGCCATGGCTATACAGTCTCTAAGCATCGCTCTGACAAAGGTGAAATTTACAGATCTCGAGCCCTCAATAACCATGAAAAAAACGAAAATCTGCCTCGTCAATGCTTAGTTTTCCTTCCAGGTTATCAGCTCGCTTGCCACTAGATGGCACGTGAATCCTCCGTACTATCGATGCCAATCATAATCATAGGCCTTCCTAAGACTTGAGAGCCCATATAAGAGCTCGGCGACCAAAACCTGTTTAGCTTAACCAAAGGTAGCACGTAAAGTTAGGATATCGTGCTATTTTAGTTACACATCAAGGGGATCTATTTTTCCCTCGCTTAAATTAATAGCGCACTGAGACTACATACATATATACCGAGGGAGGTCAAAACAGGAGATAAAAAAGGCGATTCACTTTTACAAATAATTTTATTTCTTCTTTTCTAGGAAACATCTGTGCTATGTTATCATTTTCGATACTAATGGTTGTATACTTTCATCTATCAAACGCATTCATCACGAACTTTATCGTGACTTCATTTACTCCATATAAATCTTGCACGGAAAGCTTTAACTCGGCAAATGCTAAAGGCTAGCATATCTACTAAAGAAGTACTAAGCTGCCTACGCCGAAACAACCCCTCATTTAAGGCTGCCGCAAATACTATCTGTCGTAAATAGATTAGTACCATGACTGCACTGCTATTCTTACCTATTATGGTTATGAGCTTACGGAGGACGGGATTTTAGATACCAGGTCTGTTGCAGTACACACAGAGGATGGTGTGTGCTGATGATGGGAATAGATCTAGAATGAATACTGAATGCATATCATAATTATGGATAATCTATCTAGAGATATGAAAAGAGGAAAAGATAGCTTATATACAAGTGGTGTGTATTGGCACACTGGTCCCTTGTTTCCATATTTAGATCATGGAATCTTCTAGCATCAACTTGTATCCTTAGGATCAAAGCTTCTACCAAGTTCCCCGGTGTTCCACTTTTGCTAAATGCGACAGTATCCTTCTGTCAGAACTATACGGTGTTTAAGATTTGAGGATGAAGAATAAGATTATGAAAACGCTATCAAAGATTGTATGAAGTTGATGTCAGTCTGGTGTAGATGGTTGATTAATTGATCTCATAAGAGAGAATGGTAAGATCTGGTAATGATCTACAGCGAGCGGCAGACAGCCCTCTATTTATACCCTAATTCGTTCGCTTGAGGCTTGGGCCAAGTATATCAAACGTACCAAACACAGCCCATGACATAACTTTCCCCAATTACACGTGACATACTACATATCGCAGTTATGTATTTCGCCGATGATGATTATATCTAACACCTTCACGAGTCACGGAAACACTCTAAACTTCAGCTTTGAAGAAGAAGTGTGCCATTTACGGAATTCTTAAGTTCACTGACAGTACCTCCACCCTACCTGCTACAGGAAAGCAAACAGGATTCTGGCAAAATGCCCGAGTTCTATCCCTCTCATCACCCACCACCCGGGGGGTCGAGGTCTCTGACCGAAACTCTTCTGCTCACGACAACCTCTGCCACAACCCGCACCCAAGAGGCGACTCTGATGTTTGGAAACGTCGCGTCCGCTATCGATGAAGCAGCGCGTGGTACTAATTACCATACCCTCCCTCACCACCTTAAAGGAACCTATGAAAAATTCTTGTACTGTCTGCAAGAAGTCGCACAGGGCTTCTTCGAGAGTCACGTCCGGGGAGTACCCCAAGATGAGCGCACTCCGCTCAAACCAACTCAACCAACAACTTCAACCGCCCATCGTTCCACAAAACCGCCTCTGATCCCCAAAACCACCCGGCCTACGTACGCACATGCTGCGGCGCAAATGAAGAGCCAGAATATCACTCAAAAACCAATTCACCCTAATCGAAGTCAAAAACCGAATTCTTCCCCCTCTGTAGACGAACGCCTATTTCTGCGCCTCGAACAAGACGCAACTGAGCGTCTTATATCGCCCTATCCATTACTGCTCCAGCTACGCAAATTTCTAGGCGAGAATGCTGCCTTACTTAAGGAGGTTCAACATGTACCTTCCGGACTAGCTCTTCGTCCGTCCTCTGATACAGCCTCACCTAGGCTCGAATCCCTTTTCTCTGAAGGTATCAAAGAAGGAAGACTCTGTGGAGCCCTCGGAATCGAAAAAGCACAAAATCTAGTCACATTTCTTCTTGCTTCTATACCACGATCCTACACCGCGCTCAACGACGCCAATGAGCTAACAAACTTCCCAATCACTGCCGAAAATGTCTGCTCTGAGCTTAAAGAAGAGAAAGGACTCACTCCTGTCTCAGCGTTTGAAACGAGAACAAGCCTTGACTCGCCGCACAGCTACACAGCCAGATATATCGTTCGCTTCCCATTAGATACCATTCTCCCACAGAAATTCCAACTATTTGGAGTAGAAGTGATCTCTCGTCGTCTCTCAAATAAGGTGTCTATTGTTCAATGTTGACGATGTTTTCAATGGCACAATGAGCGCATATGCTCTCGCGCCCTCCGCTGCCGACTCTGCGGCTCCACTGAACACATTGAAGAGAATCATAGCCCTTGTGGCCCTCATCCGCATCCTTGTCCTGCGCGCTGTATCCACTGTCATGGACCCCATGCAGCAGATGCCACAGAGTGCCCACTTCGCCCACGTCGTAACGGTAACAGACTTACCAAAGAACAAGTGGCACATATCCGCCAGTCTTCCGCAACAGCTAGAATGAGTCTTTGTACTACAGTTGGCTGCACCCGCCGCTCTCCTCGCACTCCTCCAATAGACCATGAAATGCCTGACGCCACGTCAATGCCCAATTTCGGATCAGCAAATCCGCCATCTGAAACTTCTGCATGCACAGACGTTGTGCCCTCTGGCTCAAGTCAACTTACTGTAATCCCTGCCACGTATTCTCCTGTTCACACAGGAAATCCATACTCCCCTCTCGACGAAACCAATGAGTTGTAGACGCTCTAAAATTGCCAAACCACTGCGTATATTACAGATAAATGTGTGCAGGGGAGCGACCTCCCATGAACTTGCTCTTAACTTTGCAAACGAGGAAAAATTTGACTTAATCCTTGTACAAGAACCCTATATCTTTAGAGATCCGCTACGTCGGATTACCAAGAAAATACCATCTTACGAGTGCTTCTCGCCCACAAACGATTGGACATTCCGTCCAAGAGTACTCACCTATCTCCGAAAAGGGGCTGGGCTCCGCGCTTGCCAACGCATGCTATTCCCAGCAAACCACACTGTGACCCGTGACCTACTTGTGCTTGATGTATTCGGGCCGGGGGGGAGAAAACTTTCTGTCTTTAATGTATACAACGCTCCAACTGGCTCTGCAAACGAAGGTCAGGCGGCAAAAGATCTCATCGATTACGCCCGTAATAGACCGCGTGACCGTGTTTTCATCGCCGGGGACTTTAATCTTCGTCATTCAAGATGGCAACCTTCAGCCTCTTACCACAGCACAAATGCTGATAGCTTTGTCGAATGGACAGACAAAAACTCCCTCCTGCTAACTTCGGAGCCGGATTGCCCGACACATACTCTAGGAAATGTGTTGGACCTCACTTTCATGTCAAACCCACTCGTATCTGCTGGTGCAGAATCTACAATTATGCCAGAGCTAGATGTAACATCTGACCATTACCCAATCGCTTCTTCCGTGCCTTGGGATGATAGATTCCACGAAACAGTTGCTAGACTCAGACCTGGAACTCTGGACAAGGATTTATACCTTCATCTCCTGGAAAGGGGTCTGTCAGAAGTGTCAGAGCTTCCGGACACATGTTCTGGGGATGAATTAGATAAACACGCGAGAGAGCTTTGTTCATCAATCAGGAACGCCTACTGCGGCTCAGCACGTAGAGCCCTAGGAAAAGGCACTGGGCACCCATGGTGGAACGACGAGTGCAAAGCCGCAGCCCAGACATACCGCAGCATTAGGAGGGAAACGAGCGACCAAGATGCCCTAAAAGCTGGAAGAAAATCTTTGCGATGCGTAACCCGAAGGGCAAAACGACTTTTTTATCGCGAAAAGATGGAACAAGCCTCGTCAGTCAAAGACATTTATGGGATGGTAAACTGGCATCGATCTATGGGCTCGTTTCGTACACCGCCCCTAAAGGACCCACAGCACCCCGAGGCCCCCCTTGCTGTCTCGCTAGAAGCTAAACGGGATATTTTAGCCAGAAACCTTTTGTTCTCTACTCCGCCATCTGGCGACATCGCTTTCGACGTACCTTCAGTTGGTCGCTCGGATTTGCCGTTCCCAGAAATCACCGACTTCGAGCTAAAGGATTGCTTCTTCCGAGCCGGCAACACTGCGCCTGGCGAGGACGAAATCCCGACAGCAATACTTAAAATTGGCTGGCACATCGTTCAACACAAAGTCTTCAGACTTTTCCGCAGTTGCCTCAGGGTAGGCCACCATCCAGCATGCTTCAAAACCGCAGTCCTTGTCATGCTCAGCAAACCGAACAAGCCAGATAAAGCGAGCCCTCGGTCTTATCGCCCGATCGCTCTTCTTTCTGTAATGGGTAAGGCACTTAAACGCCTAATCGCAAAACGGCTTTCCTGGATCTCCATCAACCATAGGGTCCTCACCCATCAGCAATTTGGGGCTCTACCTCTACGCTCTGCTACTGACCTAACTACATGCTTAGTACACGATGTTGAAACGGCCATGAATGCCAAGCAAACAGCATCTCTCCTGACTCTTGACGTGAAAGGAGCATTCGATGGAGTCCTGCCTGGTCGACTAACGCGCCGTCTCAGGGAACAAGGATGGCCCAATAACCTTGTAAATTGGGTTAAATCTTTTACCACAGGACGCCGCGCAATGATCCGGCTGGATGGTACAACTGGAGCCGAATTTAACGAACCGCACGGACTTCCTCAAGGATCGCCAGTGTCTCCCATTCTATTCATGCTGTATCTTGCCCCGCTCTTTCACCTCGGATCACCAAGCAAGAGGTTTGGCTATACTGATGACGTCGCCTTTCTCCAAATATCTAAATCCTTGCAAGAAAATGCAAATCTTCTCGCCACTGACCTCAGGCAGGCTTTAAATTGGGCCAGCGAAGAAGGAATAACTTTCGATCCTGATAAATATGGACTCCTTCATTTTTCGCGTCGCCGCACCGATCAAGATCCTAGGACTACACCAAACATCGTAGTAGACCCCCTTAATATCTCCGAGGATGCCGACAGGCCGTACATCCGATGGCTAGGAGTCCTATTGGACAAAAAGCTTACTTTCAAGTGGCATGCACGCTCGCTTGCTGCTAAGTCACTCAAAGTCAGTCAAGCTCTTTCCTCTCTCGGTAACACGGCTCGTGGAGTTCCACCCCACCTATTGCGTCAAGCTGTTGTATCGTGTGTACTCCCAGTAATATACTATGCTGCCGAAACTTGGTGGCCAGATAGGACAAGAGAAGGTCCACGTGCACGAATTTCTAACCGCGTCGACACCTCGCTACAGCTATTTACTAAGGTAGTACTTACTGCCGCCCGAGCCATTCTCCCAGTCTACCGTACCACACCATCTGCAGCATAAAATTGGGAATCTGGCTTAGCCCTACCGGAAATAGCACTTGAACAACGTACACTAGCCGCAACAGTCCGCCTTCGGCGCCTTGATCCTCGACATCCGTTATTACGCCGCTCAATCCGTGTACTCGCTTTAGGACGGCCCACCTCTCGCTTTGCTCGCCGAATTCTGGCACTCCCAGCCTCTGAGCAAATAAACCTGATCGCTACTCCGCCATGGGCTCCACGCGAAGGCCAGGCAGCAGCGCAAGCTTGGGTAAGGGGACCAAACGGACAAACAAGAGACCAGGCTAAAGAAAAGTTCCTTTCCTTCTTGCGCACCGTCTCACTACAAGACATAGTACTATTTTCGGATGGGTCGAAACAACCTGATGGCTCCGCCGGGGCCGGTTTCGTTGCTTACCAAGGTGGAGTGCAAGTTTTAAAACAGAGTTTTGCCTTAGGTAAAGGGGACGAAGTCTTTGACGCCGCAGCAAAAGGTGCACTGGCGGGCGCCAAGGCCGCCCTGGCACTTCCAACAACCAAATTTGCAACTAACCTCTGGATCTGCCTCGACAATCTTGAGGTCGCGACCCGCCTGCTCTCGCCATTTCCAGGCTCATCGCAAGCTACATTCGACGAGTTCCTAGAATTGAACCCCCGCTGGCAAGCAAGATCTCGTCTCACACATGCAGGACAGGGAGAACTCAGAATACGTTGGGTGCCAGGCCATGCCTCCATTCCTGGGAATGACGCCGCCGATAAAGCCGCGAAACTAGGAGCATCACTTCCTCACCCACCGACTCCCATCCTATCACACGCTGGACTCAGACGCTGGGCTAAACACTCTTCAGAACAATCCTTACATAACCTTTGGAAGCTAATGTCTCCCAGCACTGGAATCTACGAGAGACTCTCAGTCGACACTGCGCCTCTGCGGCCTAAAGAACTTGAACTTCCCCGGGCTACTCTAGGCCGAATTCTGGCGGCCTGCACAGGTCATGGTGACTTCGCGAAATACCATGAACGCTTCAATCATCGGGACGCCTCAATTTATTGCCGATGCAGACGCTATAAATCACCCCTTCACTTCTTTTTCTGCCACATAGCTAAAAGACGCGCTAGACTACCCACGGGTCAAAACTCAGAAGTTCTCTCCTTTCTCCTCGGCACTTATAAAGGCGGAGAAGTGCTTCACAAGTGGTTTCAGGAAACCCAATTTTACACTGACATATGTCCTTAAAAAAAAAAAAAAAGATAACACTATTATTAACCAAAACAACAGTAATTTTAATGCTAATAACGGAGAAGTTAAGGAGGAGTTGTTGCACAGTCGAGGGGTTATGAGGTCGGACTGTTTATCTCCCTGTTACACTTCCACAAATGTGGAGAGTCCTATCCCTACCATATAATTAGCGGCAGCCACGTTATCGGCCCTAGTCTTGTAAATATTTATTTCTCTTAGATGCCCGAGGCTTACCCCTCGGCGTCATATGTCCCGTCAGGGAATTAGTAGGGCACGTGCGAAGCACGTGCCCCGTTAGACGAAAAATAAATACTACTACTACTTCTAACACCTTCACTCGTTCACTCTAATTCGATTTCTCATTCGATACCTATCAAGTGCATTTTCGTTTGGGCATCGCGCTCGTGATGGCCAAATCACTACAACTACCCCCTTTGGCCCAGCGCGTCGCTGAAGAGCTCGAGCTTGTTCAGCGCGTGGCGAAGGGTCGAGCTACTTGGGTTCAATCCTTCCATATCAAGTTTTGGTCAGCCGTCGAAGAGGCCAATCCCCTCATCCAGTCCTTCGTGCGCAAGCAAATGGACGCGTTTCTCCTTGCGGTTGCTTCCGGGCATCCTATGCGACACGACAACCAAAGACAACCTAAATCATCGGGCTCCTTACCCAAGCCCAGTGTGAAAGGGCTGACACCAAAGCAGATGTAACAAAAGATGGTGGCCGAAAATACTGTCTATTTTCTCTATGGGTTCTATGACTATACTTACGAAGGAGTTAATATATACATAGATAGTCTAAGCCATCGACTAACCCTAATCTTAACGTGGGCTATCCCCTGCACCGAAGCAAGGCTTTAATTTTGGATTAGGAGCCGTCGCGAATATTTAATGAGGATCATCAGTTACCCCTGTAGCTATGGCTAAGGCGCAGCCCGTGACACCCAGCCAAAGCGTACCAGCTCGACCTCCTATCCCTACAGCTAAGCAACCGCAGAGTTGGGCAGCGACCGCCGCAGGCCATCCTGCCACTGGCCCTCCGGTGCAGTCTTCGGCCCGACCCAACACAACGTCTCGCCCCTCTAGCACGCCTGTTTCTAAACAAATTGCTATCACCAAGAGTCCCAAAGCCATCTTCCGTCTCTCTGAAGAAGCTCCACTTCTCAGAGCAGACGTAACTGCAGTCAAGTCTGCTTTCATCCACATCGTTCCTGGTCTCAAGGATGAAATCGCCTCCGTTTCTCGCTGCTCCAGCGGTTTCACCGTCGCCTTCTCGTCAGATGCATCGCTGAAAATTGCGTTGGACAATGCTGACTCTATAAGAGCGTCTCTCTCGGGCTCTCTAATCCAAATTAAGGATCGCATTGGGTACGTTGTCAAGCGTATCCCACGCACTATGTGGAATCCGGCCTCAAATCTGGTTCCAACCACGCTTGATGATTTCAAGAGCATTGCCCAGTCACAGACAGGCGTCGCTCCATCGGGCGCCCAATGGTCTATACATGAAGATCGACGAGATCCTCTGCACACGGCTGTTATTTTCTTTCCTAAAGAGGTGTCCACGTTTCGAATTGTTGACAGCGCCCCTTCTCGACGGTACATCACTAACCCAAAGGTAGTCCAATGCGATGCTTGCTTTGGGTTTCACCAGTCCTCTCGCTGCCGCACTCAAGCGTTGTGCGTTCGTTGCGGTACCCTTCGCCACGACGGAGAATGCCGCCAACTCTGTCGTTGCATTAACTGCCTAGGGCCACATTCTGCAGACGACTCAAGTTGCCCTCTCCGCCCTCGCCCTTTCAAGGGCAAATTTATTCACCCTTCAGAAAAAGCGGTTACAGACCTCCGTTCACAGAACCGTAATAAGCTCCGGAAACAACGTCGCGCAGCTGCTGCCGTCGCAACTTCCTCTCCCGACAGGTCCAACGTACCGACTCTATCGACAGAAGTCCCCTCTGTCCCTTCTCAAACTATACCTTCTGCTAGCCAGAACAGCTTCACGCCTCTTGCTTCTGCTTCGGACGGGTCTATGGAAGTAGACCTAGACGAGCAAGTTCCCAACTCCTCCACTAGTACTTCCTATGAGCAATAGAGCCTTTTTAAGAAGCACCCCCCCGCCTCGCCTTCGTTTCCTTCAAGCAAACGTTGGGCGTGGTGGATCTTCTCACCTCATTCTTCTTCAAGCTGCATTTCACGGCAAGTATGATGTGATCTTTGTCCAAGAACCCTGGACTAAAACAATAAACTTTAAGAACGTAACCAAGGCCCATCCTGCTTATGTCATTTTCACTCCTCCTAATCGTGACTGGAAAAATTCGCGCCCGCGCGTTTTAACCTATGTCCGAAAGAAATCTAACCTCCGACCTATCCAGCTGGACTGTGGTCTTTCACCTGATATCATCGCCCTCCGTCTCCAGAGCTCTCCTTCATTAGAGATCATAAACGTATACCGACAACCTCAAGCTCAAATGCCAGAGAGTCTCGAGGCACTTTTAAGCTGGCCGGTTCAACCGAATACCATAGTCGTGGGAGATTTTAATCTTCATCACGAACTATGGGAGCCCAACGTCTCCCGTTCGTCTGGCGTCAGCAGCTTTGTTGAATGGATTGACAACTATTCTCTGAGGTCAGCATTGCCTTACGGAGCTCCTACACACCGAGCTGGCCACGTCCTCGACCTAGTACTCACGAACATGGAAGGACTTTCAGCCCGAGTGGACCCGGAGACACATTCCACTTCCGATCACGAGACGATATCCGGCTTCGTCTAACTCTCGTCATCGAGACGTCACCCAACGCTGAAGCTGCCCAAATTCAACAACGAGAACGCTGAGGTATTTCGTCTTGCCCTCTCCGCTACCGCACCTCCTAGCCTTCCTATTGGAGACCCAACCTCTCAGCGCCTGGACGCGGCGACTTCATCGGGCATTGCCTCTCTCTCGGCAATGCTGCTTGCAGCTAACCCGCCGAGGCCTGCCTGCGTCCCATGCAAAGACTTTTGGAATTGCGAATGCTCGGACCAACGTCGTCAGTATCTCGAAGCTCGCCATAACGGTGACCAAGATCTCATTAGCGAGGCACACAATAATTTTCGGAAGTCTGTTAGACGAGCCAAACGCGAACATAAGCGCTCCATGTTGGATAATGTGGCTTCGATCCTGGAAGCCCATAAAGTTGTTTGATGGCGGAAGCTATCAAGTCGCTTTGGTCCCCCCCAATTATTCATCAAGGTGTCACCTTCAGCACCCCGACCGAGCGTGCAGACATATTCTTTCGAACTAAGCTGGCCCGCTCTATGGGTCAGCCGGATATACCCAGGAATACCCCTACCTGCCCACTGCGTGCGATCCCTGCTCCTCTATCCGTAGACGAAGATGAAGTACGCCACTGTCTTCTGGAAGTTTCGTCAACTACTCCGGGACACGACCACCTCTCTGTCTCAGCCATCCGCCTTATGTGGGGAGTGGATAGGTGGCGCTCGTGGATTGTTCAGCTTTACAGCCTATGTTTGGAACATGGTCACCATCCCAGCATCTTCCGCCGCGCTGAAGTGGTAGTTATTCCTAAACCACACAAGGACGATCTTACTGACCCCGCCAATTGGGGTCCGATTTCGCTTCTCCTAGTTATTGGGAAGGGGCTGGAACGTCTCTTTGCAAAACGCTTTGCCTTCTGGGCCTTGTCAAATCGTATCATCTCCCCGACGCAATTTGGAGCGCTACCTGGAAGGTCTGCCATGGATCTTGTGGAATGTCTGGTTCACGATGTCGAAAAGGCGTGGGAGACAAAGCAAGTTTGCACTCTCGCCACCCTTGATATCCAAAGTGATTTCGATAGTATACAGCCCGGCCGTCTTCGTGTTCGTTTGCGTGAACAGGGATGGGCTTTAACATACGTGAATTGGGCTGCTTCCTTTGCCTCTTGCAGGAAGGCTCGCCTCAGAGTGGATGATTTTGTAGGTGATTTCTTGTAAGTTCCGCACGGCTTGCCCCAAGGGTCCCCTGCTTCCCCAATACTTTTCCTCCTCTTTCTCGAGCCTTTATTCAAACTCGGGTTTCCCACATTTGGATACGTAGACGACGTAGCAATCCTCTCGGTCGCTAAAACGCTAGTCGACACTTCTCGTCTGACCATTAACAATGTTGGAAGCATCACCCATTGGTGCGGTCAGAACGGACTCTCTTTGGCGGAAAACAAAACAGAAATCATACATCTTCACAGATCCCGTCAACCCTCTCCACCGGTAATTGTTAATGACGTCCTAAGAACTACCAGTTCTACTCTGAGGTGGCTTGGCGTCTTCCTCAACACTAAGCTCTCTTTCAAACAACATGTACAAGAATGGAGTGCTAAAACGCAACGAATCAGTGCCCACATACGACAGCTTGGAGATACCATTCGTGGTGTACCAACAACTTTTCTACGCACTGCAGCCCTAGCTGCGGCGCTACCCGTTCTATTATACGGTGTCGTAGTTTGGTGGCGCGGTCACACTTTCCTCCGTCGAGGACGTCCAACATCTACCCGATCTCAGCACCTGGTAGACATGATCTCTCGAGCTCTAGTCACCCTGGCCCGAGCGATTTTACCGGTATACAAGACCACGCCTACTTCGGCACTCCTAAGGGAAGTGTGGCTCAAGCCTGCTCATATATTACTTGAGGAGATTCGCCTCCGCTCTGCTGTTAGACTGGCCGTCGTGGACTGTTTTCATCCTTTGGTTAGAAGATCCACCGTCTCCCGCCCACAAACTCGCCTTTCGGAAAAATTAAAGCTCGTTCCTCCCATCTCTCGACCCCAGCTTTTTCCTCCTTCCTATAAATCCCCTCTCAATCAGTCTCGAGCTGATTTCTCTGCCCAAGAATTTGCTGAGCGCATTAGAGAGCTGCCACCATGGGATATTCTCGTCTTTTCGGACGGCTCAAAGCTGGCGAACGGTTCTGCTGGGGCAGGTGCCGTAGTTCTGCACAGAGATATCACTATAACTGAAGTGAAAGTGCCCCCAGGTCCCGACTTTGAGGTCTACGACTCCGAGATCATCGGCGCCCTAGCAGGCCTTAAGGCTGCCATAGCAGCACCTTTGACACATTTTGCAACCAACATTAATGTAATTCTTGACAACCAAGATGCTGCACACCGCCTTCTCGAAGCCTCACCCTCTAAGTTTTCGCAAATGGAGATTTTGGAATTTTGGAATTTCGGGATCTCGCTTCTCGCTGGCCTACGAGGAGAATTCTTCCTATTGCATCTCCTGGCAAGGTTCAAGTAATGTGGTCCCCCGGTCACATGGGCATTCCTGGTAACGAGTTGGCCGACAAGTTGGCAGGAGAGGCTGCCCGTCAACCAGCTCCCCCTGGCGCATCCCTTGCCGGAATCCGCGCAAAGATACAAAGGCAGATATGGGATATGACCACAGCATGGTGGCAATCTCATGCTCCCCCTACTTATTGTGAGTTGGGTATGCCATTTCCCAAAAAACCTCCAAAGGAACTACGACTACCTCGCCGTTATCTTGGGTATTTAATCCAATGTCGTACTGGACATGGTGACTTTCGTGCTTATCACGAAAGGTTTCACCATAATGATGCCCTTCTGACTTGTTGCTGCGGGTCTAATAAGTCAATCACCCACTTAGTATTTCGCCCCCTCGTGCGAGAAAGACTGGCTTCGGCTGGTCACCGTCGAAGTCTGGGCTCACTTGATTTTCTTCTCGGCACCTCCCATGGAGCTAAGCGTTTCGCCACCATATTGGAGAAGGTTAGGTTTCTATCAGAAATCTGCCCCATCCGTCCCAGTTAAGCCAGCGATGTGAGGAATCCGCTGCATAGCGCTCGCAGTATCTGCATGTATCTTAATGGCGCTTCTGCCACCACACTATATTCGTTGTATGACATTTTGCAGTCACCATGTCCCCCTAGGGATGGGGCTTTAGTTATAACTAGCGCTCGGTAGACATTAAAAACAAATAAATAAATAAATCTAACACCTTCACTCATCTGATGATCCTCATAGTCTCAGCCGAGCCAGCACAACATTATCCAAAACAGCATAGTGTCTAATGCACTATTAAGGAGTATAATTAACCGAGATAATTATTACTCATCCTTACTAAGCTACTTCCACACTAGCTAGATGCTTGTAGCAGCTTCTCTGAAAGCACTGTATAACTGATACTCTTACATCTAATACTTCACTTTTCCATAGTTGTTAATGTGTAGTAATGTAAAGAAGGTTGTAGAATAAACCGTCATAAATGGGACGTCAGTGCATCTGTGTATAAGTAGCCATAGTATTACCTCTTTACATAGTAGCTTTAACCTAATATACATATCTTGAACCATTTGGGTACACTCAAGACTTCCATCGTCACTAAGTCAAACACAATTGTAATCAATTTTATGACCATCCTATATCTAGCGGTACATCCTTCAGACTTGTTCACAACCAATCTTTCAATTCTATCTCCAACGAATGCAGCAATCTTAAAGTCGAGAAGCTTAAGGGCAGGACCCTGAATGAGGCACTCGACGAGGTAAACCAAGCTGGATGGAGATCGTTAACGAAGCTAGATGGTGGGGATACGCCTACCCATCTTTGTTTGCCTGCCCACAGTCAGTAGAACTATGACGGCCATGTTCCTACACGTTGGTGATGGATTGTACGTCCAAGACCAATTGCTTCATAGGCCACTTCTTAACACTATTCGAGTGTCAAGCTCCACCACGTCATTTAGTATCGACTTTGCATTACTCAGATAAGAGTGTCAAAATGACTACATGTGGGCGCTATAGAGCCTGTTGGATCTCTGTGTAATGGCTCGTGAGCCAGAATTTTCCTGTAGCCGACGTTTGTCAACGTACGCGACCTTGTAATAGCTAGTGGCAAAGGAATTGCAGGAAAGACTTGACAGGATACATTTTATAATCGTTCTATGTCTGAAAGGGGCTTCCCTGATCTTTTGATATCCTGAAACATTCTATTAATGTAAACGACGTCTCCGTATTACAGTTCTCAGCGACGAGGCAATGACCTTGAGGAGGAAGAGTACTTGTATATTGTCGAGGTTTGTCTCGTGGCTAGCTTCTCTCCTTGGAAGAATTAATATCAATTACGATTAACTACACCATTGCCAATCTCTGGGGTACCGACCCGTCACACTCTGTGCTCATCATTTACTTGAAACGATCATGACAGATAGAGAGTTAGCTTTGATGAATGTCATCGAAATCCTCCTGCCGAACGTAGTTCATAATATTTGTATATGGCATATACAAAAGAACGTGCATACTGATTGTCGAAAATATATTGGGGATGACGAAGATTGGGCCGGACTTTTGAGGTGTTGGACAGAGATCATTCAATTAATCTGTACTAGGTTAAGCTAAAGTTAATTTCAGCTTTCTTATCCGGTAGTTCTGGCATATCTATTTGTAATTCAATCGGCGATTCAAGCGAGTGATTGAAAGTTAACCAAGTCAGATACTAATTTGCCTGCTAATGATATTGAAGATTAATTCGAACCTCCGAGTTCAGAAAAATCAAGGGGTTGTTGAGAAGTACAGCGCTAAGTTATAATCGGACTAGTGTAGAGTGCTCTTATAAATAACTATCCATATTAACTGGATGAAGTGCATCGATTTTGATATATAGAAGAATAACAATCACCGCGTAAAAGGGGTCTATTGACATGTAGGCTAATCTGACTTATTTCAAAGTTAGATGTCAATATACTTTAAAACTTCAATTTTGCGCCGAGAGGCATCCAGATAAACTTGTGCATGGGATGCGAAAGTGTCCTGTAAATACTCGAAAGTTGGCTATAAACGGATGAGTGCTGGTACCATGATTAGGCTTTCGTCTGAACATGTAGGAATTTGCTGGCAGGAACCGATGATATTCCCACATCAGGGATGAAAATACGTCGTGAAGCTGAAATAGCAGACATGGGCCGAAATTACAATTCTACTCAGCATTGTTGATTTGTGGCGGTGGGTAACAGTAAATCTCGTTAATATTGGCTAAGTTGTAATTCAACAGGATAAATTTTTAGTTGTTCTGATCTAGACCAGCGATCAACAAACAGATAATCTTTGTAATTAGATAGTTCTTAACTCAGACCTAGGATAGGGAACTCAGGACATAAATCACACTGAGATGTACCTCTCTCGCTATCAACAATGGAATCCCACAACTTGTCTTAATTTATTCTTCGTGATTTATAAAGCCTTACAAGCTCTATCGTTCTGCTACAATCTATGTACAATGTTCCACTGATATATGTAATACGCAATATATATTTTAACAAGCATGACTCAGTTTGGCGTTTGGAACACTAATACTCAGATTTCGTATGCAGATACCTTTACGAGGATAACGCCTTGCAACATGTACCCTCTTCCGTGTATACCCACCATAGGGAAAAGCGAGAAAAACAAATGGTCACCGGCGTATACTTTCATCATCCCGCGAATCAAAAATCACCTGGTGAGAAGTGGTGTGAGGGTCTTGCTGGATTCGTATCGGCTCTCTCCTGCCTGAATTTGGGCATGTGTCTGGGATTCAGACTCTGAGTGAGAGAATGGCCCTGACGATGTACCAACCAATACCCAGCCCTGACAAGAAATTTGGATAGAGCGCCCCATATGAATATACACATGCGTTTGATCAATTCATATCAACCTTCTGTGTCTACTCATAGTAGTACCAAGAATATATCAAATTTCTTGTAACATCTAATTAGTGCCACAAAAATATCAGTATAACGCAGATCTTTATAACAAGGGCTCGGCTGTGGTCGTCGGATTACTTACCGTAGCTCAAGAAAGTGCCCCAATAAATCGCTAGATTTGATATTTTTGATGATATCACAACAAAAAATGCCTGGAAATAAATAATTTGTGTTTGCTGTAATTCTGTAATCATTTTTCTATAGGTCTAGAGTGTTTTTTCTGAAAAAATAATGTTGTAAATATAAAATATATCAGTCTTGGCATTTCCAAACATTGTGCCACTTTTCTGTGCATCATTTTGATATTGCACGCGGCCTCCACCTGCTTTCACCACTGTTTCAGCCCTTGATTTCATACTTCATCCAGTCCCTCCTGTAATTCATGCATACCCTTAGGTGCCTCTTGGTACTGACCTAGTTTTCGCTTGAGCAACTGATATGGGCTTTACCCGATTGTGGAGCTGGTCCAGGGGACCACCCCAGTAACTCAAGTGAGCCCACGGGGGGGGCTTAAGCGAAAGGCAGTACCTCTAGCGCCGAAACCCAAAGGGGACTTAGCGCTCGGCGGCTATCATAATTAAACAGAGGATGCGCGTACCGCGACGGTTTCAAGGTGAGCAGGGAGCATTGCTCATCCAATAGTTTAGATTGGAGCCGGGGAACCGGGAGTCTAGTATGGACGATGAGGGGTTAAGGAAGAGGACTCGCGTAGTTTCTAGAGGGTTCTATCTAGGGAAGGAGTAACTGTAGGCTGCGGCATCCTAGGAGTATATTAGGGGGGCTGATCTCTTATTGATTGTACCAAGTTCAAATAAATAAATTATCTTTGTGGTATTGGTTCGTCGTGTTTACTCTAATCCTTTGCCCCCTTACAGCAACCCCCTCAGAGATGCTCGATTGAATTGAGGTTAGGAGATTCAGATGACCGACTCATACTTGTGATGGCTTTCGTAGATAGCCAGGTTTTGGTGACAGCAGCTGTATGCTTTGGGTCATCATTCTGCTGGAAAATGACGTTGCTTCTAGCGGTTAAACCAGATTGCGTGGCGACTTAATCTACAGTTGGCACCAAACACGCGTCAAAAATGTTCGATAACTGTTGTGCATCCATTTTATCGACAGTAGGATGCGTACCACCGACGCCAAACTAAGACAAACATCCCCAAATCATAGTATTACCACTCCAAATTTGATGGTTTCTTCGATGATACCCGGACAGAAGCTGTTCGGATCTGCTACCCAGGTGAGTGTAATCTTGTTGCTGTTTATTCTGTTAATTTTGGTCCAATCTGACCATATATTTCTTTTCCAGTCGTCTAGGGTCCAATCTTTATGAACTGACGCCCAGTTCAGACGAGCTCTTCAATGGGCCAAAGTGGGTCTTGGTTTCTTCTTCTGCTTCTTTGTGATAGCTCTCAACTATTGCTCTTTCCAAGCACTACAAACAGTTTCTCCTAAAACTTTATCCTCTGCTTCTAGATTGAGCTTTTTTGTGAGTTCAACGGCTGTATTCGCTCCACCATTTATCATCAGGCATGCTATGCCTCGCTTATCTCGTGACGTCAGCTTTCGTGGTCGTTCCAACTTCGTATGTGGCACTTCATTTTCTATCGTCTTGCGATATCTGGCAACCGTAGTTTTGCTGAATCGATAAATTTTGGCGATTTCCCTACTTGATTTTCTATCATAAAGTAAAACAGTAATAGGGTCTGATGATGACTTCTTTATTCTGTGGTCTAGAGATAAAAACTAACTTTTTCACTAGTTGATTGACCGTACTACTTTTGACCAGAGAGAGTTTAGAGTTAAAAAATGAGATAAATGTGTGAAGGGTAACTGGCGTCGGTCACTGCACGACAAGCGAGTGCCACAAACTGTATATATTCTATCTATGTAGATACAAATGTACGAGGGAATGGGCTATTTTATCCCTCCTCTATCACCAACTCCTTGATATGCCAAACTCGTATACATGAAGTCATCCCCATGAACTCGTACCTATAACCCGTACAAACCAACTCGTACCCATAAACTGGTATACATGAATTCGTGCAGATGAATTCGTACACGTGAGCTCGTATGCATGCTCGTATACCTGCGCTCGTACACTCCTTACCTAATCCCTCTGGCTATTTCTAACTCGTAACCAAAGGACTAAGCGCGACCCCTTTCCTTAGCGTGGACTGACTGCATAAACCTGCAGCCTTGTGCATGAAGCATAACCAAGATCAGCACTGTATAACTATACATATTTAACGGCGTATAGTTATTCCTTGATTAGGGGAGACTGGGCTTAGTCACCAGACCAGTCATACATCCAGGGCGCAGCCCTTAACAATATGAATCAAAAAAGATAACTCATCTGATTAGCGGTCGAATCTCATCTCACAGTTATGTTGGAAATTGAGCTTCTATTACACTTATTTCTATGGGATACTGTCGTGAATAGTGATGAGCGGGAATCACGTTGAATCGGTGCATGATTTTGGGAATTGGCTTCGGGAGAGTCGGCTCATGGGAATGGAGATGAGTTTTTCAAAAAATCTTGTAATTCTTGATGATCTGTTATTGTTTATTTGTCGGAAGAGTCAGCGCATCTTTATACAAGAAGACGAGAAAGACACTGCGCATCTTCAGCATTGCAATTTGTATTCTTTCTACATATCTATCAATAACTGGTTTTATCCATTACCTCCTCTATCAGTCTCATCCACAGCTCTTCAAAACTTCATCTTTATCTTTACTCATCTTCATCCTTACCTTTACCTTATCCTATCCACCATCTTAAAGTCGTCTTTAACTCCCCCCTTTCGAACGGTCGCTCGCCTATCTCCCCTCGAAGACGGCAATTCAATCTCCCTTCCGAGTCTCGCTGTAACACAAGGACTGAGTACAGTCTACCATGATAACATCTCCTAAACCCGTTCCCTTCCGTAAGCTCATAGCTATAACAGATACCACGCCTGCTTGCGTATTGTATTGAATTCTGTATCTTTTGACCTTAAAATATTCGATTAAGCTTTGTTGTGATTAAGAGCAATGAGGGGTATAGCAATTGGATAGCTCTGCTGTTCTTACGTGGAATTGCACGGGCTCGGGTGCAGTGATGAGACGAAGTAAAGCGAGCTCACGTTGGATACTGAGTGCGTATCACTGTGGCCGATGAGTGTGGGTAGCTAGCAAATGTGTGTTGCTACTAATGATGGTGATCTATGGAGATACTAAGTGCGCACTCCAATGCTTGATGATATCTTCTAACGGATGGGAAGAATGATGTTCATGTAGTGGATCGATGACGTCATACTTAGTGATGAGATTCTATCGTACATTGACAACGTCCGAGTGTCAGCCTATTTTTTATACCCTTACCTTTTCCACCGGATTCTTCGTCTTGCTCCCGTACAGTTCTACCGAACTAGCACAAGTTTTATAAAAAATCAAGTGGCAGATTCAAGATTTAATTAGATATGGTGGAAGCGTATACATTTACTGGGAGAAATAACTTTTGTTTAAAAGTGTATAATTTTCTAACCAAGAAATATTGTGGTTGATTAATTTTGTAGATTGGGTATGATATATATTTGGGCTGTTCTTCGTTGTTCTTTTTGTCAGGGGAAAACTTCCTCTATTTATACATGAAGCCATTAACTAGTCCCAAAATAACTTAGTTTCTAATCCCTCTAAAATGTTCTAAGATATTTTGACTAAGAGAGAAAACTCTTTGACATAGGTGTTGAGATGGTCTGTGCTGTATTAATTTAGAACCCATGCACAGACTAGTGCTAGTATTTATTTATTTATTCTATTTAAGGTCCTAGGCATATGCCCTAATGTCCACATTGGGTTCAGGACCGGCGGAGCCGGTCGGGATCATGGCCTCAGGCATGTCCTACTCGTTCGCGCCCGTTATTTACATAAGATGAAGAAATGTGTAAAAGTATAATAATGAAAAGAAACAAAGGAAGAATAAATAAAATGAAAAAGATAAGAAACCCAAAAGAAGGAAACCAGTTCAGGATAAACCCAGTATTTCTCACACCAAGATCTAATCCGTTATCTTTAGTGATGATAACCTAATGTATACTCTCCACGCGTCCAGCAGAGGGTGAGTTAGATGTGAATTCGCTAAAGCAGCCTGTAATCTTCGCAAATTCTACGAATTTCTTGACGCAATTATGCCCAAGAAGTTGTCTCCTGAAGTTCTCCATGGTCATGCCCTTACGGAGTTTGCGCATTTGGTTTGCGTATCTTCGACAACGAAAAAAATGGGTAGGAGTAGTCTCCTGTCCACAGACGCATTCAAGGTTAGCGTCTAAATGATTTAACCGACGATGATACGCCGCGAAGTCACCATGTCCTGTTCTGGCAGCTAGTAGTTTATGTAGTAGCTGCCTTGTCAAAGCTAGCTCGGGTGGTTTTTTACGTCGCATTTTTAGGTCCAGATCCTGATATCGTATCGGACAAACATCGGACCACCATTTTTCTATTAACTCTTGACGGCGCTGCTGCATCAGACGACGTAGGTGAGCTAAGGTAATAAAATTCGGCTGAGTTTGTCTGTCAGGCAAATCTCGTAACGCGGCGCGTGCTTCCGCGTCTGCTTCTTCATTTCCGCTAATTTTTGAGTGTCCTGGCACCCATCTAAATTCTGCTTTCATATTCTTTGCTAGGTTATAGAAAAGCCTAGTCAACCGAATACTTGATGCTGATTTACCTGTCTGTAGGGCCAACACTGCAGCTTGATTATCAAGAAGAACAAAAATCTTCTCATCATTATTTCTCACTGATATGGCAGCACGAAGCGCGATAGTTGCACCAAAGATCTCCGCATCGTACACTTCTCCACCGTGAAGCGTTCCATGACCTTTCTTTATGGTCACTCCTCCACGCTGTAGAACAAAACCCCATGAGGACCGACCGGGACCTTCTGACGATCCATCTGAAAATGCACAAATATCAGTCGGAGCAATTGAATTTATCCAACTTTCATGATAATGTACCCCGTCCACTTTTGAACCAAGCGTGGTAGTGTATACAGGGGCTGATAACGGTTCCGCAGCTTCAGCTTGAGGCAGCTGTTTAAAAGCACGCTGAACCCGAGTCATTTGTTTTTCCGGTCTTTTTGATAGCCTAGATTTCGATTTATATTTTCTTGTGCCAACATTAGGGCAAATACTAGCTCTTTTTCTAAGTGGATGATTATCATCGAGAGAATGTAACCTAGCAGCAACACGTAAGCGATACCCTTCTAATAGAATACGCGCTGGAGGGATTCCTCCTTCCCTGTGTAGGACAACATTTGGTGTAGTTCTCCACACCGGTAGTGCAGCTCTCAAAGCCATGCGAAGAACCTTATCTATTAGTTCGCAGTGAAATGATGTCGGGGGTCTAATAGTCCCCGTTGCCGCCGGTCGAGTTAATCCTGGCCACCACACTTCGGTTCCGTAAGTTGCTACAGGAATCACACATGATTCTACAGCTGTTATTAGAGATTTGGGACTAGCTCCTCTTTTGACAGTATTGAGCCGTCGCATGTGCTGAGCCAACTTTAATGCCTTTCCACACCAAGTTGAAACATGATGTTTAAATGAGAGTTGAGGGTCGAGATATACTCCTAGCCAGCGAATTTGCTCAGTCGGTTTCAGCATGACCCCATTCACCTCAACTTCGACAAAATCTTCTTTCTTACGCCCTGGAAACTGAATTACTTCCGACTTTTCAGAATCGAAAAGGACCGCATTTTCTTGAGCCCATTTTGACAGGCTATCGATTTCCTTTTGCGCTACTGCTGCTGATTCTGAAATGGTGCGGCCAAAACCTAGAATGCCAATATCATCAGCGTAGCTAAATCGTGAAATTACACTTCCGCTTCTCATCGGCTCTGCCATGTAGAGCAGGAATAGCAGAGGAGAGATAGGTGATCCCTGTGGAACCCCACACATAAGTTCCTTCGGAGTTGTCACACCCCCTTTGAAACGGACTTGGACTCTGCGATTTTGGAGAAATGATGAAGTCCACTTTAATATTGGTTTTGGCCATCCTTGTGATTCCATCCTCCATATCAACCTATTGTGCAAAACAGCGTCAAAGGCTCCTCGTACGTCAAGCGTAACAAATGTTGAAGCCCAGCCTTGAGTCTTTGCCTCTTCAATATCATGCACCACACATGAGACAAGATCCGTCGCCGAACGTTTGGGTAATGCCCCGAATTGTTGTTGACCAACAATATTCCATGTAATAGCTAAGTGAGACATTCTCTTAGCAAGTAGTCTCTCCAAACCTTTTCCCAGACACGACAGCAAAGAAATTGGCCTCCATCCTTTCACCGACGAAGGGTCACGCCTAGGTTTTGGAAGAAATAAAACCTCCGCTAACTTAAAGCAGGCTGGATGGTATCCAAGACGAATACACGCGCGAAAAAGTCGAGTAACATGAGGTTCTATGTTACTCCAACAAGCTGCCAATAGCTCAACACTAATTCCATCTGCTCCTGGGCTAGTATTCCCACTTCCAATGGTACAAGCCCGTACCTCATGTTCTGATATTTCTTGTAACCATGGGATACGCTCCTCACCTGTTAATGTGCAAGGATGAAGGTCGTCGGATGCTGAAAACCGTGCTAGAAGACAGTCTCGCAAGATTTGGGCACGTTCTGCATGGTCTGACACAAGTCGCCCTTCATATCTAAGAGGTGGAGTAATGCTAGTGTTGCGAGGAGTCGCCCATCGCATGAGTTTAAAGACATCCCGAGAGGATTTCATCTCTTCTACTGTTCTCTTCCAATGTTCTCTTTTTGCAGTGGCAACGGTGGTTCTAAAAATCCTTGCCTGTTCATTACGCTCATGTTCATCCGTGACATGTCGATAATCCAAATGAGCAGATTTACACTCAGAGGTCCACCATGGTGCGCCTCTTCCGCTTTTCTTGTTAACCCGTTTACCAACTGCTTTCAGTGCATTTTCGAGGGCCCAGTTAATATCCTCAGCGAATTTTTCTGTCTCTTCAATAGTGTTCAAGGATTCAAGAGGAGGCAGCCATTGTGAGACTACCCGAGCAAAGTGTGGTAAGTTGGTTTTCGATACTCGATGCATATTTCTAGAAGTTACTGAGGCCAGAGATGGTCTCTTTGGATTTGGCACAAATCCACATATCGGGAGGTGATCACTAGTCATACACTCCTCTAAGCCAACCCATGCCATTGCTTCTTCTATATTAGTCCATGCTAAGTCGAGAGTGTTCCCAGCACGATGTGTGGGTTCTCCAACGATAAGACAAGTGAGGTTATGCTCCTCCGCCCATTTCTCTATTTCCTCCCCTTGTCCGTAATACTTTCTAGCACTAGGTTGCCAAGCCCAGTAGACCGAGTTGAAATCACCAATCGCAACTGATCTAGATGTGGGTGTCCAATTTAGCAGTGGTCGAACAGCAGTAGGATCATGTGGTGCTTTATAAACATTCAGAAACATGATCTCGTTTACCTCAACCCAGCAATAGTCACCTGTGGGGATAGCTGGGTGCTTCTGGACAGAGCTAATTCTTTTGGGATCTTTCCTGACATATGTTGCTGCACGAGGTCGTATATTTTCTCCTCCATACGGAAGATAAAGATCGTAGAACGGGTGCGTCTTCGTTCGGTTAGACCACCATGGTTCCTGTATAAGCAAGACATCTATTCTCAGTTCACATGCACGAGCTAATGCAATATCTTGCGTAGTTCCCCCCCTTCCGACGTTAATGGACAAAAAGTTGAGCACGTCCTGGAGAGGATAACAACCCTCTGGGTTGTTCTTCATAAGCGCAATGCGTCACCCGTCGAATTTTCGACAGAAGACGCTGGAATGTTATCAATGTCGACATCGACATCTGAAATTTGACTACTTGGTAAATCAGCATTTAACTTATCGACTGGAGCAACGGATTCTTCAGCAGCTTTGGCTCGAAGGATAGCTTGGTATTCCCTTTCTCCTGCCTGTCGATATGCTTTCATTTGCTCTTTTGTTGGCGCACCTGAGCGAGTTGGACGCGCAAGACATCTGCGACTATCAGAGCGGTGCGGGCCTCCACAATTTCTGCACTTGGTAGCAGCTCTGCAAAGGTCTTCAGTGTGGTTTGTTGAGCCACAATTTCCACAGGATGGTGCCCTAGAGCAGTTCTTTTCAGGATGGTGACCATTACATCGTTTACAAAATTCTAATGGTTTCTGCTTTTTAAATAGTCGCGCGATCCCAGATTCATCAAATACTCGAAATCCTGCGCGTGGTAATTTCGTGAAGAAAGCCATCCAGGTTCTGTGTGGAGCTTCGGCTTTATTTCTCCCATATAATTTGACGTGAGCTGGTCGTATAGAACAAACCCGTTCAACCTCTTCTATAAGCATAGAGCTGCTTACTTCAACTTCTGCATGTTCTTTCCGAATTGACGTTGGTACTGTTGGTATAATTACAGGAGTCCAATTGGTTGCTTGATCCAATCTAGCTCCAGTCATAAAAAGGCCATTTGCTGCACCGAGAATAGCTTCCCGAGCTTCATTGTTACATGGGCTTAAAGCAAACCCTGAGTGGACGGGCTTGATCTTCCCAATCAGTGATGGCGAGATTGAAAGTTTTTTAACGATCACCTCACGTAAGCCCGCTGGAGATAGCTTACGCCATTCGTGTTCTACTGGGATGCGAACAAACAGTCTATTGTCCATAGGAGTTGTTTGAGATTTCTCCTTGGTTACTATAGGTTGGCTCACTGAAACTACTTGTTTCTTGTTGCTCAGAATTACCCGAGCCTTCTTTTGGCCATTGCGAGCTACAGTAGCCCATGTATTTTGGCTACTCTGAGGAGTTTTTGGTAATATGTGAGCTTCTTTTATTTTCCCTCCAGTTGAGGCTGCGCTCATCATGATTCTAGGAGTTGCGATAGCAACTTTCTTTACCACATTCTTGTCTATTCCCGATCCGTAACTACAGCTTTTAGTCGGACGAGAATGCGTTGGGACCTTTGGGGGGGTGGGAGAGGTATCGACCGCAGCAAAGTTAGCTATGGCCAACCTTAAGTATGCCTTGAAGGCCTCAACTTCTTCTTTTTCAATATCGCCATTAAAATTTGTTAAAGTGCTTTCTATATTACTAATGGCAGTTGTGCAAATCATTAGACGTACATGCCAGGCACGTTCACGACGCTGTCGGGTCGCAATAATATCAGCAAGTTCCTTTGGAAGGAACGCGTTCTGGGTTTCAAGTTTATCTTTGCCATTCTGTGTAGGTCTCTCTGAAACAGGACGCTTGGTGGGAGCAACAGGCTTAAGAATGTGTCTGCTGTCAATTGTCTTTGATTGTGGTTCTTGATTTGACGGTGGTGAAGGTGACGCGATAAGGAGAGGGGGATTGGGAATTGAGGGAATGGGGGGAATTGGGGGGAGTTGATTGCTCGATTCCGTCGATGGAGCTTCTGATTCTTGCGATAGATCCATTGAATCATTCATTCTTGTATCATTTGAGACGCTGTTACTATGACTGTTGTGTGTCGCGAACATCGTAAAATGGACTAGTGCTAGTACTTCTTGTACTATTAATTTTAATATTATTGATCTGCATTATAAGTTTGCCGATCTTAGTCTTGTTAACCCTTGTGGTAGTAATTTATTTATTTATACCCAATTTATTTAATTGTATAATTTATATATTTATGTATAATTTATGTATATATTCTATATTTGTGTTATTTGTGTATATTCATAATTTATGTATTATTTGTGTATATGTATACTTTATAGTACAACAGTGATTATTGTATTTTATGTTGATTTATATTCTTGAGTGTTATTCTTATTATAGCTCCGTTTATAATTATTTTCGGCTAATATTATTCTACATTCTTACAAGTTTCCTTTAACCACAATTGTAGTCATCACTTCATCGCCGTGACTAACCTTTACCATGAATCAAGATAAAAACTGGGAAATCGGTAGATTTGTTTTTTCATCGCGATTCGTAGATAATGGAAAGACTATATTGGGAAATCAAATGAAAAATATTTGCGGTGAAGAGATGTTCTTGGAATGAAGCCAAAGGACTGCATTTCAAAATGATGCACAGAAAAGTGGCATAATGTTGATAAATACCAAGACCGATATATCCTATACTCGTAACATTATGCTTTCAGAAATAATATTTTAGACCTATAGAAAAATGATTAAATAATTGTAACAAGCGAAAATTATGCATTTCCAGCCATTTTTGGTCGAGTTATCATCAAAAACATCAAATCTAGCGATTTCTTGGAGTACTTTCTTGAGCTACTACACAATGGGGCGGTGTTGGGATAGATTTAACATACGGCTATTCCAAAAACTGTTCATACTGAATATTTAAAGGTTACAATGTTCGAGATGGAATCCGTTTTGTCAATGTACCAAGCTCGTTGATGTTGTTCCAGATTCCTGTCATGTACAGTATCTATAGTTTAGATGTTTCGGTTCTAACTTTAGACCGTTATTTTAAGATATGGCAATGAAATGACATAGCTACTGGCGGGTCTTACATGTAGATAAATAGCTTCTTGATCCATTTAGATGAGAAGTGTGCGGTCTAAGTTCTTTCTTAAGAAATATACTATAATCACCATATTTCATTCTTTTGTGATTTACATTGTCTTGAGTACCATCATCACCACATTTATAACTTCGGCTTCACATATCACGATTCTTTACATATACATCGCGATATAATTAAAAGTCGAATACACATCTCGGGTTGACGCTACAACGAAAGATAAGTACGAAACATGAATTAATTCTCTCCACGCAAAACTTTACTGAACTCAAAGAAACCAATGGTCAACGGCCTGCGGATCTTTATTCCACGTGCATCAAGCTCATAGTCTAGTTGTACCCCCGAGTGCACTCTGGTTGACGTTAGTAAAAAATGATAATGAAAATAGAATAAACCCAATAACAAAAACGTGGAAAATTATGCCACTAACCATTGTTCGAAACTCGGTCTTGAACCCCGAGGAAGCGGCAGCGACAGATGCAGTAGAAGTTGCGATTTGTGATAGAGTGGTTGTGATAGCCTAGCCATAAATGTTAGTATCTGTACCAAACTCATTTTTTGAAACCTCTAGTTCTCAAAATCACCGACTCACCCCAAAGCTCCGTGGGATGATCTTCTCGCTGGATTGAGCAAGTTTGCTCGCCTCAACATCCGACTTCGTGTCCTTTGATTCAGGTCCCGCCGTTTCTTTGCTCGCAGAGTACGCTGGTGCGACTGTCTTGACAAATTCATTTGGTTTTGTCTTCAGCACATCAACTCTAGCTTCTCTGCCTTCTTTCTTACCGTGATGGCGATTCTTGGGCAACAACGACGGCAGAGCATTGGCGAGCATTCCACCTACAACACCACCGATCATATTCGGTACGATCAAAGCGGCAGCTTTGGTAATAGGATGGTGTTTTTCCGGTGGACTTGCTGTCGGGGCACTGGCCGCTTGCCCAAAAATGTTTGATAAGTCAAACTTCGGCAGACCGAGCTTCTCACGCAACGATTTTGACGGTGGCGAAGTTGAATCTTCAGAAGGAGATGCCTAAAAAATCCAGGTTAATTTGGAGGTGCAAGGAACTTGATTAGACTCACCGAGTTAATACTGGGGGGCAAGTATTGCATTTCTGGGATATCAAACTCCGATGTCAGTCGACCCACTGAACGCTGATCGGCGTCGGGCATGCTGAACTCTGGAAGATCGAATTTGGGCAGTCGGAATTTCTTTGGAGACCGACTCGAAGATGAGCCCTCTGTATCAACGACTGGCGGATCTACCCCAAATTCAGCTCGAAACCGAGTTGCGAAATCTTCTGGCGGTGGACTATTGAAACCAGGTAATGATCGACGCCCAAGAGCCCGCTGCTTTGACACACTGCAATTGTCAACGTTGAGAGTAATTGCCACGCACTTCAACTGCCGAGCGACAGGAACAGTGTAGATGTTCCATTCAGTTTCCGAAGCAGGGCAAGCGTAAAACAATGGATTGTCATTGTACAATAGCACACTGTTCTCTTCAATAGAAAAGCCCTGAAGTGCGTTTTCACCCTCATTGCACTGGAATTGGCTAACCGCAGCTGATGATTTGGTAAGCACGAAACATTAAAAACGTTGAACATCTCAAATGAAAGGATGTCTTTAGACGAATACTCACCAGTCAAGATACAACCAGAGCCATTTGAGTCGATAACATAACCATTTTCAATTTGGAATTTTGCTGCGGTATAGTAGTCGCCAACCCTTAGTTGACCATTTTGTAACTGCCATACAGGACCAGATATGCCTCCGGAGACGGCAAGACTAAACGAACAGCCATCGGAAGCGTAAGCGATGGCTGCTGTAATCAATAAGAGAAGTAATTGAAACATATTGATTTGAAACTTAGTAATGTATGAATTAATTGATAGTTGGAGCGTCCAGTGAAGGCTCGAGGGACCTCTTATATATGACTCCTGAGAGAAATATATGGGCCTCTACAATTTCTATTCAAATGGATAACAGTGCGAAGATGTGAGAATTTGGCGTATTCTTTCCAACTAACGAAAATGATAGTAAGAATTGAGCTAAAAAGAAAACTAGACGGGATTTCGTTCATGTCAGGCATTACGATCATGCCACTGCCAATCTAACACACATCTTCTGAAAGTAATCGTTACTCAGAATTCAATTCTGACAGCATTTAGATAGACACTTTTTTGTTGAGCTAGCATCAATTATGCCGAAATTCTAAAATTTCAGATACACTTGACGATATTACCGTCGTGGACCCAAAGTAAGATTGATTATAACTAAGGATCTAGCTCGCAAGAGATGACCTTATTCATGGTAGCTGAGATGCTAGCCGTGTCCGAAAATCAGCAATCAGCTCAGAATTGTAGCTTGAGGCCTAGTACACATAATATTTGCCGGATACTTTGTAAGATGTTAGAGAAGTTTTTGGCTAATTTTTCAAGTGATCTGATCATTTTTATTCATGAAAAGAAATGATCCACTCTGAATGCTGTTTTTAATAACGATCGCTGCTCCTGGTAGTATGTTTTTTAGAAATAAATCTCCTGTTATTCTAGGGACCTTTCCATGGTCACAATGTTGATGTCTCCGGTACTTGTTCGTTCTCATGCTTGATATTAGAACCACCTTTATTCTTTGAGGAGATATAATAGATTTCAAAATACTCCATAGCCTGATGAATGAAAAAGGCTTATAATATCAGGCGGCGTTGAAGTTGAAAGATCCGCATGTTATGCCAGTATTGGACATAGAAAATCTTTCAAACTCGTGCAGAAAATTGAAAATAAGCTCTTACATGGTTAAGCGAACAGTAAGCCTCGGGTAAGCTCTAGATATTATTGTCCTGGACTTGCCGTTGGCAGTGCACGCCCCCCTGATGGTTTTTAATGTGATGATTTTTTTAGTTCTGACCATCAAGAACTCGGAACATTTCTTTGAGTATAATTTTTTATGAGCTAGGTACAGTTGGAGCCCTGTTATAAAAATCTGCGTTTTTCCTGTAGTTACGATAACGGGTCCCAGTCATCGAATATCGTTATCATAAGTGTTAGACAAGCGAGAACTTCTAATTATTCTAGTACAGTAAAACCTGTCTAAGTCGAAAGTGGGACTTGGTTTAATTATTGAAAAAATTCAGCTCAATTAACGGTTTACATTTGCAACACTTACCCCTACACGTCAATTTGTGTTCAATAGCTAGTGTTGCAAACATAAACGGTAAGATTTGTACGAATCTTATCAATAATTAAAGAGGGACCTACTATCGGCTTTGACAGGTTCTACTAAAGTAGATTCTGACGATCGCAATCAACTGACAGTGTGACTTTAGCGATATCTTCGAGCGATGTCGATTATCAATTAACGACTATGTAGAATGGCGACAGACGTTGTGGATTATTATAACATCTTCTGAATGCTTTTAAATTTTGGTGTTCATGAAATTCGGATAATTTCTAGAACAGCTCTGATGAGTTTATAGTTCTTTATTCCATGATGTAGATAATTTCCATTCACTTCTAAATTATATTTATTCAGCCTTCATGTTTGACTTATTCGAGATAGGCCTCTCACATGCGGAGAGTATGATTCCTTGGGAAACATAATTTTTGAGTTGCCTATTTGAATTTAGGCAGATATTCATGACTAAGAGATGTTTTGTTGACTGCCTGGTTGAAGCGAAGATGATTCTCAAATTTGGTCAAGCTTGTAAGGGCTGCTCGATTATTTATGAAATAATTGGAAGCACCAGAGTCCCAAATAAATGTATTTTTAGTCATGCCAAGATCAGAGGCGCTGGCAGCGAGTGAAAGAGTTATTGGAAATGTCGTCATAGCCGTATTATAACCGTCGCTCTCTGATTCTTCATAATTGGGCGCTATACTGATATTTTTTTTCTGTTGAGCTCAGTATTCCCTATTCGTGCAATTGAGCTGGGAATTAAAGTGATACTGATCCTCGGTACTGGGTGCCGCTGCAACAACAGTAGAAATACTCATGCGACGTTTACTGGAAACAAATCATGGCGTTTCTGTCAACTGCTCAAGGGAAACATACGTGTGCTAATCCCGATCTATTGCTCCGGTTGCCCTCCATATCTCCAGTCACTCAATGTGGGCTGTTCCTCAAAAGAACATGATTGACACCGTGCCTTCTGTTATACCACATTTTCTTAATTTTGTATCGATTAACTCTAAGCTTGAGGCAAAATTTTGGAATTTCTGAAAGTTTCGCTGAGCATCATTGCCAAAGTCATTTGTCATAGGTTTGAGCTTGGATTTCACGTGTTAGGGCTTGATAATATTTTGGAATTCAAGCTGTAATCGCAGAATAAGAATGAATAAATTATATTCTAACTACAATCCAAAATTGCACATTAAAAAGGCTATACAGGGTTGCAGCCCTAAAGATTGTTCCAAGGGAGCGTTCATTTTGTAGATTGAGCTAGTACAGGGTATTAGGGGCAATTAGTTTTACATGCATGTACTCTACCCCCAGAGTAAGTTATCAGCATGCACTAAAGCCTCGCTTATGAATATTATCCCCACTAGTCTTATATAATCCCTGCTAGTCCTCACACCTAAAGAAATTGAAAATGTTGGCCTGAGTGATCAGGCTTTTTACTAGATTGCTGCTTTGATATCTTTCTCCCCTCCCTCGCCTACGTACTTCAGAAGACATCGTTCCTGTTACTGTCTACAGAATCATCATCATCATCAGCATTTTCATCTAAGAGAATCAATAAATCGTTACTCTTAACATTTAATATATTTCATAGGCCAATAATTCTTTAAAAGATGAGCCAGGTACAACCAGCAGCTCACACAAACAACGCCAAACGATTAAACAGAGATCAGCGTCTCCAGGTAAGCCCAATTTTCATGGTAAATAAATATCTGAGTTAACACATCTAGATCAAAACTCTCCACGATTTGGGAATGAGTCAGACAAATATTGCAAAATAACTCGGCATATTTCGAAACCAGGTCAGATACACCCTTTGTACTCCGTACATTGAACCCAAGAAAGCTGCAGGTCGGCCCCCAACACTGTCCTCTTCTGACGTTGTCCGGACTTAGGCTTTCATAACATCATCCTCTGAAGGTCGTCGAATGTCATGGTTTGAACCTGTCCATGGCCCCTCTCGGGATTTTGGAGTGAGTAAAAGGGTTATTCAAAACGAGCTAAAAAAAAAGGGGGTTACGGACGTCATCCAGCGCTAAAAAGGCCTCCCTTTTCTGAAGAGGTTAAAAGGAAGAGTTGGGAGTGGGCCGAAGCCCACAAGGACTGGACTGTTGAAGATTGGATGGCGATTCTTTGGACAGATAAGACCTGGGCCACAGACGGCCAACATAAGAGAGAATGGGTAACGCGAAAGGTTGGTATCTTTGTACCTCAACTAATAAAAAATACCGATCTAACTCTCAGTTCAAGATAGATGAAGAAGTCAACGCCACCTGCGTAGTGGAAAAGGTGAGAAAGAGTCTTGGCTGGATGTTTTGGGGAAGTTTCGCAGGGATAGAGGCAGGTCGTTGCCTTTTCTGAGAGCAGGAATGGGGTCCTATTACCTCAGAATCATACTCTCAGAGAATTGTACCGCTGATTGATGGAATGGTGAGCATGAGACCATGGGTTTCTGTGATGCAGGACAATGCTCCTTCACACATCGCAGCGGGAACAATTGAAGAGTTCCGGGAGAGGTTCATTACTCCGATCGACTGGCCTCCGTATTCTCCCGACCTGAATCCAATTGAGCACGTATGGGATAGTATGAAAGATTACATACAGTACCATTACCCGAGATTGGAAAGGGTTAGGCAGCGATCCTACGATGAACTTCGAGGAATAGTGAAAGAAGCATGGAATGACGCGACTAAGCCGGATAAGCTTGAGAAGCTTATCAGAAGCATGCCCACGAGATGTGAGGAAGTCATACTTGCTCAAAGCGGGCCTGTAAAATATTAAACCTATTATGTAAAGTAAATTTCCATATACTTGTTTATCTGAAATCGATTAAATTCAAAAATTGTTACCAATTTCAGTTAAGCTTGTGAACTAGTGCCAGTGGTGAAAATCTCTGTCGGGCAAAAACACCATACAAATAGTCCCTGTTAGAATGTCTGAAAACCTTATCTCAGAAAAGATTCTACGTGACTAGGCTTAAAGGATTCGATTTCGCCCCACAAATTGGATCCACTGGTGAAAACTTACCCTGGGGGTAGAGAATTGATGAAAAATGGAAGAAAAATTTAGCCCTTAACATTAAAAAATGTATTAGTAATGTCATAGAGACATGTAAGGTTGTTATTACTGATGGTGGTGGTGATGATTCAAAGTAGTTGGAGTCAAAAAACGAAATAAAATTGAAGATACAATTTCCAAATTAGGCCTAGTGCTTCAATGTACGCTAGACGTGGGGCATTCGGTACATGACCACCCCTTGTACATGCACAGGGCCTGATAACGTATAGTTTATCCATGTTAGTCGAGCGCCATTTAGTGATTGTTTGGTCGTATACATAAATATATAAAAGATACTTAAATGAGATGGCGGGGCAGCCCGTGCATGACCGGGCCCTGTATTATTATATGTACGTACATGTATATGTACTACAGTCGTCCCTCTCTAACTCGATAGTGGGTCCCGGTAGAAGTGTTGAAAATATTCATTGAAATTCAACCATTTACATTTGCAATACTTACCCCTGCGAACCAAATGACCTGTAAGGATAAGTGTTGCAAATATAAAATTCCAATGGTCGGATGGTGCAGTGGTACACCGTCCAGGCCGTTCTCCCAAGTAGAGTCTGGGTAGCTTGGACACATGCCCCACTTGAGACAGGAGAAAGCTGGTTCGAATCCAGCAAGACCCTCACACCACTTCTCTCGCGGTGATACTGTATTCGTAGAATGACGAAAGCATGCTCAGATAGCCACAGGTTTTTCTCGCTTTTCCCTGTGGTGGGTATTCACGGAAGAGGGTACATGTCGTAAGGCGTTATTCTCGTAGTGGTATCTGCAAATGAAATCTGAGTATGAGTGTTCCAAACGTCAAAATGAGTCGTTCTATAACAAAGAATACGTATCTTCCGAAAAATACCTACGTGGGCCTTCAGGCGCCGAAATAGGATAATAGAAAAAATTTAATTTATAAAATTCCAAGTTACAATGAATATTTTCAACACTTATACCGGGACCCACTATCGAGTTAGAGAGACGACTGTAACATACTCTGATACTACGGTATTAATCGTGTATAGGCGCTAAAATTCGACTTTTACAGGGTATATAGGCTTTTACTAACTTGAATTAGCATGACGATAAGTAGATCTCCCCACCTAAACTTTAAATTTGTATGGCAAAAATTTCACAACGAAATATTCGTTGGTTTTGCTTTTTTGGTCCATTATAGCCCTCTATTCACTTTTTAATTCATTAATACATTTCATAAATAAATTATACTTCTATCTAGCTAATAATTTACATATCCGCCTTCAGCTTCGTAAACGGCTCTGATTCTTCGGGGCATCGAATCTATCAGTTTCTCCAAGTCATCCCCATTAAACCCCAGATCCCACGCCTCGTTCACTATTTGACGAAGATGCCCTTGACTCCGCTGCCCCCCTTGATCCAACGCTGGATAAAGACGCTCCATGTACGCTTTCATATAACTCCACAAAGTTTCTATCGGATTTAAATCAAGAGAATATGGCGGCCACTCCATTAGAGAAATATTCCTCCTTTCAAACTCACGCATAGTTTGCCTCGACTTGTGAGGAGGGGCGTTGTCCTGCATCACATCTAGTCCTGGTTCCCGAAAGACCGCACTCTCTATGAGAGGCACTATCCTCTCGCAGTAACTGGCCGCAGTGATATGGCCCCACTCCTTCTCCCAAATCAGGCAAGGCCACTTCTGTCGTCCAAAGAAAGATCCCCAGAACATCCACCCAACTCTCCTCCGCGTCTTGGCTAGGACACAGGTATCTTCGTACTCTTCCCCAATCTTTGACTTAAACTTAGCTCAAGGGAACTCTAAATCTTAGGAGCCTTTAAGGGACTACTGACCTTTCTTGTGACCCAACGATCACTTTGCCGACCATTCATAGCCCAAGTCTCGTCGGACCAGAGGACTCTCATCCAATGTTCCTTCCGCCAGTGGAGATGTATTCTGGCAAACTCATATCTCTTCAGTTTGTTGACTGAAGAGATAGGAGGTTTTAATCGTGCAATCCTGCGTGCATATCCCCTCTTTGCCAGTTCACGTCGGATCACATTCTCGCTCACACCAAAGTGCCGAAATATAAAATGTGCAAGTTGGAAAAATGACATCCGACGATTTTCCGATGATAAACAGACGAAAAATTCTATTTCATCGACCTGGGAACTACTTAGAATAGGTGGCCTACCACTGGAGTACTGAGGCTCGGTATTTTCAACGCTCATGGTGTATTGTACCTGTCGCCATGTAATCCCAAGGCGTTGAGAGATTTTGACGTAACTGTGTCCCTCACTGGCCAAGGTTCTAACCTGCACATGTTACTCTCTTAACCTTATCAATTTGTAGATTTCAGACTTACTTGAATACGTTGAGTTTGTGTTAGGCGTTTTGCATAAGTAGGAGATGCTGATGATGGAGAAGGTTGTTGAGGTGAATCCATCTTTGCGGCAATCTAGTACAGTAAATTAAAATCTTCTAAAGTAGTTGACTTAAGGTTCAGATGCACTCACATGAAGTAAAAATTAGATAGATGAATGAAATAAAAGTATGCCGTTGAGCAAAATAATAGTAAATAGCTGACAATGATTTAAACGAAACGACCTCAGGTGTGCGCGAGTGAAGAAAGGTGCAGGCATGAAGGTGGGCGTTGGACTTCATATACAGATGCATATCTCTTATGCCTTAGGCCATAAGATTTTAAAATTTGAAGCTAACAGGGATACTGTGGATCTATCGTGAGGTAACCTGGAATATCACCACTTTATCTCCACTTTATCCCCGCTTTAACCCCTGTACCCTATAAGAAGCGGATCAACGAACAATACCCTATCATGAGAGTATGCCTTAGGCCATAAGATTTTAAAATTTGAAGCTAACAGGGATACTGTGGATCTATCGTGAGGTAACCTGGAATATCACCACTTTATCTCCACTTTATCCCCGCTTTAACCCCTGTACCCTATAAGAAGCGGATCAACGAACAATACCCTATCATGAGAGTACGGGGACAAAGAGAAGACCCTCATCATTAAAGTACTGACACTAGTACGGGCATTTTGTCATAGCTTACAGACTGAGAACAATATGATTTAAAAAAAAATGTACGGGCAGAGCGCCTTTACAACTCTCTGGTTTACATATACTACCCTACAAAGATATAACCCTTTACTTATTGGTACAAATTTTGTACGTTGACAAGAGATACTACAAGCGTACAGTCTATAAAATGAATATCAACTTGCAACAAAGTCTATCCCTGCGGTACAGCATTCGTTCATGTGTAGCGAGCCCTTGCATAAGGGACAGCCAACTGTTGCCACCACCGTTATTGTTATTCATTTTTGAATTAACTTGGTTTGGCGCCCTGAGGGCGCATGCAGATAATTTCGACGATGCATACTTTCCGGAGAGTGACTCGATTTTCAACTTCTGGAACACTCATGCTCAAATTTCAATTGCAGTTACTAGTACAAAGCCAGATCTGACAGAATATAGCATCTATCGTGACTACCCAGCATGAGGAAAATCGAGAAAAGCCCGTAATTATCTAAGTATGCTTTCATTATTTTAGGATTACGGTATGACCGTGAGAGCTTGTTGTTTGAGGGTCTTGCTAAATTCGAACTAGCTTGATTCTGTCTCAAGTGGGGCATGTGTTCAAGCTACTCAAACTTTAATAGGGAGAACGGCCCGGACAGTGTACCTCTTCCCGCTGTTGCTGTAGTAGACACCATATAAACCGATAGTGGGCTCGGTATAATTACTGTCAATATTTATTCATATTTTACCTTTTATGATTGCTATACTTACCCCTGCATACGAAATGTTACGCAGGGTCAAGCACGGCAAACCTTAATAGCAAGACTTCAAGAAACTCTAACAATAATCACACCAGATCCTCAATCGTTTTAGAAAGAGTCCATGGTCCTTGTGCGGAAGCTAATTATGACCCATTTATACAGTGAGAGATTACCATAGGATAGCATGTTTAGCTTGTGATGGGGCGGATTGACATATTAAACTCAACCACTAACCCGAAACACCGGCAGTTAGACGAGTATTCAGTCAGACCAGATGCGCTCCGAGTCAAAGGTACTTCGGCTAAGCCAGCCAAAACTTGGTCAAGAGAACGTCCTGAGCAACAAAAATAATTAGTAATGCCGTGTGACTAACTTTATTACGGTATTATGCGATGAATTCTCACGTTTCTTGCGACAACTATATCGGGACTAGTTCCACTGTAAAACAATTCGGAAATAATTGGTCCTCAGACCGGAAGTAAGACACCCAAGATTTTTAGCCATTACGTGCAATTCGCCCCTCCGATATGCTGCTTAAAACTAATTATTCTACGCCTAATACTAACTTCTGATCTATATATACACTCGTACTTGCATGCCATCTGATTCAACTCTATCTTTCTAAATTCACTTCAACCCTTTAACTCAGCCCTCGATGCTAGGATTGTAACGACAGACACTCGCTGAACGTTAGCCACTGCTCAGTGATTGCCCCATCCACCACTATTTCCCTACCGTATCTTGAAAGATTGAGGCAAAACTTTCTGAATCCATCACAAGAGATCAGATGAGAGGCAAGGTGAGCAGCATTCGAGGCGAGGATGACATTGACTGAAAAGATTAGCATTATACGTTCTTATATCGTGAGACCCAGAAAACATGAACTCAGAATGTGGTGTTACGAATGAAATGGTGATTGAGAATATGGAGCAAACAAACGGTGAGATTCCGTTAAAGGCGGATAAAGAAGTGGGAATCTTTCGAAGCTGGCGATTGCGATCGACTGAAACATCAAAATCACCACAGAAAACTCCTTTATTACAATGGTCAGGCCATAAGAGGGTTGGCGTATCTCGATTAAAAAATTCTTTGGCGCGTTCCTTAAAACATCAAAAACCTCGATTCCAAAGATTCACAGAGCTTCCCACCGAAATCCGGCTGCTAATATGGCAGTACACACTCGTTCCTCGTGTTCACGAGTTACATCCTTGTGCAAAGCTATATAATGATAGAATGACGTTTCGCTCGAATAGCTCCCAGACCCCTGCAATATTTCATGTATGCCGAGAGAGTCGAGAATTAGCCCTCAGAAATTACAGTTTAATGTCATATGAACCACGCACAACTGGTTTTTCCGGGAAAGGAATATTGCGATTTTATTTTTGTCCGGAACTTGACACACTGTTTCTCAATAGTTTAATGGGTTTGTTTATTATGTTCATGCTATTGGAGGATGAAGACGATTATGTTGGAGTAGGAGTCATGAAGGGGTGGCAAAAAATAGCCTTTGATGCTGGAAGAGTACAGCTCATCTCCCTTTTTGCTGGAATTGCGGGCCAGGAACCGAAGCCTAGGTTAAAAGCAGTCTTCCCATCGCTAAAAGACTTTACGATAGCTTTCGATTACACGACCAAAGGAAAAATACGCTTTAGAACATCAGTCTGGCCTGGAGAGAATGGCACCACTTTAGAGGAACTCGTGACGCCTCACCTCTATGAGTCAGATGATGAGATTACTAGATCATTTGATCCAAATGAAAGAGCGTGTGTTCGAAAACTCAACCGAGTTCTGGTATCTATGCGACACTATCTTGAATATGATTTCAAGAACGAAGACAAAAATTGTGTCCCAACAATCACGCTCGCGAGTGTAAAGAGAAAAGCATTTGTGAGAGGCGATATAAGGTATGCAGTCAGAAAAACCTGTTCATTCTTTGGGATGAGACCTAGAGGTCCTTTCAGGATGTTATGAGACGACAGCTATAGATCTAAGCTATTGAATGGCTGGGTCAAACAATCCTTATGCCTTGTATTATCGTACGAATTTATGACGTCACTTGACTAATCATCATGAAATAATGATCAGAGCTTAATATGCACGCGTGACCCTCCCTCAAACTAATGTGAAATACTGTACTCATGTGACCCAGCACCCTCAAAGCACCATCCACAGCGCAAAAGTATCTCTACAAAGCGACTTCCAATCGATGCTAGCTGATAGAATGATAAATAATGCCGAAAACAAGTGTTTAGATAATAGTTTAATGGAATCAACCTCTACCACTTAGCTTCCTTGCCCAAGAATTCCTTTAGAATATCAATTAATTGTTGTAAAGCTTCCAACCAGACACGCAATTCCTGAATTACCTGTCCCTCGTCGTCTCCGAGCTTTACGTAAAAATTCTTACGAAATGGACAAGCTCCCATGGCAGCAGAGAAGACTGGTTTTACTAAAAAGGAATGATGTGGCTTGAGAGTGATAGAATAAGCATGGCGAAAAGAAGCGGAGAGCTCTTCAGAGGGATTCGAAATATTCTGGGATAATGCGACCGAGGTAAACTCTAGACCCCTAGAGACATGTTAAATATGAATACAAAAGATGGGGATGCCTCGGTCGAGCGTGGAGGGCGTACCGAACGAGCCAGACAAGACCTTCAGTAGCCGTGTGTTTTTTCGTCTTCAGCTCGCCGCGGACGAGATCTTGCAACGTGAGGCCCTCAGCCGGAGCGGCAGCCTGTCGATCCCTAACTTTCTGCGATTGGTTAATTGATGTAGACCGACGACGTAGACGGGGAGAATGACCTTGATATTGCCCAGCATATCATTCTTGACGGGCTGGAAGGCGAGAGAACCAAGAACATCTGCATCTGTTTAGCTATGCTGTAGCTACAGCGGCGTCAACCAGAAGCAGGTACCAAACAGCGTCGTTAATGACTCGGCCGCCTCGAGGAACGCGGTGGTGGAGACGGTATTGCCCTTCTCCGGATCGACCGGGACATCGCTGAAAGATCGGTTCAGTGTCTGTAGAAAGGGCTTTCCCGAAGCAGATGATTTGTCACTCGTCATATTTACGGCGGGCAGGTATCGTGATGGATGATGGATGAACGGGGTCGACGTGGTGGTGGTGGAAGGGGGGATTGGCAAGCTGAAACGATAGACCCAGGTCTGCACATTTGTCCCTATCGGCACACATTCCCCTCCACGCCCATCACGCGTGTTTCACCATGCTTGCGCGGACCCACGCGATATCTGGTCATACATGCTGCCTGCTCTCTACGGCGTCGTTAGACATCTTGCAGCTGGACCGCGAGCGCAGTATCCGTTGGACACCTGATTTTGCGGTGTTGGCCCAACGCTCTGACGCCCTCCTTGGTTCAGCCTACTCGCCCGATCGCGGCTCTACCGATCCGTCCCGATCATCTCGGTCAGGAGTCGTCTCTGGAGCGTGGCGTAGAGCGATGTCATGCCATAATTCTCCACCGCTCGCCACATCACGTGTTTCGAACTGACTGATCCGTACCCTATCCACCATATTTAGATGACTTCATTCGGTCTCGAGATGAACCGAGGTCGATGTGCACCACCTGACGACGTCCTATGTTGGAGAGGCTTTCGATCGACGGATCACGGCGTGGATCCTTCTCACTCGCCGAGATCGCCTCGCACGCGCAACTTTCTTCTAGGGTAAGGGCTGTGATAGACGTCTCTAGTCGATGTGTAGTCTGAAGCTGAAACACATGTCGCTTAAACGCGCTTACGCCATGGTAAGTCACGCCGGCTGCGCTAAATATTTATTTATTTATTGTTCACTAATCCCGGTCTGGTGCCCCTCCAGGCTTGTTCAGGTTGCTTCCGGAAGACAGGTAACGGAACTCAATTCGATGTATAGAACACCCACACTCAGATTTTATTTGCAGATGTCACGACGGAGTGAACCCCTTCGACGTGTAACCTCGTGCGGGGAAACCTACCATGAGCACAAGCTTGAAAAAAACTATGGTCAGGTGAGTGTGCTTTTATCAACCTTCGAATACGATGTCACCACGAGAGAATATAGTTTAAGGGTCTTACTAGAGTCGAATCAGCTTTCTCCTGTCTGAAGTGGGGTATGTTGAGAGTCAGTGGATCTAAGCGAAAAGGAGCTACAGTCGTCCCACTCTAACTTGATAGTGGGTCCCGGTATAAGTGTTGAAAATATTCATTAAAATTCAACCATTTATATTTTCAATACTTACCCCTGCACGCAAAATGACCTGTAAGGGTAGGTGTTGCAAATATTAAAGTCCAAGTTACAATGAATATTTTCAACACTTATACCGGGACCCACTATCGATTTAGAGAGGGACGACTGTTCATACATTAAAACTTCTCTAACACGATGGTGGGTCCCGGCATAAGTGATGAAAATATTCATTGTAACTTGCACTTTTATATTTGCAACACTTACCCTTACAGGTCATTTTGTGTGCAGGGGTAAGTATTGCAAATATAAATGGATGAATTTCAATGAATATTTTCAACACTTATGCCGGGACCCACTATCGTGTTACAGAAGTTTTACTGTAGTATCAAGGGATCAAATTCCAACTTGCATGTAGTATTGCAGCCCTGAATATTGTTACTAATTAGCGTTAATTATGTAGATTGGGCCAGCTGTTAGAAGGGCCATGAAATACTAAATTAGGGCTAATTAATAGCAATATTTAGGAAGCCTGAAGAGGGCCCAGAGCAGCATAGCCATGCAGATAAGAAGCCAGCACATCGGGCTCAAATCTTATCTGTACCGAAGAAAAGTCCCTGGAGTTGATAGTCCAAACTGTCCGTGCGGATATCATCCGCAAAACGTCAAACAAGCGATCATGGCTTGCCCCCAATGGGTCAAAGGAAGAGCAGAGGTGTGGAGAAAGTCCAAGAGCCGATCATTCGAAGAAATGATAAACAACCCGGAAGATATTGGAAGAATAACGCAACGGATCTTAGACCAGGAATGGTTAGAGCAGTTCCGATTGGCTGGAGAAGTGGAAAGAGAGGTGAAGGAGCGAGAGGAGAAAAGAACAAGGCAAGGTGTTGGAGTTTGACGTGAGGATATCCGTACTGGACAGAACAGTACATCGCGCTTCCTGAAGGTTAACTTCAAAATACCCAGCAGATTCTTACCAGGTAGGTTTAGAGGGGTTTCAGCGAAAGGTTTCCTCCTGTGTAAATAAAAAGTTAGACACTTGCATGGGCCCATTGGGTACCTGAACGGGTTAATTGAAATCAAATCAAACACAGGCTTTACCCCTACAGTGCCATGTTAGTCTTGCATTAGGATCAACATTGGTGCCTTTATATTTATCAGGGCTGGCCTGTATTATATACAAGTAAATACATTCCACTTGAGTAGTAGTAGTAGTTGTGTTTATTCGTGCTATGTAGAGTCCAAGACTATTATAACACTAGGGCTCCTCTCCTCTTTTACCTCGAACCTAAGATCATTGATACATTGACCCAAGACGGGTAGCCATTTAGCTCAGTAATTACCTATATAATTCAACCGCCTTTTCTACGGAACCTTTTGCTCAAAAAAAGTTGAAAAAGGGCGGCCATGGAAACCGGTACGCGGGAAAAAGTCTCAAAAAACCTGCAACTCAAGCCAGGCGAGGCCTAGACACTAGAGCCACACGAGGTGCGTATCCTCATCTGTATCTCCCTAATATCCCATAGTCCAGATATCCTCCTTATACCGACACCACCAGCGCTCAGGTAGCGGTGCTCTTTCCTCGGAGACAGTATTATGCCAGAGTATTTGTAAAGAGTGAGAATTCATCTTGGTAAAGAGGGCCAACTTAGTCTGATCCATCACCACCATAACGGGAGCTGGGTACGCGCCGGAAACTCGTCTGGGTGACTTTTCCTCCATGACCAAGTATTGCGTGTTTCTGTTGGCTCTGAAGATAGGCTCCAGGTTCGTAGGGGACACCACGTACAGGTAGAAACGTCGTCTTCATCCACCACTTGCCCAACCATATTATAGTTAGTACGACTAGTCTAGCCTACAAAGGGGAAAAAGCTAACCAGAATCCACTAGAAGAAGGCCTGATCATTCGTCATAGTCTCTACGATCTAAAAGAAGGCCTGGCCAGATGGGAGCTGTCTCCGTGGTATATTGGGGCCAATAGGTGTTTTGATCCACAATATGGGGAGCAGCCCGTACTTTTTTTGACCAATTGTCTAAACTCATCTACGACTCTTGATGGATACGTAGGTCCTCTTTGCTTACAGGCCAAAGATACCTAATCCTCAGGTAGGATGCTAGCCCTTACATGATTAGGTGTACAATTAAGCCATGAGAAGCCGATCATGGGACCCGACTTAATTATTGAAAAGATTTATGGCAATTTTACAGTCATTATTTGCAGTACTTACCCATGCATGGGAAATTGCTTGTAGAAGTGTTGCAAAAGTAAGTACCGATCATTTCATAGAGATTAATAATATTTAAATGGGATCCACTACCGGCTTATCCATGCTCGACTTTGACTTTTTTTTTAAATCATTTTTGCGTATGCAGCTTGAGGCTATGACGCGAATGATTACGGAAGAGATGTATATGACGCAGAAGGACTCTATTTGACGTTTGGAAGACTCATACTCAGATTTCATTTGCAGATACCACTACGAGAATAACGCCTTACGACATGTACCCCCATCTGTAAATACTCGCCACGAGGGGAAAAGTGAGAAAAACCTGTGGCTATCTGAGCATGCTTTCGTCATCCTATGAAAACAATATCACCGCGAGAGAAGTGGTGTGCGGGTCTTGCTGGATTCGAACTAGCTTTCTCCTGTCTCATGTGGGGCATGTGTCCAAGCTACCCAGACTCTACATGGGAGAAGGGCCTGGACAGTGTACCATTGCACCATCCAACCCTCCAGGCTCGACTATAGTAGTAGAAAATTACACACTTTCAGTATTTAATTTTCTCGTTGTGCCGTCTCCCGACGATTACGTAACTAATCAATACAGATATACTGTTATATTTTACACTTACAAAAATATTCTTTATCGGATAGAAAACGAAGTGTGTCAGACCTCTCGAGGGTTCTCGCGGATTTTACACCATACCTCCATGGCTGACGTCAGTCTTACGTTTAATGTCCCTGGCGCTCTCTGCTCGGTCTTCTCGTTTCACGACAACCCGAGGATCGAAAACTTGATCAGCTCCACTTGTCATTACTGGTGTGGTTATTACACAATCCAGCCGTGGCTACACCGTGTAGCAACCTACAGCAGATAGAGGTCTATACAGATAGCTTGGCTGGTAAGAATGTGTGTTCTATTCTCTAAGGTAAACAAAAGGGTAAATATATAGGTACAGGGATTAAGTGATCTACACGAGTTAACCAGAACCACACTGGGTCGCTGGACTCCGGAGGTCCACGCTTAACCCATCACTGTTTGTAACAGTGAAGAACATGGAATGGCCCACCGACCATCTCAGATTTCCAGATAGTATGTACGCGTGGAACATCATAGACAGTACGGGCGCTACATGTACAGGGGGACAAGGATAAGTTAACGAAGGTTAGGCAGTAAATTCTGTTTATTCCGATAGTATAAACATATACATTTAGTGCACATAACTTATTCTCTAACCTTGGTTAACTTACCCTTGTCCCCCTGTACATGAAAATCAAGGCTCCTGCGATCACAGTTTGCATCCTTCATTTATTCATGTGATTCCGGATAGTGATCAATCCCACGGTATAGATATTAAGCGTACCCATGCGGTGGAAAGGAAGTAAAGTTAGGGTGACATCAATGATGATATAACATTTCCGACATTATTAGTTGTCAACAAACCTTGGAGGTCAAGCATGGCTCTGACGTTGATGGCTCTTGGGAACATGAATAAGTAGCGCAAGGTTACAAATAGAAAGTCCATGAAAACAATGCCTTGAATCCTTACTTCTAAGAACAGTTTAAGATGACTTCTGATTTGAATAATCTTCAATATCCTGGCAATCGAGTCTGCTACCAACTTAGATGGATCGTCGTGAACCTATCCGAGAACTTGCCCGAGCTGCAGATTACCAATACAGGGAGAAGATATTGTACGCTTCTGTGCTGCGCACTCTGGAGAATACTGTGCATTCTGAACATGACTGTATAGTTGCAGCTTGTCAACAATCGCCTTCGGATGCCCGTTGGATGTCTCGGTGATTCGTGAGCTGCACCTGACTACCCTCGAGCTTATTGGTCACGTTATGTAAAATTTGGTCAACGCGTAAGGGCTCCGTGTGCCCGCTAGCCAAGCCAATTCTCTTAGACTCTGTCATATTACTAGCGACTCTCTGTACAACAACGATGATTCGCAGTACCCTTGTAAAGAGTAACTGGCGTCGCTCTCTGCACGATAAGCGACTGCTACAAACTATGTACGGGCTATCATGTGTAATGAGCTTTACTTGCATGTAGTGTTGCAGCCCTAAATATTGTGACTACTTAGACTAATCAGGGCTGTTTAGTAGTAATACTTAGGTCTGCAAGATTACATGCAAGTAAAACTGATCGCCCCTGATAGCCTTTATATTTTATCTGCAGTAGAACTTGTCCTAACCAATAGTGGGTCCAGGGTTTAAGTATTGTTAGGATTTACCGGATGGTTACTACTTACTTTTGCAACACTTAACATTATGCGTCATTTAACTAGCGGGGGTAAGTATTGCAAATATAAACGGTTAAATTCTCCTGAATCCTTTCAATAATTATAACGGGCCCACTAGGTTTGGACAGGTTCCACTGTATATAGATATAAAGGCCCAAAGGTACCGGTTTTATCATGCCTCTGTTGATATCATCGCCTTGACATGCTCCTTACTACTACGATCTTGTATATCCCTTGTTACAATTTCATTCTGAGTCGTCAGTCGATATAGTAACTGTAGATTGAGTCATGTTTACACGGTGTCAAGATTGACACATTGGCTGATTAGGAATGGGCTTGTTCAGGTTATTTACGGGTCGGTTAATGGCGTTCAGTTAGTCTGATTGGTTGATTGATTGTGTCACAGGCTCCGGCCTAGTGTGGGGATCCGGAGGTTATCCGATTCCCTAGTCAAACGCGTCAGGCCGTATTCATGTAAATAAACACTAGCATCAAAAGACACGCGACGGTGTTGATACGTAGCCTCATCTGTAAGGGACCAATGACTAAGACGGAGGACGGAGACACGAATAAGCGATAGCTGATAGTATAATCAGATCTTTAGGGTCTTTTTTTAAATCATTTCTGCGTATGCAGCCTGAGGCTATGACGCGAATGATTACGGAAGATATGTATATGACGCAGAAGGACTCTATTTGACGTTTGGAACACTCATACTCAGATTTCATTTGCAGATACCACTACGAGAATAACGCCTTACGACAGGTACCCCCATCTGTAAATACTCGCCACGAGGGGAAAAGTGAGAAAAACCTGTGGTTATCTGAGCATGCTTTCGTCATCCTATGAAAACAATATCATCGCGGGAGAAATGGTGTGAGAGTCTTGCTGGAATCGAACCAGCTTTCTCCTGTCTCAAGTGAGGCATGTATCCAAGCTACCCAGACTCTACATGGAAGAACGGCCCGGACTGTGTACCACTGCACCATCCGACCCGGGATGACTGTATATAAATTAGACCCTGAACAGTGCCCGTAAGAAATGTTAAGTTCTTCTATCTACCAGCGACCCTAAAGTTATGGGTCGGATGGTGCAGTGGTACACTGTGCAGGCCCTTCTGCCATGTAGAGTCTGGGTAGCTTGCACACATGCCCCACTTGAGACAGGAGAATGCTGGTTCGAATCCAGCAAGACCCGCACACCACTTCTCCCGCGGTGATATTGTTTTCATAGGATGACGAAAGCATGCTCAGATAAACCTGTGTTTTCATGGTTTCCCCTGTAGAAATTTGGAAGGGATTAGCAACAGTTTGTTAAGACTGATCAGGCACTTATCACGATCTTGCAGATTTTGGAATGTAAGAGGCTGTTAATCGTAAGCTGTGGAGTTCTTTATTACTCCAGCTTAGAAAACAGATCGCTAAAATATATAATATCTATCTGAAGAAACAGAAATCTAGTGATTTGTGTTAATACGGTTTAGCGTATTTACCAGCCTCACAACTTTATGGAAAGATTAGTACGTGCAGATCTACGTGAGTGCAAACGACTATCACATCCAAAGTTGGACGTTACTTGTTTCATGATAGCAATCATTTCAACATCCCCTTTGGTGGGTATTCACGAATGAGTGTACATGTCGTAAGGCGTTATTCTCTTTTTTTTTTTTTTTTTAAAATAATTTTGTATTCAGCCTAATAGCTATGACAATGGCGTTATTCTCGTAGTGGTATCTGCAAACGAAATCTGAGTAAGAGTCTTCCAAACGTCAAAATGAGTCGTTCTATAACAAAGAATACGTATCTTCCGAAAATACCTACGTGGGCCTTTAGTCGCCGAAATAGGATAATTGAATGATTTAATTTTTTATACAGTCATCCCTCTGATAACTTAACTCCCGGTAACTTAAAACCTCTGCTAAATTAACAAATTCCCTGCGACCGATCATTTAAGTAATCAGAGGGATGACTGTTCAAGAGTAATTTCGAAAAAACAGAGTACTCTCGCGCTAGTTAGTTCTTAACAATTCATATTAGTCATCTATTTCCTCAGATCCTTACAGACATCGTCCACTTTGTATTCATTTCAATACAGACAAGAAATCAACTATCTCTGACCACTAAGTTATTCAAGTGCTTATGCTCAGACTGACAGATTGTCAGAGTTGAAAGACCGCGCTTGAGATACCTCGATTCTGAGACATCATTTTTTGAATGATATGCTTGCAGGGCATACCCATTGACTTGTTCTAGGCCTCCATATCTTTAGATCTAAGACCGTCGCGAGTTCTCAGATCATCGTTCTGAGCATACTTGAGCTGCCTTCAAATCTCAGAGAGGGTGAAGTGAAGGATTCTGCTCCACACTACGTGGTAAAATTCCCCTGATGCCCGCGTTTAGCCCTTAAGTGCTCTTGCTCATCTGATCTTTATTTCATTGATCTGATCTAACAGTGCTACCCGGATCGGTATCCCGTAGATGACAGTTTATTAGTGGGCAAACCAATACCTCTCTTCAGGGGGACGAAGGCGGCGTTTCTACCTGTACGTGGTGTCCCCTACGAACCTGGAGCCTATCTTCAGAGCCAACAGAAACACGCAATACTTGGTCATGGAGGAAAAGTCACCCAGATGAGTTTCCGGGGCGTACCCAGCTCCCGTTACGGTGGTGATGGGTCAGACTTAGTCGGCCCTCTTTACCAAGATGGATTCTCACCGTTTACAGATATTCTGGCATTTTACTGTCTCCCGAGGAAAGAGCACCGCTACCTGAGCGCTGGTGGTGTTGGTATAAGCAGGATATCCGGACTATGGGATATTAGGGAGATACAGATGGGGATACGCACCTCGTGTTGCTCTGGTGTCTAGGCCTCGCCTGGCTGGAGTTGCAGGTTTTTTGAGACTTTTTCCCGCGTACCGGTTTCCATAGCTGCCCTTTTTCAACTTTTTTTGAGCAAAAGGTTCCGTAGAAAAGGCGGTTGAATTATATGGGTAATTACTGAGCTAAATGGCTACCCGTCATGGGTCAATGTATCAATGATCTTTGGTTCGAGGTAAAGGGGATAGAAGCACTGTAGAAGCTGTGGCCTGGGTCAGAGAGGAGCCCTAGTGTTATAATAGTCTTGGACTCTACATAGCACGAATAAACACAACTACTACTACAGCGGCCGTAACTTCCATGGGTGCAAAGGGTATGAGGCTCGAACTTCGTACGGTGACGATAGAGCGAGTACAAGGCCAAATGCTGCAAAGCGTGGTCACAGAGTCTTTGTGAGGAAAGTTTCTATGACTGAGGCTTAGCGGTGAGTTATCAAGCAGTTCAAGTACACGAACACGCGATATCAGCTGTAGTATGTCAACGTAGAATTGTATATGATTCAAAACTATCTCTCTATGTATTCAACGCGCACGGAAACATACACATTTTGTGACACGTGTTAATTTACATAATGCGAAAACATAACCACTAACGCCGGTCCCCCCATCTGTACTGTTGACCACAAACCTTTTATATGAAATTTATCCGACAGATGCTTTAAAACATTGCGAAGGCGTACTCTATAAATCATGTTCTGCAATTGTATTGGTGGATCTTATTCTTCATTACTATCCTAGGTGGGATTATATAGAGTGTGCGCGTCGCGAGTGGTGACTAATCAAGAAACAACGCCTTCGAAGTAGGCCGTTTATACTCACAGGGATCGATAGAGACATCAACTTTTACTTGTTGATAAGCTGATACCGGAATCAATAGAAATTCTCGCTTGTCTAATCCTTGTTACGACGATAATCTGTGATTAGAGATGGATATTGCGGTGTCGGGAAACGTAGATTATTGTGGCCAGGATTCCACTATACTTAACTTATCAACCATCGTACTCGAACTATTCTTCTTAACACTGGGCGATGGGAACGCACATTAACCATCACACAAGAGGCTATTAGGGGAGTCTACACCGCCGAAAGCTAGCTCAAGACCACAACATCTAGGTCTTACCCAAAGCTTCCTACTCACTTTATAGTGTTAGAGTTTACTGTCTAAATTGCCCATGAATTTACAGCTTTTCTACGTCCATTATTCGCATAATAAGCGAAATTTACTAGCGTTTACTCCGTCTGATATCATGAGACTTTTTCACCCATCAAGCTAAGGGGTATTTGTGCTCTATTATTTCTATATCATCAAAATAAATAGCGTTCCAATATCAAGCAATAATAAGTGGTGAATGAGAAAAAAACGTTGGCATCATGACTTTGAAAGACCCCTAGAGTAACAAGTGTCGAACTTGTAGAAACTTTCTACGAGTAGCAACAATCGTTATTCTAAACAGCATCCTGGGTGGATCGTTTCTTTTCATGAAAAAAATGCTCAGACCGCTTGAAAAAATAGATAATTTATTCTCCAAAATCTTACGAAGCATCTGACATATTTATTTCTGTGACAAATATTGTGTTCACTAAGTTTTAGTTTAAAATTCAGAGCTGGGTCCTGATTTTTAGACAATATCAGCATCTTAGCTAGCATGAATAGAGTCATCCCTTGGGAGATAGATCCTTAACTATAATCAGTCTTAATTTGGTTCCATGCCTGTATTACCTTCGTGTCTCCCTAGAATTCTTGAGTTTCTGCATGATTAATGTTAACTCAACAAAAAGTTGTCTAACTAAATGCCGTCAGATTTAAATTTTGAATTAACAACCACTTCCAGAAGGTGCGTGTTATATTGGTAGTGTCAAATCCGGAATTCCTAACGTGAACGAAATCCCGTCTATTTTTTTCTTTTTAGCTCGATTCTTACTTTCATTGTCGTTAGTTGGAAAGAATACGCCCAATTCTTACATCTTACATCTTCACATTGTAATCCATTCAATTAGAAATGGTAGAGGCCCATATATTTCTCTCAGGAGTCATATATAAGAGGTCCCTCGAGCCTTCACTGATCTCTCCAAAGATCAATCAATTCTTACATTACTCAGTTTCAAATCAATATGTTTCAACTACTTCTCTTATTGATCACAGCGGCTATAGCTTATGCTTCCGATGGCTTTTCGTTTAGTCTTGCCGTCTCCGGAGAAATTTCTGGTCCAGTTTAGCAATTTAAAAATGGCCAACTACGAGTTGGCGGATATCATACACCAGCAAATTTCCATATCGATAATCGCCATTTGATCGACTCGAAAGGCTCTAATTGTATCTTGACTGGTGAGTATTTATCGAGAGACATCCTTTCATTGAAGATGTTCAATGTTTTCAATGTTTCCTGCTGACCAAATCATTAGCCGCGGCTCGACAGCTTCAGTGCAAAGAGTGTGAAGGCGCATTCCTAGGTTTCTTAATTGACCATAACGGTGTGCTGTTTTACAACAAAAATCCAAATTTCTACGCCTGCCCTACTTCGGAAACCGAATGGAACATCTACACTGTTCCTGTCAATCGGCAGTTCAAGTGTGTGGCAGTTTCGATTGACGTGGACAGTTGTAGTGCATCGAAGCAGCGAGTACTGGGACATCGATCACTACCCGATTTTTTTCGTAATCCACCACCGGAGTTCATCGATCGATATCGAGAAGTGTATGGACTTGATCCACCGGAAGTCGATTCCGAGGGCCCGTCTTCAGGTCGGTCTCCAAAGAAATTCAGACTGCCAAAGTTCGATGGTTCGGAGTTTAACATACCCAATGCCGATCAGCGTTCAGTAAGTCGACCAGCATCAGATTTTAGCTCTCCAGAAATGCAATACTCAGCCCCCAGTATTGATCCAATATGTTTGATTAATTTCTTTGCTTTTCTGTGGCTAACATAGACGTTTTAGGGATATTCTTTTCGTGATCCAACGCCATCACTGTTCTAATCGTTGAGAAGCTCGGTCTTCCGAAGTTTGAATTTTCAAACTTTTTTGGGTAAGCGGCCAGTGTTCCGAAAGCAAGTCCACCGGTAAAACACCATCCAATCGCCAATGCTGCCGCTTTGATCGTACCCAACATAATCGGTGGTGTTGTAAGTGGAATGCTCGCTTATGCTTTGCCATCGTTGTTGCCCAAGAATCGCCATCACGGTGACAGAGAAGGCAAGGAAGCTGGTGTTGATGAGCCGAAGACAAAACCAGATGAAGCTGTCAAGACAATCGCTCCAGCGTACTATGCGAGCAAAGAAACGGCGAGACTCGAGTCAAAGGACACAAAGGCGGACGGTGAGGCGAGAAAACTTGTCAACCCAGCGAGAAAATCATCCAACGGAGCTTTGGGGTGAGTTGCTGATTTTGAGAACTAGAGGTTTCAAAAAATGAATTTGGTACAGAAACTAACATTTTTGGCCAGGATTTCACAATCACCATATCACCAATTGCAGCTTATACTGCAACTGTGGCTGCTAGTGTCACCACCATCGCCATAGCTCCCTCTGGGTTCAAAACCGAGTTTCGAACATTGGTGAGTGATGTAAATTTCCCTGTTATTTCCCTGTTATTTTTATTGATTTTCTTTATTAATTGTTATGCGTGACTAACGCCAACCAGGGTGCACTCGGAAGTACGACTAGCCTGTTGGCTTGATGCAGGTAGAATGAATCTTTACAGGCCGTTGAATAATTTTTTGATGAGCGGGGTATAGTTTTGGATGGAGAGAGATAATTCTTATTTTCTGATCAAATTTCGTTGCGGCGATAACTTAAGTTGTATCCTTTGGGTCTCAAATAATGAATGTTTTGGAATATTATTGTTAAGTCTATCGTGAGACTTCCCCAATATATATTTATACGGAAATCGTCTCAATGGCCTTGTTCGAAGCGCCGCGGCTGTTAGTCGCGCTAGCTCCTCAGGTGTGTACAGGGGTAGGTAAGTTTAACACTACTTCTTCTATTCTCATCGGACTTGATTAGGTCGGATGGTGGTATGGTACACCGTCTAAGCCTATTTCCCGAGTAGAGTTTGGGTAGCCGAAGCACAAGCCCCATTTGAGACAGGAGGAATCTGATTCTAATCCGGCGAGACCCCAACACCACATTTCTCGCGTGGTCATGTCTGTGACGAAGACGAATGCATACTGGATAGTCGTGGGTGGCTGAAATGCGTTCTTGCGGCAAATTTAAACGGATGAGGGTTGAAGTATTGTAAGGCGCCTGACTTCGATTATTTATATTCAACTGATATTAGGGTGTGAGCGGCCCTCACATCAAGTTAAGTCATCGCTCATTGTACTGTACCCGTGTCATTCATGTCATAGCCTGAAGACTGCATACACAAGAATGACTTAAAAGATAAGAGAAACGTCCAGCTTGCTTCTAAATTAGACGATCTTCAAGGATAATTGAATGGTTCTAATATTCCCTTAGATCAGGCTTACATAACATCTGATTGAATAACAGCTTTCCACCTCTCCCTCAAACTCCCAATTAGCATCAACCAATATCAAGAAACATCCCTTCATACCTCATGTAGAGATTTCTTGGATTAATCATAATTTACAGAGCTAGCACGAGTTACCTGTTGAAATTGGTACATCCAACTTTGGATAAGATAGCTGTGTGCAATCAACGAGATCTATACATACTAATCTTCCTATAAGTTGCGAGGTTTTTTTTTTTAATCATTTTTGCGTATGCAGCCTGAGGCTATGACGCGAATGATTACGGAAGATATGTATGTGACACAGAATAACTCTATTTGACGTTTGGAACACTCATACTCAGATTTTATTTGCAGATACCACTACGGGAATAACGCCTTACGACATGTAACCTCTTCCGTGAATACCCACCACAGGGAAAAGCGGGAAAAACCTGTGGCTATCTGAGCATGCTTTCGTCATTCTACGAATACAGCATCACCGCGAGAGAAGTGGTGTGAGGGTCTTGCTGGAATCGAACCAGCTTTCTCCTGTCTCAAGTGGGGCATGTGTCCAAGCTACCCATACTCTACTTAGAAGAACGGCCCGGATAGTGTACCACTGTACCATCCGACCCAAGTTGCGAGGTTGGTAAAATACGCTAAACAGTATTAATACAAATCACTAGATTTCCTTTTTCTTTAGATAGATATTATAAGTAGCTGTGTCTAAGTGGGAGTAATAAATAACTCCTCACTTACGATTAACAGACTCCTTGTGCCAATCTGTCTTCTCTGTGAAATTATCTCTCTCAAGTCTTACCACTTGCTGCTACCACTACTATTCCAAATAACATAACCAACCGGACCCGGCTCAAGACTCAATCTCAAACATTCCATTGGATTCATGCCAGGCGAGCTCGGGGGTCCATCTAAATATAGTGTATTTCTCTCATCAATTTCTTCAATTATGAGTGTATACGAATGAGTAGTTACATCGTCCTGTATTAGGGCATATCTTCTGAGCAGAATCATCCATTCATCACTTATCTGGACAATATGCTCTCAGTATGACATGCTCATTAACGAGGCTCAGTATTTGTCTGAGAAAACGCCGAAACCCTTCTCGGATCTCTCAGAAAATATCATTGAAATATCCAGCCAGCTTTCCTCCTTATTCGGTCAAGGAGGCAAGTGGGATCAGGACATTGGCATTTGCTCCGAGTGATCCAGGGTTTCTGAAAATTACCAGCTCTAACTCAAGTCTTATCGGTCTACAGAATATTCTCTCACTGCTCATTTTATCAGTATTAATGACCAAGAGCAAACTCGAGTTGTTTTAATCGAGAATTTTTTGTGATCACCAGCCCACTTCAGGTCAGAGAATATGAATATTTCATTGAAGTTCTCCTAGCCAAAGTCAATGACGGGTCATAAAATTGAAATCTGTCTATTCATTTTAGGCCACAAATAATCTATTGAATCTTGCTTATCTGATCTTTGTCCTACTAAGGAGCGGTTTCTTATCGGTTTTGTGAGGTGTCACACGTCTTGCAAGGATAGCTTACCTGTAATTAAGTCAACGATTCACGTTCATTCTCTTTGAGACAAGTGACTATCTATAAACATTTAGATCTGCTCTTGCGAAGCGCTCTAGCTCTATTTCGCTTATCTCGTGTCATTTCTGAGTAAACATGCATTGAAGGTCTTTCGTGTATCCAAGGCAACAAGACTGGCTATTCAATGAACAGTTCCTACTAAGCTGTAACTGAAGCTACTTTATTTTTGATCCAGCCTTGGTAAAGCCGGTCAAAGGGCTTCTACTATTTTTATTCTTGAAAAACTTTTGATTGTGAGAATCTAAGTTTTTTATTCATTTCAATCGACTTCATTCGGCGGCTTATTGGCTCACACAGGTATTCTTCGGGACATACCTACTTTCCGTAGAACGATTCAGCTTTGACATATGAATCACTTATACTCAGATCTCATGTGTAGATACTGTCACGAAGCGAAAAGGTAAGACAGGTAAGAACTCGAAATAAGAAATTAAGTAAAGCTAAAGACCTAAGAAAGCTTTACGACTACAATATATACGTGTTTCCAGATGAGCAAAACGAGGAAGAAGCATCAAAGGTGGTAAGAAACCCGCTACTCCGTGGGTATCATCCAAGTGTCCATCCTTATATTATCATTTGCCTCCATTATTTCTGACAGATACCACTACGAGGATAATGCCTTACGGCACGTGCTCTCTTCCATGAATACTCGCCATAGGGAAAGGCGAGAAAGCCCCATGGCTATCCGAATATGTTTTTGTCATCCCACAAATACGACATCAGCACGAGAGATGTGATGTGAGAAACTTGATGCATTCTAACCAGCTTTCTCTTGTCTCTAGTTGGGCATATATCTAAGCTACCCAAACTCTAGTTGGGAAAACGGCTTGGACCATGCACCATTGCACCATCTGACCCTCAGGAAAAACTTAGACAAATAGATGGTTGGATAGCCTGAATCAAAGTTTTGATCTTATAGGCCAGTGCTAAGAAGGCTTTCGGGTGTAAAGGAAATTTGAGAAACTATACGTATAACATGAATATAAAATGTATTTGAATCTCTTGTCATGGCGACGAAGTTGGAGACAATACGATTTAAAAAAAATTGATATCACAAAATTTAGCAATTAAAATTACACGCAACATCTCTGATCGTCATAGGAATTATCACCTCAATTAGCTAGATTGTCGTCGACCATCTCAGAGACCATCAACGAAACAGAAGGTATGCTCGTTCTCAGAGCTCCTTCGTCTTCCTCACAATGCATCCAACAAATCTCACTCGGATGACCAATATCAGAACAGCTTTCAATCACAGTCATAACTACAACAGTAGATATCATCGCCACCGATATCTCATACAAGAAATTAAAACAGCTTCCGACAACCCTCATCAGACGAAGAGCAGGAATACTTAATTTTATTGAAGAGAGAAAATGATGATCACCAAGTATTGCAATAATCGAAGCGTGAAGAATAACCAGCGGCTAACAACATTGATAGCAAAAAAGATAATAATACGTGTACCGAAATCAACGGGAAACCAAAATTCCTAACAGAAACGTGAAACTTCAAAAATTAAGCATGAGAAATATCAAGAGATCGAAACGCAGCTGAAATCGATCGTCTGAACAACGACTGAAATCAAAATGATAGCACAAACAAGTATGATATACTGACAGTGATGAGATTTGGAGAGTGTTACAAGCAACAGCGAAACAATAATTTGCGAGAATCTGAAACTAGACTGACAATCATAGTATACCAAAGACAAAAATAGCACTGAATATAGGAACAGTGAAAAGTTCTAACGTTTCTCACAGCAACGAAAGACATTCGTTCGAACAGAAATAGAAACTAATAAAAATGAAGTTAAACGCTGCCATCCTGACTCCGATGAGAAATTGACTTTTTAAGTAAAATTAAAGACACGTCAAAATTATTAGTATCAATTTGGAATAAATATTGAGTATTGTGAAACAACAGCTACACGAAAGAGCTTAAAATATTGCATTACTAACTAAAATAAGATACTGCCAAATCTGGCAGCTAAGAAATAAGTTTATCATGACAAGAAGACAAACTATAGGTACGGTTATCACAAAGAAGCCTCTAATTACGAGAGCGATAGTAAATAATCAAAAGAGTCGCAATAGAAAATCACCAACAGTCTCAGCAACCTGACGATAAGAAATCAAGAAAAGAGAAATCTAAAATAAATGCAGCGGTGGGAAACAAACTCTACTGAATTAGGTGGATTAATAACGATGCAAATTAGTCTGAATGGCAATACGATAGATATCCACAGGAATTTAAAAATATTATTAGCACCAGAAAGACCCTAAAATCAACAATTTCAGAACAGAATAAACATATTCGTCAATAGAACAGTAATTTTACTGAGGAGATGAATTGATTGAATTATTGATGGTAATAGGTAGTTAGCAATCATTGCAGCAATGAGTGTAGAACTTCACGGATCAAGAGCGTGGAACCTCAGGAAACGGCTTCGATTAAATTTCTAAGATATGGAATCAAACTATAGAGCAGGTCTTACTACCTACATAGAGAAACGAAACGCGGTGGCGCTACCAGATTTAGAAATACGTGAAAAATAATAAAAACGAACAGAAGATAATAGAAATCAAACAGCAAATGATGGATACAAACACAAGGTGATGAAATATTTAAGGCATGTGGATAACGCGGTTGCTGCAGAACTTCATAACTATTGATAGAACTAAACAGAGGATAATGAACAGAAATGGCAAGGCCTGAGATAGCACCATTCTGTGGATCGTTATAATGAGAAAACGAAATAACCGTCTGTAACATGAAGCAAACCTTATTTCGAGAGACTTAGACCAACAATACGACGTGATCAGAAAAAAAATATGAAAAAGAAATGATCAGGAAATCACTATCCCTGTTAGCAAAAGCTGACGCCGAAAGTAATATCACCTAGGCGGCAAAATTTTCCTGCAATTGAGCAACAACTCCACAATGGAACTTAACTGACTGCAATACTGCATGCAACGGAAAATATTTAGCCTTGTAATCCATGGAAAGGGGACGTCTCTTACTTTGATAAAGGTGCTGGCAACAACAAGATATCACCATACTGACAGCCATCGAGAATTGGGAAAAATTTATTGATAGACAGTATAGCTGTGGTGTTTCAATGATGACATTATCAAGACTTGTAAACTTGTAACGACAGCACAGCATGGTTGCTGACGGAAATTAGAAATAGAGTTAACGGCGACAGAAAATATCAACTTCGGATACAATCAGAAATAAAAACATACTGATCGGAACAAGGAATTACCAGTCCTGACCACAAACAAAAAATATTTTTGTGGACAGAGACTGTTGAATACAGCAAGAGCGAGGAACGGAGAATAACAAATCCTACATGCCATAGTACGGATGGAACAGACAGTAGAATTGGATGCTTTGTTCTTTCGCGAGCTGTTACAACTAACTGACGAGGAATATTAGATGCAAGCAATTTAGTGTAGCCTTACTGAGGTCACCTGGTATTAACTAAATCTGGTACTGTGACAATAACCCCTCTCAAATGCTCATTTGTCTTCAAATGAACTGAAATTCTCTCATCTCATTTCAGTTATTTGAAGGAGACTTTGATTCAGATGTTTAGTTTGTCCGACCTTCGCATCCCTTCTGGTGCTTCACCTTTATGTATATCATTTAGTGTTTCAGCCTGTTTTCGCAAGAGCTTTACCCATGGTGGTGGGCCCGGCTTCTCTGGATGAGCATGGTGGCACTTTATTAACGCCTCATCTTGCCCTTTGAAACTGGCTACAGACTGCCCTGATGGGGCTTGATGTTTCCACTCGACTAGATGATGAAAAACATCCTGGTTGTCGACATCGAGCAGATCTTCAAATTCCCATTTTTCTCTCACGTTTGTAACTCCTTGTGCAAAAACTCGGCCGCGGATATTTCTTCTTTCTGCAATCTTTATATCATTCGGCTTAGCAAGCCGTTGCACTCCGGTTTATGCCTGAGTGAGTTGTTGTGAAAGACGGAATACACATTAAAGTTATCAGCTAAAATTAATCAACATGCACGCGGGTGCATCATTAAAATTTCACACGGGCTATCCCACACCTTTTCTCATTGGCCTATTTGTCTTAATATTCCTGGTGTCCAAATAGACAAAGTCGCCGATTCTGTACCGTAGTAAGCCTTCTTGGTGCACATTACCATTATCTTCATGCCGCATCTATTACTGTTTTGCCAAAGCTCTGAGTGTTGAAATGAGTGTTCCTAGTTTACAGTATCCGCTAGAGATCTATGGATACACGTGATAAGTTAGAGTCTGGTCTGTTGGAACAAGGTGACGCTTGGACCATGACAAACGTGAAAATTGTTCTGCTTATCCCTGTTTGTTTGTATACTTAGTACATGCTGTGTCTGGTGGGAAGTAATCAACAACTTCCCATTTCACGATTATAGACTCTTCTTTCTCCCTCGACGTCTTCAGTGATATAAGTGATAGCAACCCTAACAGTTTGCTTTTCCATCTTCTATGATTAACACTGAGCTGCTCTATTATTCGGTCAATCCTTTGATTAGCGCACTAGTCTTGTAAAATTGCTATTATTTTGCCCACGGCAAGTTAGGCGGACAAAGGTTAGAAGGCTCCATTCCTAGTCTTGGATTGAAATCATAATTCGCAAAAACGGAGAAACACCTGTGGTTTCTGAGACCACATGATTGGCTGAGAATTCTGTCATTGAAATTAAACCCACCCAGTCATCTTGATGGAAGTTGATGAATGCTTGTGAGTATGTTAGAACACCTGAATTGACCCATTCTGTTTGTCCATCTATTTCCGGATGAAATTCTGATGATGGTCGCAATGCAACTCCAAGCTTACTCCAGAATGGCCTCCAGAACTGGGAAACAAATCGCGCACCTCTGTCAGAGATTATATTGTCTAGGCAGCCAAGGAGTGAATTTACACGACTGATAAATGCATTTGCTAGGTCTTTGACATTTAGCTCTTACACTGGAATGAAATGACGCGTTTTGGTGAGCCTATAAACTACCACTCGAAGGTGTTTGTATTGTTCTCTGTTTCTTTCACGACAAGGCAGTAGTATTATGTAATCTACAGAAATATCCGATCATACTCTGTAAGGTACTGGAAGTGGCTGTAAAAGCCCCCGTGGAGATGATCTTGATGGCTCAATCTGGACAGAGATCTTGCAAGATTGAACATGATTTGCTACATCTTTTGATAAATTCGGCCACCAAAATGACCTTGCTAAGAAATCCAATGTTTTTGTTCGATCGAGATGCCCCCCGGTTCCAATAGATTACGTTTGATACAAGACTTGAGTCTTCAAATCGTCATCTGGTGCTAGGAACAATTAATCTCGTCGAGATATTCTGTTCCCCACAAGTTTGCAGTCTGTCATTTCGGTTCAAAGGTGTTTTTACAGATCTTTAGGCCAACGTTTGCAAACCATATTTTTTAGACGACTTATCATTACGATTCTGATGCCTGATTTTAAATAGGCATCTGTCATAACCGTATTTATTGGTTTTTCTACATCTGGGATTATCATATTTATTGGTACAGCCCTCATTTCTTTCTCGGAATCTCTATTGAGTTCACTTGAAATTTCATTCTTGGTTGCTCCCTCAAATAAACTAGGCTTTAGTAGGACTCGCCGTCTCTTTTTTGACCTTTCGTCTGTTAAATTTGTCGGTCGATATTACAATTTTCTGCTCAATGCGTCGGGGGGTGTTACTAGTTCTCTTGGTCGGTATCTGATGCGGAAGTTAAATTGAGATAAGAGCTCAATCAGCGTACTTGCCGTTGACTTGAGGATTTTGTTGTCATGAAGTATGCCAGGTCTTTGTGATCAGTTTTTACATCGAATGGCTCCGAGATCCCCTGTAATTCTAGTCGCCATTCTACTAGCAACTTAATAATTGCGAGGAGTTCCTTATCGTAAATTTCATATTTACACTCTTCTGGGGCGTGTTTGCTTGAAAAATTCGCGACAGGGCAAAGCAGTCTGTCTTCATTGAATTGTGAAAGCACACCTCATGACGCCCAGCCTGAGCCACCCGTTTCGAGGACAGTTTTCTTGTTGTAGTCATAATAAGCAAGTACTGGAGAAGTTTAAAATGAAGATTGAAGTGTATTGAATGCCAATTGTTGAGGGCTCCCCCACACGTATGGGTCATCCTTTTGCGACAACTCGGTCGGCGGTTGACAGATTTGTGAATAAGTTTTTTACAAATCGTCTGTAAAAGTTTGCAAGCCCTAGGAACCGCTATAATTTACGCACCGAACCAGGCGGTTCCCACGTAGTTATAACTTTTACTTTTTCTTTATCCATTTCAATACCTTCTGATATTATAAGTCCTAGGTTCTTTTTTCGTGTAGTCTCGAATTCGCATTTACTTATATCCAACTGTAGGCCTGCTTCTTTTGATTGGCATATGACTTGCAACACGTAATTTCGGTGTTCTTTTTTTGTTCCTAGAGTAAAAGAGCATGTCATCTAGGTAAGCCGTGGAAAATTTATCTCAGATTTCAAATACTTGGTGATTAATATAATGTTGAAAGATGCAGGGGCATTACAAAGGCCGAATGGCATCACCAGTATCTCGAATAATCCGAAATGGGTGATGAAGGCTGTTTTAAACTTGTGCCCATCAGCGATTGTTCAGCATTCTTGCATATCGCTATGATATCGAGTTTAGTGTATATCTTTGCATTACATAATGCATCTAACGTCTCGCAGATTAATGGTAAAGGATACCGATTTCTGATTGTCACGTTATATAAGCCCCAATAAACTTGGCAGATTCGTAAACCCCAACTGACTTGGTCGCTGGCATGAGAGACGCTGCACAGCGAGATTGAGATTTTCTGATGAAGTCTTCATTTAAATTATTCTCCAGCCAACAATGGTCAGTTCTTTTGATAAGGTGGTTCTTTTCCAGGTACAATCTCAATCTTCTGGTCCTAGACTCTACTTGGTGGTGGTTCATCTGCTAGCATTGGCATGAAGGCACCACTTAGGTCGTGAAGCCAACGTGGCAGCCATGCGAGGAGTCCATTTTTTGAAAGCTCAAGTTTTCCTCCCGGAAATTTATCTATACCAGCTTCTGAGACCTTATTTAAACGAAGAGGCTCGGCGCAATCTTTTGAAAATTCGTGGCTTAGAGCTCGGAGGTTTACTCTCCCTAAGAGAATACGCCATAATACATTGTCGTCTAGATCTGGAAGATTATACCACCACTCTTTGGTTCCTGAATTTCTGTCTTGTCTAGTCCGTCCCACGTTACTAAGTAGACCTCGACTTTAGGATCTTTGCAGAACTGCAAAAAACTGACGGCATTAGAGTAATTTAGATCTTTCGTAACTCTTATGTTATCTTCATCTGATTTATATTGTAGACCCTCAGAAATAAATGCGTTAGAATTTGAAGAATTTTATCTTTCAAAATTTAGTCTACAATCTTGAGAGACAAAGGTTTGTATGTGGTTCTCGCGTTGCGGAATAGATTTTTCAAATCTAAAACATTTTGGTGTACTATTATTTATCTTATGAATCTTTTTATCTGAACCTCGAGTAGCTTTGGGGGAAGATACAAATAATAAAAGCAGTTTAGGTGACACACAGTGATGGCGATATTGTGATGAGGAGGTACACATCTATATTTTTGACTAATAGATTGTTGGTGTGACAAATCAAACAGATATAGCAATGGGCATTTAGGTAAGTCATGGTATTTTACATTTTAACTATGGAGAAAAGAAAAAAATGAAGATAATACATCTCCTTATATATCATAGCAACTCAAGTAATACCCCATCATTCAGGATATGATCATCTCCTCGCTCCATCACGATGCCTCTGTTCTAATCCTCTACTGGAGTCATCTTGATATCAACGCAAGGTGTTTTGAGACGGTTATTTATTGGGCATTCATTACACCTTGATTCTGCGGTGCGTGCTCTGTAGCTATCCTTGCTTGTTAACAATAATAATAATTCCATCAAGAGTTATTTATTTATTGATGGAGAACACACTGGCCAACGCCTGCTGCAGGAGACGCTCGGCTTGAAAGCCGTCACAGTTGAATCATGCCTTTTTGGTCAAGTAATCCCTACAATCACTGGGTCTTCTGAAGTAAGATCTGTCACGAAAAAAAGATTTTTATCGGTGTGGAAACCCTTTGTTAAGAGAGTTGTGAAATAATAAGTCACAGGTTGTCGAGTTGTTCCATCCGCCAAGAGTACACTGCGAGGCTTGGAAAGAAGGTTTTTGCTATACTGTTTTTAATAACGAAATTTTGACCAGCGAAGCCAGACGTTGAAAAACCGTAATCAGTTGAGGCATTAGCTCTCATTGTTGAATTGTGGTGCGCATGAAGTAAAGAAGAAGAGATTAATAATGAATTATGGGTACCTAAAGATTTTATCTATAGCGGTGCTGTATCTAAAAAAAATACTTTCAATATATTCTGGCCTCGACTCTTTAATCTTTGACTTCTTAACGCGAGGATGATCAGAGGTTAAAAGTTTTCCGACTGTCCCATGGCATCAGAGTTATACCCCCTAGGGTAAGGGAGGCTTTAATCAGTCCTTGGGTTTGAATGATGCGATGCATGTTCCTCATCATCCTGCCAGTCATTATCTGAGTTCATTGCGCGCAGATGTCCCGTTCCATTCTGATTCGAGCTATCACTTAGTCCAACAAGTCCACCTCCGCGGGGTGGTTGAAATACCTGGTAACCTCTTGACTAGAACCCTCCGCGGTTGAGTCCTGCTCGTTAGCTCGTAGACCCTTTCCAATTTTCTTGAGTTTCTTGAGGTAACGTAAATCCGTTGTGGGTGTTACAGGCTGCGGCTTCACGTGTTTAGCAATAAACGAAACATTGTACAACTGGGTCAGGTCTAGGATGAGACTCCCTAGCTCTCATATACGGAATAGAGTCATTTTCTCTACATGTAATACGCAAATGGCTTTTTAGTTGTACCTCGTGCCTCTTGTATTATAGTAAGATCACAAATAGATAGTTATATGAGTAGTTCTTCTAGACATACATTCAAAAGTCGATTTGAAAAGAGACAGTATCTGGCCATCATGCTTTTCTTATTTATCGTTTTGGTGCTTCGCCCTTCACAGTGAGGTCCGTGACCAAAATTGCCTCGAGGTGTTTGAAATCCACCACGGCTTCTATGAGTTCCTTGACTTCTATAATCGCGATAAGTAGCCTTTTGGTCACTAAGCCATTTCTTATCGAATTCTCCTATACTGTGACCTTGTTTACGGCAATAGAAACATAAATTGTTCTCACGACACAGATTTTTTTTATCTGCTAGCTCGAAGTGTGTAGCCTGCTCAAGGTCCATTTCATCAACGCTGTTGCGGCACATTATTTATGGCCTGAGGCAGAAATATATTTGCCGCATAGCTTTATTCGGGTCTCGGTAGATGCCCCCATTTGTACATGCATTAAGGATAAAATAAGCCCGCCACTCGGGATCAAGCTCAAGTCAATGGACTTGCGGCACATTTCATAAACATGTGTTCAAGCATACTTTTAGATTTCACGCTCGCCACGTTGCCTGTTGTTGGGCGATCAAGTCAAAATAATAGGACGATCGTAGTGGATAAGAAGCAGGTCGTGGCCTGTAACTAGTTCTTCAGCTTTGCAATTTATATCATTTCTACTCTTTATATCGTATTCTGTTTCTTTGATTCGTTTCTTGTTCTTGCCTTCATAGACAGCACTTTGCATCCAACTTCCATCTACGCCGTTATAGCCGCCATGAAAGACAGTGAGTCCAGATTTTTTATGTTTCGAAGATAAGTCTGAGTGGTTCTTGTAAGGGTGGTTACCTCCTCCCTTATTCTTAAGATTGTGGCCGTATTCTTGTATATTCTCGTAAGAGAATTTTTTTGCGACCCATCCAGAGAAGTCATCCAAGGCAAGTGGGTTGTCGAGACCGCAGAACTGTTGAGCAATCTCATCTGAGACTTTTTTCTTCAAGGCTTCTAGTCTTTGTTCCTTAGTCTTACCACAACGAGTCGCAAGGCCATGGAACATTGCCAAGGAATTGGGAAATGAAGTTTTTCTTTGGTACAACTTGTCGAATTTCATGCCCACATCCAATTTGAGATTGACCGTCTAGTACTAACTGTCAAGAGACCTAAATAATTGGTCAGCTGTCTTCCATCTCCACGTGGTCGAATCGTCAGGATGGGCTATAGAATGCTCGAAGAAGAGACTTTTATTTTTATTAGCATCCTCGCCCAGAAGTCCGTAGACGTGGAGGAACTTTATCCTTTTGCTATTAAAAACAAAAGAATCTTGAAGAAAGCAGACCCAAAGCTGAGTTTTCCAGTTGACATAGCTCTGTTGGCGTTTTGCCATGTCCGATTCTCCACCATCGAATTTGGCAGAATCACTGGATATTCTAAATGCATGAATTGAGGCTTACGGTGTTGGGGCCGCAGCAGGTCCGCTCTTTATAACATCTCTCAGTTCGTTAATCATGAGGGTTTATTGGCGGATTCTAGTGTTGAGATTTGCGTTTGTTTTGGACAGCTCGGAATTTTGATAAGCCTGACTTTTAAAACAATCATCATAAGCTTTTAACATAGCTGCAAGACAAACAAAGCTTGGGCAGCCGGAGTTTGGTTTATATCGTACATTAGTGACAATGGGTCTGCAGAAAATCAATAACTGTGTAGAGCTAGTTCAACGGCTGGGAAGGAACTGTAAAATTCGGCAAAGATGTTACTTCACTCGAGGTCTTGGTGTTTTTTTTTGTCTCTTCAAGTCCCAAGCTGAGCCCTATGTATTCGGAAATCTAAGACTGGTGGAGCCGGCTAGGATCAAGTCGAAGACCTGCCCAACTCGTTCGCACCGAATGAACAGCTACAGGAAAACTAGCTCGTTAAAATAAATTTACCAATACCCAACTCCTACTCCAAGACTCATGTCATGAATGAAATTTTTCCAATTGAGAACATATAATGAAACTCCTCGTCCCACTCCTGTTAATGCCACAACATCAACGTTGGCTAGTTTATACGCTCCCCGCTGAGAGCAGTGGACGAGTTTACATGTAATCAACTAAAAGAGCATGTTTCTTTCGTAAATACGATTAACATCTCCGAGCACTTGGGCCCGATGAGCATTTTGATATATTCATTCACAGGCATTGACCCCCTGAGCCTTCGCGTTATACGTGCGTAAAGTCAGTTAAGTATGAAGTGGGTTAGCGCTGTTTCTTCCTCACACGTGCACTCCGTTTTGCTGTTTTGACTGTTGAATCGGCGATGGTAATCTGCAAAATTGCTGGGACCTGTTCGAGCGGCTATTAGTCCAGAGAGTAGGTGCCAATAAAGTGCGAGTTCCGGAGGTTTGCGTCGACGCATTGTCAAATCAAGCCTTTGATATCGAGAAGGACACACTTCTTCCCACCAAGAGTCAAGAAGTGTTTGTCACCGCTGGGTCATGGCACGCCTCAGGCGTGCCATGGTAGTAGTCGCTAGATGAGTGTCCCATTTTGGCAACATTTGTAAGGCAGAACAAGCGGCAACATGGGCCTCTTCGTTTCCCTGAATTCCCGAGTGCTCAAAAACCCACTTTACAAATACTCTCGCTTCTGCCGTTAGCTCTCGAAACTTGCGTACATCTTCGAAACTAATCGCAGCCTTGCCTGTCACCAGAGCATTCACCGCCTGTTGGCCGTCGAGTATAATATAAACGACAAGATTTCTGTTCAACCCAGCATCCCATGAGTAGATGGTGCAGCCTCCAGTACTTTTCTTCCTCCTAAAATCTCGGCATCAACCACCTCACACCTTTGTTTGATGACGTTCTTTTTGAGGAATGTTCTCCCGGCTCTTTTTGATACAAAGCCCCAAGAACGTCCGGATCCTTCTAATGCTCTATCTGAATAGACGCATATATCTGCTTCAGGTACGCTGATAATCCAGCGCTTTTAAGCCTCCAGAAGCTCCTTTTTGATGGTTCTATCGGTTTATCCTCAATTGACATCCCCCCGATTTGAGCTTGCATTTACGACCAAAATGCCGCTGCGTCATCTACTCTTCTCCTCGAATCTGGCGGAGAGAACTGTTGCTGAAGGGAAGATAGGGAGCCTCCACTAGATCCTTCGTCAACTTCTTTTAACTTAGCCAAAATATCCTTTGGTGTCCTAAGTCCTAATCAATAAGTCCTCTGACTACCGGCAGCGGTTTCCAAAGTAACTGCAATCTTCGCCGACTTAGCTCGGAGCTCTTCGCTGGCATTATCAGGTATCCCATTCTTGATATACTTCTCTCAATTCCGAGAATCAAAATATTCGTCAATAGTATCTCTCAACCTAGTATAATTCGACTTTGATAAGGGCTTTAAAGCTTTAAGTGCTTGAGCGATAATATCTCTTGAATTATCCATCTTTGTCGTAGTTAGCGATAGACAAAGACTTCCGCAAGGAATTGAATGATGTAAAAAAGGACTCCTTATGTGAGAGATGGTAAAGCTGGGTCTAGTTAGAGCTCCGGCTGCACAGAAGGTAAAACCGGGCTCATAACTGTTGAAGATAAAAACGGCTGTTGATGATTGTTTGATTAACGGGAACTTCAACGACTACGTGGTGTAGCCAGTCTTGCGCAACCAAGAAAAGAAACTCGCTCGAGTAGAATATCAGAACTAGGTGAATCTGAGCTTCGATTGAAAATGTGAAGCCCACAAAATAGTGTCGGGTTAGTGTCCTATTTTCTTCCTGCTCCATCAGACAATACTGAGTCATTGATGGGTTCCTCTGGCTCCGATATGCGTATAATGACACTTGGGCCTTGGCATGAGAGCCGCTTGATGACTTATTTCGGATCGAAAGAAGCTGGGCGTCAGACCTAGAAAAAGAAAGATGCCATTATAAATGTACCTACGTTATTCGGAATTCGCTTTAGGGTGTTGGTTTTTTTTTTGAAAAATCATTTTCGCGTATGCAGCCTGAGGCTATGACGCGAATGATTACGGAAGATACTCTGATACTACGGTATTAATCGTGTATAGGCGCTAAAATTCGACTTTTACAGGGTATATAGGCTTTTACTAACTTGAATTAGCATGACGATAAGTAGATCTCCCCACCTAAACTTTAAATTTGTATGGCAAAAATTTCACAACGAAATATTCGTTGGTTTTGCTTTTTTGGTCCATTATAGCCCTCTATTCACTTTTTAATTCATTAATACATTTCATAAATAAATTATACTTCTATCTAGCTAATAATTTACATATCCGCCTTCAGCTTCGTAAACGGCTCTGATTCTTCGGGGCATCGAATCTATCAGTTTCTCCAAGTCATCCCCATTAAACCCCAGATCCCACGCCTCGTTCACTATTTGACGAAGATGCCCTTGACTCCGCTGCCCCCCTTGATCCAACGCTGGATAAAGACGCTCCATGTACGCTTTCATATAACTCCACAAAGTTTCTATCGGATTTAAATCAGGAGAATATGGCGGCCACTCCATTAGAGAAATATTCCTCCTTTCAAACTCACGCATAGTTTGCCTCGACTTGTGAGGAAGGGCGTTGTCCTGCATCACATCTAGTCCTGGTTCCCGAAAGACCGCACTCTCTATGAGAGGCACTATCCTCTCGCAGTAACTGGCCGCAGTGATATGGCCCCACTCCTTCTCCCAAATCAGGCAAGGCCACTTCTGTCGTCCGAAGAAAGATCCCCAGAACATCCACCCAACTCTCCTCCGCGTCTTGGCTAGGACACAGGTATCTTCGTACTCTTCCCCAATCTTTGACTTAAACTTAGCTCAAGGGAACTCTAAATCTTAGGAGCCTTTAAGGGACTACTGACCTTTCTTGTGACCCAACGATCACTTTGCCGACCATTCATAGCCCAAGTCTCGTCGGACCAGAGGACTCTCATCCAATGTTCCTTCCGCCAGTGGAGATGTATTCTGGCAAACTCATATCTCTTCAGTTTGTTGACTGAAGAGATAGGAGGTTTTAATCGTGCAATCCTGCGTGCATATCCCCTCTTTGCCAGTTCACGTCGGATCACATTCTCGCTCACACCAAAGTGCCGAAATATAAAATGTGCAAGTTGGAAAAATGACATCCGACGATTTTCCGATGATAAACAGACGAAAAATTCTATTTCATCGACCTGGGAACTACTTAGAATAGGTGGCCTACCACTGGAGTACTGAGGCTCGGTATTTTCAACGCTCATGGTGTATTGTACCTGTCGCCATGTAATCCCAAGGCGTTGAGAGATTTTGACGTAACTGTGTCCCTCACTGGCCAAGGTTCTAACCTGCACATGTTACTCTCTTAACCTTATCAATTTGTAGATTTCAGACTTACTTGAATACGTTGAGTTTGTGTTAGGCGTTTTGCATAAGTAGGAGATGCTGATGATGGAGAAGGTTGTTGAGGTGAATCCATCTTTGCGGCAATCTAGTACAGTAAATTAAAATCTTCTAAAGTAGTTGACTTAAGGTTCAGATGCACTCACATGAAGTAAAAATTAGATAGATGAATGAAATAAAAGTATGCCGTTGAGCAAAATAATAGTAAATAGCTGACAATGATTTAAACGAAACGACCACAGGTGTGCGCGAGTGAAGAAAGGTGCAGGCATGAAGGTGGGCGTTGGACTTCATATACAGATGCATATCTCTTATGCCTTAGGCCATAAGATTTTAAAATTTGAAGCTAACAGGGATACTGTGGATCTATCGTGAGGTAACCTGGAATATCACCACTTTATCTCCACTTTATCCCCGCTTTAACCCCTGTACCCTATAAGAAGCGGATCAACGAACAATACCCTATCATGAGAGTATGTATATTTTACAGAACGACTCTGTTTGACGTTTGGAACAGTCATACTCAGATTTCTTTTGCAGATACCACTACGAGAAAAACGCCTTACGACATGTGCCCTCTTCCGTGAATACCAACCACAGGGAAAAGTGAGAAAAATCTGTGGTTATCTAAGCATGCTTTTGTCATCCCACGAATATTATATCACCGCGAGAGAAAAGGTGTGAGGGTCTTGCTGGATTCGAACCAGCTTTCTCCTGTCTCAATTGGGGCGTGTGTCCAAGCTACCCAGACTATCCTTGGAAGAACAGTCCGGACAGTGTACGACTGCACCATCTGACCCTCAAGCCAGCGACACTGGTTGATCATTTCATTAGACAAATGTAATTTGACAACGCCATCTAACAAAAATAAGGTGCGGATCTAGAACTCAGATTTACCATATCCAATATCCACTCTGGATGCGGGGTTCACTGGTTGATATAGTAGAACCCCTCTTAGCTAATAGTGGGTCCCGGTATAAATGTTGAAAAGATTCATTGTTACTTTGACTTTTATATTTGCAACACTTACCCTTACAGGTCATTTTGTTTGCAGGGGTAAGTATTGCAAATATAAACGGTAAAATCCCTGTAAATCTCTTCAGTAATTATACCGGGACCCACTATTAGGTAAGAGGGGCTCTACTGTAACAGTCAATCGCTGCCCATATATTCAAACACCATCCGCATTTTCGACTACCTTTGAAAGGCCCAGATCAACTCGGCCTTAAATCCGATCAAAATTGCATTTTTTCCCAAGAGCCTTTTAAACTACTATATGCGGTCTTTAAATATCTTACTGCCGCTTTGTATTTGGTTGAAATAACATCTGTCAATCAGCCATCCGATTATAATCACGAGGTTTTTTTTTTCAAGGTCCCTAATATTATTTATCTAGCATCATTCAGGAAGACGCCCTGAGGCCTTGAGGAATTATTTGATTAATCAATTAGACTTTCCTACATCAGTCAATCATGACTGAAAAAATTACAGAGAGCACTATGAAGCTCCAATTGGATGATGAGACTGGGGAAATGGTCTCAAAAAGTGAATTGAAGAAACGGCTGGCAAAGCGGGCAAAAAAAGCAGCTCAGGCAAAGGCAAAGTCAGATGTGCCTCCCAAAAACCCTGCAGCTCCCACCAAAAGCGCTGTAGATGAGGAAACAACGAATGCTGATCCTGTCAATATGTTTGCCCACGGCTGGCTTGATGAGGTTTACAAAGAAAGACCCGTGAAACCAGTAAAGACTAGATTCCCTCCAGAACCAAATGGATATCTACACATTGGGCACGCTAAGGCAATTGCTGTGAATTTTGGTTTTGCGAGATTTCACGGCGGAGAATGTTATCTACGGTTTGATGACACTAACCCAGAAGCAGAAGACGAGAAATACTTTACCGCCATCAAAGAATTAGTAGAGTGGCTTGGATTTAGACCCTATGCTGTGACATATTCCAGTGATAACTTTGATAAACTTTACGAAATGGCAATAAAACTTATAAAACTTGAAAAGGCATATGTCTGCTACTGCGGCGGTACTTACTCAGCTTTTTTGATCGATATCTTATCATAAGCTAATTGCTTGCGTAGATGCCGAAATAAAAGCACAGCGTGGCGGCGAGGAACGAGGACCCCGCTTTCGTTGTGCTCACGCCTACCAGTCCATCGAATATAATCTTACAGAATTTAGTGCTATGCGAGACGGAAAATATAAGCCAAAAGAGGCATTCTTAAGAATGAAACAAGATATCGAAGATGGCAATCCTCAAATGTGGGACTTAGCTGCGTACAGAATTCTTGATGCTGAGCACCATCGAACAGGCGCAAAGTGGAAGATATATCCAACTTATGATTTCACGCATTGCTTATGTGATAGTTTTGAAGGAATTACCCACTCACTTTGTACAACTGAATTTATCCAGTCTAGAGTTTCCTATGAATGGCTCAACCGAACTTTAGGAGTTTACGAACCGATGCAACGAGAGTACGGACGTCTCAGTATTGCAGGAACTGTGCTTTCAAAGCGAAAAATAATGAAACTCGTGGATGGAAACTATGTCCGTGGCTGGGATGACCCTCGTCTTTACACTCTTATTGGGATTCGAAGGCGTGGAGTTCCTCCAGGAGCTATTCTAGAATTTGTCAATGAAGTTGGAGTCACTACAGCCCCAACAACGATTCAATTACCACGTTTCGATCAGGCAGTGAGGAAATATCTCGAGCGTACTGTTCCCCGTTTAATGTTAATTCTGGATCCCATACCTGTCGTGATTGAGGATGCCGAAGAATTGACGCTAGAGATTCCGTTTTCACCGAAAATTTCTTCTATGGGCTCCCACAAGTTGAAATTGACAAAAACAGTCTACATCGAACGAGCTGACTTTAGAGAGGTTGACAGCAAAGATTACTTCCGTCTTGCCCCTGGGAAATCAGTTGGCTTACTACACCTGCCATACCCAATAAAGGCTTTTTCTTTTACTAAAGTTGGTGAAAAAGTAGTTGAAATAAGAGCAGTTTATGATAAGGATGGAAAAAAAGCCAAGACATACATACACTGGGTTCCAGAAGGCTCCAGAAATGTCGAGGTTCGAATACACAACACGTTATTTAAGAGTGAAAAGCCAGAAAATGCCGAGGGTGGGTTCTTAAATGATATCAATCCTGACAGTGAAAAAGTATGGCCACACGCCATGATCGAGTCCGGCTTCGATGAAGTTAGGAGTCGTGCCCCTTGGCCTGAAGCAGCTGGCGAGTCCGAGCTCGGCAAAGGTGGTCTAGAGTCTATTAGATTCCAAGCTATGCGTGTTGCTTACATGGTAAGGGATTACAAATCTTAAAACTCGCCTTGAAATATACTAACTTCCACCAGGCTGTGGACTCTGATAGCACCGAAGATAAAATAATTCTCAATCGTATAGTTAGTCTGAAAGAAGATTCCGGAAAGAGTTCCAATTAGGGCGGTACGTGACTGCATATCTCTAATTGTAACATTTAACGTAAATTTACATGCAGCAGATTTTTGCAAGGATACTTACTCCATAAATGCTGTTATCGGATGGGCCACGACTCAGTTGCATGATGTGAACAATGAGTAAGAATTCTCACTGATGCGACTGGGTATCAATTGGCTTACACCAGCTTTAAGGAAACAGGTATGCACACCCTTAATATTCGTCCACAGCTGAAAATGGCTGTAAAAAGAGCTTGATCTCTCCAATCTATTCTTCTTATTTGATGGGACTTATTTTTCTTCAAAGTGTTAGTTTTGTGCCGAGACGAAAACATGCTAGTGATTAAGCAAAACTGAATCTAGTTACGTAACTTCTAAAATATGACAAGCAAGACTATCATCAGGATTCCCTCTGTTCACGAATGCTGATTGTTCAAGGCAGCAAAATTTTAGTATTATTAAACCTTCACAGCAAATTTATGAGGAGTGTAGTATACCCACAACTTGATGACACATTAAATTCCATAAATTTCTATATTTATTCTCAATTATTCATTTCTCATTCCATCAATTTTTTTCGACTTCAGCATCAAAGAAGATAGCTTGAATTCTAGGCCAGATAACAAGGACGTTTCCCTTTGTACAAAATTTATTTCTGTGAAGATATTGACTCATGATAGATAATTTCAATTGGGAAGATTTTGGAGTGAGGAGTTCAACTCTATCAGTTGCAAACACTTATTCAAACATTCAGGTAATTAGTATAACATTCATTGCCTGAAGACTATAAGGTAATTCCTGCATAAGTTGAGATTTTGTTAATTTACGATGTAGGTGTTGGGCTTTAAGTACAGCATATTCCCACAATATTGATATTGGAAGACGACTCGTGAATAATTTCACTTACCAATGATGTCACATTCAGTTTGATGACCATAATTTTCGACATAATTTTATCATGCAGTGCCTGGCGCTGAGGGTGATCAAGACGAGAATGCATTGCAACAAGTAGCAAGCCCGGCCAGCCTAAAGATTAAAATACGACAGCAATTTTGTTCCGACGCCGTGATTTTTAAATGATGATCACACGCAATGGAAACAAGGCTAAGAGAGCAGGATAAGTGATATTAACAACGACAACATATACTATTCTTACCAGCGTGACAATTCCTTTCATTTTGTACTAACATTACTTTGGCAAGAGCCAGATCTCTAGCGCCAAGGCGCGATTGCCAGTATCAACGCCCCTTTTTAAAACTGATGGGAACTCTCGCTGGAAATGCTGACGTCAAGAACTATCTGGATCTGATTACGCTAAATGAAGGTGGAGGACCAAGTTATCGGCAACACGCAGAGTGGAACTTGGATAAGGGGGGGATACGTCCGAAGAATTTTGAAGCATATCGGCTAGAGCCATGAAGTTTGACGAACAATTTACCAGTATAGGTAAAGATATTAGCCCAGATACGAGTCATCCGAAGAGTTTTATCAAGTTAGTTCATCGAGCTATTTTATCCATTGTATCAAGGTCGAGGGGGGGGTTAAAAAAATCAACCTTCCGTATGCAGCCTGAGGCTATGACGCGAATGATTACGGAAGATATGTATATTTCGCAGAACGACTCTGTTTGACGTTTGGAACAGTCATACTCAGATTTCTTTTGCAGATACTACTACGAGAATAACGCCTTACGACATGTACCCTCTTCCGTGAATACCAACCACAGGGAAAAGTAAGAAAAATCTGTGGTTATCTAAGCATGCTTTTGTCATCCCACGAATATTATATCACCGCGAGAGAAAAGGTGTGCAGGTCTTGCTGGATTCGAACCAGCTTTCTCCTGTCTCAAGTGGGGCATGTTTCCAAGCGACCCAGATTCTGCTTGGGAGAACGGTCCAGATAGTGTACCACTACACCACCCGACCCAAAGTCGGTTTTTGTGCCGGTATAGATCTTTCTAGTTGCATCGTCTGTGATGAAAGCGAAGTTAATACAAGCAAGGGAGGTGGAGTGAACTTGCATCCCGGCCCAATTACAAGAAAGAGCAGTGTACGCACGATTAATACCAGATTACAAAATAGGGATTAACATCCAAATGGAACGCAGAAAAGAACCTTCTCTAACAATACTGAAGCCAGAGATAAATCATACTTGAAACCAGCATATGATCCCGCTTGACCCAAGAATCAAAAGCTAAGAAGCGTGTAGAGCCGCGTCTTTGATGATCAAATTGTCGCGGTCACGCGGGCCTGGCTTTTAGCTTCGCAGTCAGCAAATATAGAGCATCTCGAGACGAGAGACGTAGTAACAGGTGAGGAGGGCGGTTATACAAGGAAATGGGATTCTGGTATGGCTAGAATGACAACGGAGACTCCAGAATCGGAATCGCAGGTGGTGATTGGTGTCGTTAATAATCCTGTTGATTAGAATTCCCTTGTTTCTTGCCCGTTAAATGATTTTAATATCTGAATTTTTTGGTTAAATTTCTGTTTATTTCTATTAATCTATCATTTGGGCGTGAGGCTCCCATGAGCCAAGAATCGGAGTCACCGAATAGGAAGCAAGATGGTTCGGATTAATCCAAGGGCAAGAAAGCCTTGAGAACACCAATAGTAAAAGCTAGACACGATAGTTTGCGACGTAGAATTGGCATTACCGTAGTTATTGGAACACTTTTAATTTAAGCTGAAGAAAAAAGTTAGGGCTTGTTATGAAGTCCAGCAGATCACTGCCGTTTGTAGTAAGATATATCTAAGCCGGACAAACGATATTCCGTGAGTTGGATTTGTTTCTCGGTAGATTGCGGACTAAGAATAGTAACTCTTCCAATATTACAGCTACGTCCCCTTCTACAATCAGCCATACTGCTTCCATTTTCGAATAGGGATGGGGAAATCGGTAATTTATATCGGCCGTTAGAGATTGGATACTACAGTCGTCCCTCTCTAATTCGATAGTGGGTCCCGGTATAAGTGTTGAAAATATTCATTGAAATTCAACCATTTACATTTGCAATACTTACCCCTGCGCGCAAAATGAACTTTAAGGGTAAGTGTTGCAAATATAAAAGTCCAAGTATCAATGAATATTTTCAACACTTATACCGGGACCCACTATCGAGTTAGAGAGGGACGACTGTAGGTATGAGTACACAGATTTATTAATTACATGCTAACTGGTGATTCGGTGTTCTATTGGTCGATCTCCAGATCATGTCGATCTCCGATGTCGATGGGCCGTCAGCTAAGAACGGCTAACCGATGGATCACAAGACTCTGGATATATTCCGAACTCATCGATGATCACGTAATTCCAGCAATTGTTTCATCTTCTCCAATAAATTCCCATCGAGTTAGCATAGAATAAAGTGATTTAAATCTTCTTTTACTGACAAATGAAACTTGCAATGACACCCCCGGCGGCGACTATCGCTAGAGGTTCTCAGTTTTCCGGATCAGAAAATTCAGGAGAGCTGAAAGAGACATTCTTTACGTCATCAATTTCAGTCTCCTCAATGTTCTTAATTGTCCCGCTCGGTTTCTTTTAGCAGAGTACTGACAGGTACCCTTTTTGGTGATTTTATAGGTGATACCCACAATTTAGTGCTAGGATCTTAGAGGTCCTAGCTTGACACGTGAATACTATATATATAATGCTTGGCATTATAGGCAGAGGCTGGTATGTCACAACACCAACGTACGAGACTGGCTAATTAATTACATATCACCAGCTGGTTAATTACAGTGGACAGCTTTGGGAGCTGGCCACTTACAGATGACCACAGAGGTCGGGATCACTGAGATAATAGTCTTTAAGTATATATAATAGTTGTCCTACCTTTATAGATGGACATAGAAAAATATAACTTATTTTATGGTATTGCTTGCGTGCAGTGACCGTTTGCTCTAATCGTTCACAGGTGACAGTAGTAGCATCTACCTTCACGGCGATCCTGTTCACGCATCTGTTCTTTTCGGGCCACTTTCAATTCGTGATCCTTGCTACTACCACCACTAGTAGGATATTTGCTCTTGGAGATGGAAGAAACTGCTTCTGGTGACAATTTATTTTCATCTATTTTTTCTGAAATAACCTTATCAGGAGCTCTGCTTTCGTTAAACTGAGCTTGTTTAAAGCCTGCCAGTAGCTGACGAGAGGTATGATTTCGCCTAAAATAGTCGTCAAGTTCTTCAAGGAATCTATCATAGTTATTACTGTCATATCGTAAGCTCGCTAAGTCTCGCTGTGTCCATGAAGGCAATTTGGTCGGAAACTTTGAAATACCAGCCCGATTGGTCCATCCTAATACATCTCTACAGGGCGCCATTTGGGCTCTGAAAATTGCTAAATTCTGACATTGATCAGATCCTGATAGCCATCTCATTCCATTGAATTTTCTTTCATAATGGCTGTATAAATCTTTAATGCCATATGTTTGATACATGAATTTAAGTAAATCAAATAAAGAAGAGAATTCTTGCCCAGAAAGAGTAAGTTGTCGAATTAGGCTCGCTGGACTTCCATCAATCCTCGACTAAGCAAACACTTCTAAGCCACGATCTGTGGATTTGTAGAAATCTTTTCTTTTTTTTGGTAATACTCGATTAATTCAGCAGCCCAAGTCTGGAAACGTTCGTTATCATCTGTAAATTTATTAGGTGGTTGTAAACTTTCGATATGCTGAAAAAATTCCATATTTTCAATATTTCAAGACAGTTATTGCCTGCCCATTTTGCACTTGTTGGTTTGGATTCTGAGTGAATCAGTGCTATAGGAGAGATTGAAAATTTGTTTACTAATTTTTCAAGACTAGTTGATCTAGTATTTTCTGCTTTTATTTTAGGCTGTGTGTGTTTTCTTAATAACTCCAATAGTTCCACAACCCTCTTTTTCCATTATGTAGCAGCGTTATAATGATCATCTCGTTATCGAATGGCAATATCTATATCGTTTGCCAGTAGCTTTATAGCCTCATCTTTGCAAGAAACTTCGTTGACAAGTATTTGGACCTCATCTTGACGATGTGCCCACTGACGCCATAGCTCCATAAAATTTTCATTTAATTGTCTGAAATATGACAAGTTTTTTTGCGCATACTTCAAACTTTCTACTCTGATACTACGGTATTAATCGTGTATAGGCGCTAAAATTCGACTTTTACAGGGTATATAGGCTTTTACTAACTTGAATTAGCATGACGATAAGTAGATCTCCCCACCTAAACTTTAAATTTGTATGGCAAAAATTTCACAACGAAATATTCGTTGGTTTTGCTTTTTTGGTCCATTATAGCCCTCTATTCACTTTTTAATTCATTAATACATTTCATAAATAAATTATACTTCTATCTAGCTAATAATTTACATATCCGCCTTCAGCTTCGTAAACGGCTCTGATTCTTCGGGGCATCGAATCTATCAGTTTCTCCAAGTCATCCCCATTAAACCCCAGATCCCACGCCTCGTTCACTATTTGACGAAGATGCCCTTGACTCCGCTGCCCCCCTTGATCCAACGCTGGATAAAGACGCTCCATGTACGCTTTCATATAACTCCACAAAGTTTCTATCGGATTTAAATCAGGAGAATATGGCGGCCACTCCATTAGAGAAATATTCCTCCTTTCAAACTCACGCATAGTTTGCCTCGACTTGTGAGGAGGGGCGTTGTCCTGCATCACATCTAGTCCTGGTTCCCGAAAGACCGCACTCTCTATGAGAGGCACTATCCTCTCGCAGTAACTGGCCGCAGTGATATGGCCCCACTCCTTCTCCCAAATCAGGCAAGGCCACTTCTGTCGTCCGAAGAAAGATCCCCAGAACATCCACCCAACTCTCCTCCGCGTCTTGGCTAGGACACAGGTATCTTCGTACTCTTCCCCAATCTTTGACTTAAACTTAGCTCAAGGGAACTCTAAATCTTAGGAGCCTTTAAGGGACTACTGACCTTTCTTGTGACCCAACGATCACTTTGCCGACCATTCATAGCCCAAGTCTCGTCGGACCAGAGGACTCTCATCCAATGTTCCTTCCGCCAGTGGAGATGTATTCTGGCAAACTCATATCTCTTCAGTTTGTTGACTGAAGAGATAGGAGGTTTTAATCGTGCAATCCTGCGTGCATATCCCCTCTTTGCCAGTTCACGTCGGATCACATTCTCGCTCACACCAAAGTGCCGAAATATAAAATGTGCAAGTTGGAAAAATGACATCCGACGATTTTCCGATGATAAACAGACGAAAAATTCTATTTCATCGACCTGGGAACTACTTAGAATAGGTGGCCTACCACTGGAGTACTGAGGCTCGGTATTTTCAACGCTCATGGTGTATTGTACCTGTCGCCATGTAATCCCAAGGCGTTGAGAGATTTTGACGTAACTGTGTCCCTCACTGGCCAAGGTTCTAACCTGCACATGTTACTCTCTTAACCTTATCAATTTGTAGATTTCAGACTTACTTGAATACGTTGAGTTTGTGTTAGGCGTTTTGCATAAGTAGGAGATGCTGATGATGGAGAAGGTTGTTGAGGTGAATCCATCTTTGCGGCAATCTAGTACAGTAAATTAAAATCTTCTAAAGTAGTTGACTTAAGGTTCAGATGCACTCACATGAAGTAAAAATTAGATAGATGAATGAAATAAAAGTATGCCGTTGAGCAAAATAATAGTAAATAGCTGACAATGATTTAAACGAAACGACCACAGGTGTGCGCGAGTGAAGAAAGGTGCAGGCATGAAGGTGGGCGTTGGACTTCATATACAGATGCATATCTCTTATGCCTTAGGCCATAAGATTTTAAAATTTGAAGCTAACAGGGATACTGTGGATCTATCGTGAGGTAACCTGGAATATCACCACTTTATCTCCACTTTATCCCCGCTTTAACCCCTGTACCCTATAAGAAGCGGATCAACGAACAATACCCTATCATGAGAGTATGTTCCAGATATGATTACTTGCTAGTGGAATTACATTCGTCAACAATTTTCGTGAACTTTCTGAGTCTTTTTAGCCCAAACTTCAAAATCCTCAGATGATTTGACGTTGACAAGATCCCTATCCTCTGGAAGGTTTATCGCGAAATGAGAGTCATAATTAGCTGCAATAAAATTCAACTCCAAAGTTAAATCGTGATTGTTCACATTATGGTTGTCTAATCAAAATATGAATGACTCTTTGTTGAATTGTTTCCTAAATTTCCACCCCGAAGTCATGCCAGGAAAAGCGAAGGTTTCTTCAATTGTTTCATCCCAAAAAGTTTTGTCGGTTTCTTATTTGGTATTTCAATTTTATCATCTGCTAAAAAATCTAATGATGGTGGCAGTTCAACTTGGGGACCCTGAAGTTTTGGATTGGATGAGGATTTAGCGACAATATTTGTCTTATTTTCCATTTTACCAGTTCTCGTAAAAAGGAATGAATCCTCCATTGAATTTTGTCTACTAAAATTTTTCATCACAGACGTTTACTCGGAGTTGTTTTAAATGAATATCCTAGTGTAATTCTAGTTTTTTTTTCGACTATCCAGAGCGGGTCAACTTGTATTTGTCGATTCAAAGGTCGATTATAGGGAGATTTGGCCGTATTTTCAAACTGTAGACGTGATTGGTTCGAGGTATTTCCGAATCGAGAAACAATCCTTGATTATCTAGACCGAATGAAAAGCGTTCAGTTCGGAGTTTAGAAAGGTACTACAAAGTGTGATGACTAGCAAGTCGTTGCATTGGTCATCTATGTACAAAAGTTGTAGCGTGAGATATGGATATGTGATGCGTGAGGCGAGAGGTCTCTATACTCGAGCCGAAGCGCGCTAACAAAGGAAAACAGTTGCCAAACATGAGTTTACATGTGACTTGATGAGTCTAAGTCATGATACACTTTACCGTGTTAGGGTCAATATACCTTGCAAACGCTCTATAGATAGGAAATATTTCTTGGCGCCCAAATTTTGTTAAACCTTATATTACTTAGAAATATTCTCATTATTTCGTATCTACAACTAGACAGAGCTACCATACATTTAAGAATTGGACAAAGTTACTCGTTAGATGTACATCATTACGAAGTAGGACCTTCTACTTCTACAACAGCATGACATCTTGCAGGCATGCTGGCAACAAGTTGACCAAGTTCGTCAGATGAGATTAAGTCCAAGACTTCTCTTGTGGCTCTTTTTAGCGTCTGCTGAAATGTTTGCCTTCCATTATCAAACTCCGTTTATCGAGCTTGAATTTAATCCTCCATCGATTTCCATACAAACTCAATTGGGTTTAATTCGGGAATGACGGGAGGTCACACAATGGGTTCTACCCCAGCTTGGAGTAAAGCTTTCATGATATTCCGTGCAGAATGGCAGGGAGCGCCATCTTGCATCAGTAAAAGTGATAGATTTGCTCCCCATGCCGTTATTATCCTAGGTAAAAACCGCTGACAGTGGGTCTCCAAGTTCAATTTCCCCCAACTTGATTCCCAAACTAGAAAACTACTTTCTTGATTCTTATGGATAGATCCCCAAAAAAATCCAGCCATTCCTTCGAGCCTACCTAGAAGATAAGCACATATCGTCAGACTCCTCAAAAGTTTAGACTCCGTTGGTGAAAAGACCACATTATCAATAAGCGAACTGGCCTTTCCGGTGACCCACAAACGTGTTTAATGACCACTATTAATCCAAGATTCGTCGGTCCATTGGACTTAATTCCACTGCTCGATAGTTTAACTTAGATGAGACCGAGGGAAAAGTAACCGTCGCCTTTTATTTTCTACACTGAGCGGAGGCTTACCCTGGAGGACTCAAAGCTTATATCCCCTTCTTTCAAGAGTATTCCGAATTGCTTTCTCGCCAGCGTTCCGTTGAGAAAACTGCACCGTGGCAAGTTCCAAGCGAGTCATAAAGCGACCGGCTCGTGAAATGCAAACAAAATGTTCAAAATCATCGGCTTGAACACCACTCAGGACTGGAGGTTGGGCAGGACTCCTAGCCTCTAAATGGTCGGCGCATTCGCATGCATGCTGAACTTGACTCAAACTTAGCCTCAATTCGTGAGCGATGCCAGGATATGAAAGCCCGTTCCTTCGAGGTGTCTGATATACGACCCATTTATCCCGATTAAGCTTCTAGCGACGAGTCTCTTCGAAGTCTGAAGGATGTAAGAATTCATTTCAAACGTTCAATGATAGGCTCTGATTTCGGAGGAAGACGTAGGAAATGTAGCGGTCGGGAGTTCGTAGCTGCAGAGGTTGGAATGTTAGATTGTAATTGATTTTTGGGAATGAGAAATTTAGTTTGGGCAACGATGTGTAGATACACCACTTGGAACAAAGCGAATAATTTAGACAGAATCTGCTAGCGATTTTTGAAATTATAGATGGAAATGTACACGGAAGATGCCTGTAATTACGATATTTAAATCTAAAAATCTTTAGGGTTGAGACACTGGACACTATGCAGTAGAACCCCTCTTAGCTAATAGTGGGTCCCAGTATAAATGTTGAAAAGATTCATTGTAACTTGGACTTTTATATTTGCAACACTTACCCTTACAAATCATTTTGCGTGCAGGGGTAAGTACTTCAAATATAAACAGTAAAATTTCTATGAATCTCTTCAGTAATTATACCGGGACCCACTATTAGCTATGAAGGGTTCCACTGTAATTTAATGTCTATTCTGTCGGAATTAACATAACTTTTATTTCCTCGTCTACATTCACTCAGCTCTGAGCACCTCTACACGGATAGTAAGCGCAGCTAGCGGCCGCGTTGCTGGGATCGAAGCTGTTGACATAATAATCATATACAGTCGTCCCTTTCTGACTCGATAGTGGGTCCCAGTATAAGTGTTGAAAATATTCATTAAAATTCAACCTTGTACATTTGCAATACCTACCCCTGCACACAAAATGAACTTTAAGGGTAAGTGTTGCAAATATAAAAGTCCAAGTTACAATGAATATTTTCAACACTTATACAGGGACCCACTATCAAGTAAGAGAGGGACGACTATATATAAAATGGGGGAGTCTCAGGAAATGTTCAATATATAAAAAACAGTCAGTTTTGAATGCATAAAGGATCCAACTAAAGTTAACACCACACTGAAATAAAATTACAAAACATGAATGATTTCTACCCACGAAAAACTTTACTCCACCCACCAAAACATCGGTCAACGGCCTGAAAAGACTTGCACTTTCTGCCTCAGACTTCTAGACTCGTCGTACCCCCGAGCGCACTCTACTTGTTGTTAGTCACAAACCACATAAAACATTACCAACAACAAATAAAAGGAAAATTATGCCACTCACCATCGTTCGAAACTCAGTTTTGAACCCCGAGGAAGCGTTGGCGGTGGCGTTGGCGGTGGTGATGGTAGTTACAGTCGCAGCAACAGTTACTGTACCAGCTGTAACTGGTGGCAGAATTGTTTTTACACCCTAGTCAACATTGTTAGGCACTGTACCAAATTCATTTTTTTGAACCTTTGATTCTCCAGATCACCGACTCACCCGAAAGCTCCGTGGATTGATATTCTTATTGGTTTGGGCAAGTTAGCTTGTCCCACCTTCCGTCTTCGTGTCCTTTGACTCAAGTCCTGCCGTTTCCTTACTCGCAGAGTACGCTGGAGCGATCGTGTTGACAGCTTCGTCTGTTTTTGGCTTGAGCTTATCAACCCCAGCTTCCTTGCCTTCTTTCTTATCGTGATGGCGGTTCTTCGGCAGTAACGACGGCAGAGTATTAGCGAGCATTCCACCAACAACACCACCGATCATATTGGGTACGACTAGAGCGGCAGCGTTGGTGAACTGATGGTGTTTTGTTGGCCGACTTTCTATCGGAACACTCGCTGCTTGACCACCAAAGCCTGGTAATTTAAACTTCGGCAGACCGAGCTTCTCACGGAACGATTTCAACGGTGGTCGAGTCGGCGCTCTATAATCAGATCCCTAGATAATTCATGTTAATTTTGGAGGTGCAAGGAACTTGACAAGACTCACCGTATAAACTATAGGTTCCATGTACTGTAATTCCGGAGAACTATCCTCCGAACTATCAAAATTTGGCAGTCTAAAATTCTTCGGTAACCAATCCGAAGATGGGCGCTCTGGATTGGCGAGTGGCGGATCTTCCCCAAAAAGTTCTCGATACCTTTCGATGAACTCCGGTGGTGGTCGACTAAAAAATCCAGGCTGTGATCGACGCCCAAGAACCCGCTGCTTCGATACACCGCAATTCTCTACGTTGAGATTAATCTCTACGCACTTTTGCTGCCGAGCGACAGGAACGGTGTAAATTTGCCATTCCGTGTCCAAAGCAGGGCAGGCGTAGAAATTTGGATCATTGTGATGTGACAGAACACTATTCTCTCCAATATAAAACCCCGGGAATGCGGCTTCATACTCATTGCACTGAAGCTGTCGAGCTGCGGCTAATGATTTGGTCAGCACGAAACATTGAAAATAATAAACATCTTCAATGAAAGGATGCCTTTAGATGAATACTCACGAGTCAAGATACATAGAGATCCTTGTGAGTCGATCAAATGACTATTGTTGAGAGTAAATTTTGCCCGAGCATGATAGTTGCCAACCCTCAGTTGACCATTATTTGATTGCCAAACAGGACCTGAAATGCCTCAGGAGACGGCAAGACAAAACGAACAGCCATCGGAAGCGTAGGCGATGGCTGCTGTGATCAATAAGAGAAGTAGTTAGAACATCTTGATTTGAAACTTAGTAATGTAAGAATTGATTGATCGTTGGAGAGACCAGTGAAAGCTCTAGGGACCTCTTATATATGACTCCTGAGAGAAATATATGGGTCTCTACTATTTCTAATTGAATGAATTACAATGCGAAGATGTAAGAATTTGGCGTATTCTTTCTATCTAACGACAATGATAGTAAGAATCGAGCTAAAAAGAAAAAATAGACGGGATTTCGTTCACGTTAGGAATTCCGGATTTGACACTACCAATATAACACGCACCTTCTGGAAGTGGTTGTTAATTCAAAACTCAAATCTGACAGCATTTAGATAGACACTGTTTTGTTGAGCTAACATTAATTATGCAGAAACTCAAAAATTCTAGAGATACTTGACTATAATACAGGTATGGAACCAGAGTAAGACTGATTATAGTTAAGGATCTAGGTTGCAAGGGATGACTCCATTCATGCTAGCTAAGATACTGATAGTGTCTAAAAATCAGGACCCAGCTCTAAGTTATAGACTAAAGCCTAGTTCAAAAATATTTGCCACAAATATAGAGAAGCAAAACGCCTCGTAACAATTTGGGGAAGTTGGCAGCTCTTTTTTCAAGTGATTCGATCATTTGTGCTCATGAAAAGAAATGATCCACTTAGGATGCTGTAATCTGTAATGACATCTACCACTGTTGGTAAATTCGTCCAAATATGGATCTTGTAACTCTAGAGGTCCTTTCAGAGCCAATTTGCCATCGTCTCCATCAAACTTTTTCTCTAATTTTTTCCGGACACTGGTTGAACCCAATTTTTTTGAGAGAGAAACACCAGAGGTCTACAAATTATGTAGTTTGACGAGTGAAAAAGGCTCATGATGTCAGACGGGGTAGACGCTAGTAGATTTCCTTTATTATGCTAGTAATGGACGTAGAAAAGCTTTAAAATCCTGGGTAACTTAGATAATAAGTTGTTATAAGATAACGCGAGTAGTTAGCTTCCAGTAAGCCCTAGGTATTGTGGTCCAGGAGTAGTTGTCAGCTACATACGCTCCCTTAGTAGCTTCTTTTGTGACTAATTTTTAATTCTTACCACATGAGTGCCAGGAACATAAGTTTGAATATCATGGTCAATAGGCTAATTATAGTCGAGCTCTTGTGGCTAAGATCTGCGCTCTGACGATCTATTTCCTGGCGCGAATTGATTCGAAAAACCTTAACCGAAATTCACGGGATCGTTTTCCAACTGCCGAACATCGTTTTACCAGGGTCAAAGAAGCCTGAGATTTTAGTGATATCGAAAGGGGACGGCTAATTATAGAAGGGTCGGATGGTGCAGTGGTACATTGGTAGTAGTTTTGTTAATTCGTGCTATGTAGAGTCCAAGACTATTATAACACTAGGGCTCCTCTCTGACCCAGGCCACACCTTTTACAGTGCTCCTATCCCCTTTTACCTCGATCCTAAGATCATTGATACATTGACCCATGACGGGTAGCCATTTAGCTCAGTAATTACCCGTAGAATTCAACCACCTTTTCTACGGAACCTTCTGCCCAAAAAAAAATTGAAAAAGAGCAGCCGTGGAAACCGGTACGCGGGAAAATGTTTCAAAAAACCTGCAACTCCAGCCAGGCGAGGCCTAGACACCAGAGCCACACGAGGTGCGTATCCCCAACTGTATCTCCCTAATACCCCATAGTCCAGATATCCTCCTTATACCGATACCACCAGCGCTCAGGTAGCGGTGCTCTTTCCTCGGGAGACAGTATGATGCCAGAATATCTGTCAACAGTGAGAATTCATCTTGGTAAAAAGGGCCAACTTCGTCTGATCCATCACCACCATAACGGGAGCTGGGTACGCCCCGGAAACTCGTTTGGATGACTTTTCCTCCGTGACCAAGTAATGCGTGTTTCTGTTGGCTCTGAAGATAAACTCCAGGTTCGTAGGGGACACCACGTACAGGTAGAAATGCCGTCTTTGTCCCCCTGCAGTGGTACATTGTTCGGGCCGTTCTCCCAAGTAGAGTCTGGGCAGCTTGGACACATGTCCCACTTGAGACAGAACATAACTGTTTCGATTCCAGCAGGACCCTCACACCATTTCTCCCGCGGTGAAATTGTATTCGTGGGATGACGAAAGCATGCTCAGATAACCACAGGCTTTTCTCGCTTCACCCTGTGGTGGGTATTCACGGAAGAGGGTACCTGTCGTAAGGCGTTATTCTCGTAGTGGTATCTGCAAACGAAATCTGAGTGTGAGTATTCCAAACGTCAAATAGGGTCCTTCTGCGAAATATACATCTCTTCCGTATTCATTCGCGTCATAGCCTCAGGCTGCATACGCTAACATGATTTAAAAAAGGTAATAGCATTTGCATCAGTTGGTGGTTGGAACAAAATTAACCATCACACAAGAAACTGGCGGGGGAGGTTACGCCGCCGAAAGCTTGCTGAAAACGACAATATCTAGGGCTTACCTCAAGCTGGCTGTTCACCAAATATTGCTAGAGCTTACTGTCTAAATTTTCCATAATTTTTAAGCTTTTCTATATCCATTACTCGTATAATAAAGGAAACCTATTAGCGTCTTACCCGTCTGACATCATGGGACTTTTTTCACTCATCATGCTTTGGGATTTTTTGAGCTCTATTATTTCTTTATTACAGAAATAAAAAGTATTCTAGTATCGAGTGAGAATATGAGAGGACGTAAGTGAGAAAGACTGGCACTTTGTTTTTGAAGAGACCCCTAGAGTTATAGGGGCTATGTTTGTAAAATATTTACTACCAGGAGCAATAATCGTTATTGAAAACAGAATCCTGAGTGGATCATTCCTTTTCATTGGTAAAAATTGTCGAATCACTTGAAAAAAGAGTTACCAACTCCCCCAAATTCTTACGAAGCGTTTAGCTTCTCTATATTTGTGGCAAATATTGTGTGAACTAGGCTTTAGTCTACAATTCAGAGCTAATTCATGATTTTTGGACACTATCAGCATCTTAACTACCATGAAAAGAGTCATCTCTTGCGTGCTAGATCCTTAATCAGAATCAGTCTTACTTTGGGTCTAACCTTGTATTATCGTCAAGTCTCTCTAGAATTTTCGAGATTCTGCATAATTAATGTTAGCTCAACAAAAAAGTGTCTATCTAAATGCTGTCAGATTTGAGTTTTGAAAAACATTTATTTTCAGAAGATGTGTGTTATATTGGTAGTTTCAAGACCGTGATGCCTAACATGAACGAAATCGTGTCTATTTTCTTATTAGCTTGATTCTTACTATCATTGTCGTTAGTTGGAAAGAATACGCCAAGTTCTTACATCTTCACATTGTAATCCATTCAATAAGAAATTATAGAGGCCCATATATTTCTCTCAGGAGTCATATATAAGAGGTCTCTCGAGCCTCCACTGGACGCTCCAACAATCAATCAATTCATACATAACTAAGTTCCATATAAATATGTTTCAACTTATTCTCTTATTAATTACAGCAGCCATCGCTTACGCTTCCGATGGCTGTTCGTTTGGTCTTGCCGTCTCCGGAGGCATTTCAGGGCCTGTTTGGGAATCAGAGAATGGCTATTTGAGGGTTGGCGAAAATCATACTCCGGCAAAGTTTTATACCAGCAATAGTCATTTGATCGACTCAAATGGCTCCCTATGTATCTTGTCTCGTGAGTATTCATCAAAAGACATCCTTTCATTGATGATGATCATTGTTTTCAATGTTTTGTGCTGACCAAATCATTAGCCGCGGCTCGACAGCTTCAGTGCAACGAGAATGAAGGCGAATTCCTAGGGTTTTCGATTGGAGAGAACGGTGTACTGGCACACAACAACGATCCAAATTTCTACGCCTGCCCTGCTTCGGAAACTGAATGGAACATCTACACTGTTCCTGTCGCTCGGCAGTTGAAGTGCGTGGCAATTACTCTCAACGTTGACAACTGCAGTGTGTCAAAGCAGCGGGCTCTTGGGCGTCGATCATTACCTGGTTTTAATAGTCCACCGCCAGAAGATTTCGCAACTCGGTTTCGAGCTGAATTTGGGGTAGATCCGCCAGTCGTTGATACAGAGGGCTCATCTTCGAGTCGGTCTCCAAAGAAATTCCGACTGCCCAAATTCGATCTTCCAGAGTTCAGCATGCCCGACGCCGATCAGCGTTCAGTGGGTCGACTGGCATCGGAGTTTGATATCCCAGAAATGCAATACTTGCCCCCCAGTATTGATTCGGTAAGTCTTATCAAGTTTCTTGCACTTCCAAATTAACCTGGATATTTTAGGCATCTGCTTTTCGAAATCCGACCCCGCCACCGTCGAAATCTTTCGGTCAGAGGCTCGGCCTGCCGAAGGTTATTTCAGTAAATGTTGGAGGTCAAGCAGCAAGTGTGCCAAAACCAAGCCCACCAGCAAAACACCATTCTATCGCCAAAGCGGCCGCTATAATCGTGCCAAATATGATCGGTGGTGTTGTTGGTGGAATGCTCGCTAATGCTTTGCCGTCATTGCTGCCGAAGAACCGCCATCACAGTGTGAAAGAGGGCAAAGAAGCTGAGGTTGCCAAGCTCAAGCCAAAAACAGACGAAACTGTCAATACGATGGCTCCAGTGTACTATGCGAGTAAGGAAACGGCAGGACCCGACTTAAAGGACACGAAGATGGAAGGTGGGACAAGCAAACTTGCCCAAACCAGTAATAATATCAATCCACGGAGCTTTCGGGTGAGTCGGTGAACTTGAGAACCAAAGGTTCAAAAAAATGAATTTTGTACAGTGCCTAACAATGTTGACTAGGGTGTAAAAACAATTCTCCCACCAGTCACAGCTGGTACAGTAACTGATGCTGCGACTGTAACTACCATCACCACCGCCACCGCCACCGCCAACGCTTCCTCGGGGTTCAAAACTGAGTTTCGAACGATGGTGAGTGGCATAATTTTCCTTGTATTTGTTGTTGGTAATGTTTTATGTGGTTTGTGACTAACAACAAGTAGATTGCGCTCGGGGGTACGACGAGTCTACAAGTTTAAGGCAGAAAGTGCAAATCTTTTCAGGCCGTTGACTGTTATTTTGGTGTGTGGAGTAAAGTATTGCGTGGAGAGAAATCATTCATATTTTGTAATTATATTTGGTAGTAGTGGTGACTTAAGTTATGTCCTTCATGTGTTCGATAGTGACTGTTTCTGGAATTGACATAGGTGTTTAAAGCTCTTACCCATGATCCCCCAGAATAAAAGGAACATGTAAGGTTTGGAAGTGTTTGTGCAGATAGGTTCAATATTAAATACAACTCGGCGGGAGTTGTTGCCCTTGTCAGATAGACGAAGGATAATCTATCTCCTCGTGCAGCTTCTGGTATGATTGATTGATTGATTGATTGATTAAATTCATGGAGTATCAGGCACAAGCTCTGCACCCAAGAGGCGTGATACGGGTAGCCGATCCCTAGAGACTCTAAACTCCCTAATTCCCTGACTATTGCGAGCCAGAAGTTGATTGAGAAAAAAAAAAGCCAATAAGACACAACAGTGACAAAGGTTTGACTTCCTGCATCTCCCCCTTCCTCTCCGCCGCGAACGTCCACGCAACAAAAGAGATTTCCCAACAGTATACCAGCTCGCGCCGAGTACCGTCGTCACGACCGAAGTCGCATGTCTCGCCTCCAAAAACGAAGCGTTGCCAGTTTTGAAAGTGGTGGCAGCACTTATCCGAACCGAAATCTTGGCACGCAAAACTATCCCCAAGTCGAAAACTAAAAAAAAAAAAATTGCCTCACTGGGCTAGACCGTATCCTCCCTTCTCTGTCTCGTGAATTCCCACTCATTTCCTGCTTCCCCGAAAATATCGTGACGACCTATCCAATTTTGTGCCCTACGACTTTTATCCTCCGTCGGGTATCCATAGCATCGTGAGCTTGTAGCTAGAGGCCAAGAAAGACAAGGCAAAAGGTCGCATTTTCCTAGTCGGCGTGGTCACTTGTAGAGGATTTCGTGTGATTGGTCGCAGATTTTAGAAGGCGGTGGTTTGATCGGAATAGGACCTCGCTCAATGGGACGAACTGAAATTGCGACGGTGTTGGCTGAGAGACTGGAAGCTTGTACGTCGATAAGGTTTGAATGCGACTTTTCTTGGCTATCCCAGATGTGCAAACATACTGGGCGTTTACAGCAGGCACCGCATGATGGTGAAGAGTTCGACTTTGTCAGCCATCGGACGGTGCAATTTATTTTTATTATTACTTAAACGTCGTGCCCGCGCACAGCAGCGTGAAACTATGTAACACGTGGCGGTTGGCCCAGCCTTAAAAGGCTACTCGATGAATTAGTGTCTAGATGACCCAAAAAAATTAGAGGGACCTAGGCCTTCCTACCTAGCATCCGAATAGTATTAATTACAGAAATTAAGAGCACCATTCCGCTAGGACTCTTTTGTGAAAAAAAAAAAAAAACTTCTAGTGGGAGAGCCTACTACAAAGAATGGGGGGAATTACAGCTTAATGCACGAAGCAGCTTAGGGGAGGGTGGGGTGGGTGGGTTAGATTTTGGTTAATGACGTCGCTGAATTCTGTCGAAAAAAAGGGTAGTGGTTAGCAACTTCCCAAATGCGACGGCGCCGTCTGCTGAGCTTAAAGCCCATCAGATTCCAGTCGATGGGTGCCTAGGTCCTCCTGGAAGCCGACCTCTTTGTCTTCCGAGTCGGCAGAAAAAGAAGTGGTCGGGAGTTTTCTCGTCTCCGCACGTACAATCCAGGAGCGCGCTGTCGTGATGGAACCTTCGGTGATAGTTAGCGAAATCGCCGTGTCCCGAGCGAGCAGCGAAGAGAGATCCAAGAGCTCGTCTACTCAGGCGGGCGAGTTCAAAGGATATGTGGGAGTTCGGTCCAATTCCGAGTTCCTTGTATCTTTCAGGGGCGTTCTGTGCCCAGTATGAAGCTACTAAGGCTTCGTAGTATATTTTGATATTCATCTTTGCTCGGGCAATAGAGGGTGGGAGGAATGGGGTTGGGGCTGTGCATGCTGATTTTGCCAGAGCGTCGGCAGCCTCATTACTAATGATTCCCACGTGGCCTGGGCACCAGCGGATTTCAATTGCCCCTTGGTTAGTCAACGAACTCCGCTCCCTATCCTTCAAAGAAAGAGCGAGTTTCTGTAACATTGAAATGCGCGGTGAGCTTGTTGCTGTGGGGGGTTCGGATAGGAGACGCAGAGCAGCCTCTTGGTTGTCGAGGCAGATGGTAATGTTCGTGGCGTAGTATGCCATAGGATTGCGGAGCGCGGCAGACAAACCCTCAGTCGCTCCGGCAACTTCGGCGTCGTATACCTCTGTAGATAGACCTAAGGGTAGAGAGCCTCGTCCATTCTCCTGGGTACAGCCGCGGTAGATAGAGTACCCAGCCCCAGCTCGGTCATCTATTAGAGCCCCGTCTGAAAAGACGAAGATATCGAGCGGCGGGCGTGAAGCATGCCAGTCCATAAACGCTTAACGGCCAGCTGTTCTTTCAACGGCATCGATAGCCGCGAGATTATTTACCCGATTGTTGGACCATGGGGAGACTGTGGTGTCAGTTGAAAGTTCGGGGGAAATCCTTCGGCGAATCCAGTTCATATGGGGAGTGCTCCAGCGCCTGCGGAGAGGATGTCTGGGGTCCGCTGAAGCGACTCGGACTGCGAGACGGTCATGGGTTCGTTCGAGCCAGGCGAGTGCAGGCCCCCAGCCGATCTCACGGAGGAGGGCTGGGATAGGTGTGGTACGGTATACTGGAAGAGCGGCGCGAGCAGCATCATTAATTCTTAGTTGGATCCTTGCAATGGCGTCTTTAGAGGAATTCTTTGAGAACCACGTTTCGGCTCCGTACAGAAGAGTGGAGAAGACTGCTCCTTGTAGGGTTTTCCTGAGGAGGATGGGGCGAATTCCACGAGTGGTGAGTGAAAGTCTCTTGAGGTGACTGGATATTGCTAGAGATCTGGAGCAGGCCTTAGTTATGTGGTGGCGGAATCTAAGAGCTCGGTCAAAGTAGATCCCAAGCCAGCGAGTGACATTGTTTGGTGAAATTTCAGCCTCTTCTATAAGGAGGCTCGGTTCTACTGGCGACCCGTGTTTCATGTGGAAATATTGAAGTTCTGTTTTTGAAATTTCGAAGGAAATCCCATTTTCTCGTCCCTATGATAGTGTATTGTCTAGTTGTTCCTGTAGCAGTTCTGAGCAACGGGTTAGGGAGGGAGCGGAGGCAAAGATGCAAATATCATTTGCATAGCCTCAACGGCCTGTTGAGATGCGGAGTGCGCCTTCGATAGCAAGGAGAAATAGAACGGGAGAGACTGGAGAGCCCTGAGGGAGCCCTGAGGGAGCCCACAAAAAATTGGGAATGGTGTAGACTTTGAGCCATCTAACGAAATAGTAGCCACACGCTGTTCCATAAAGGAGAAAACCCAGCGAACCAGGTTTTCAGGCCAACCTTGTCTACGGAGGCAGAGACTGAGTCGCCCCTTTTGAATCCCGTCAAAGGCGCCTTTCACATCCATTGTGACAATACCAGCAATTTTCTTCTCCGCCCAGGCTGTTTGGATGTCACAGGTGAGTGCTGTAGTGAGGTCGATGGCTGACCGGCGAGGGACTGCACTGCATTGATCTCTAGCGAGGATTCGATATTTTAGCGCGAGGTATGAGATACGCCGTGCAATAAGTCGCTCGAGACCTTTCCCTAGGCACGAGAGGAGGGCGATCGGTCTATAGGAATTGGGGAGGTTAAGGTTTCGATCACCGGATTTTGGGAGGATGATCACGTTTGCTTTTTTGAAGGGGGTTGGGTGCCACCCAAGCTGGTCGCATCGACGGAATAGAGCCGCCACCCGAGTGCCGATAGTTGGCCAGGCTTTTTGTAGTGTTGACGGTTATCTCATCTGGCCCTGGAGCAGAGGAGGCGACCTGACAGCAGGAGCGGTAAATCTCCTCGTCAGAGAGTGGGTGCCATGAGATAACTTGCTTTGCCACAGAAGGTACATCAGTTGGTATATCTGCCTGGCTAAGGTGGCGACTGAGGAGAGAGTTGCGAAAAATTTGTGCCTTTGCTTGCGGGGAGACAACAAGGCCTTCCGGGCCTAGCAGACGGGGGGAGTGAAAATGAGACCGGTTTTTGTGCCAGCCAGTAACTTGATAGGCTTCAGCAAGGTTTTATACCTGCTCAATCCTGTGACACAAGTACTCTCGTTTAGCTTTTCTGACGGCCTTACCAAAAATGCGTCGTTCCATTACCACGTTTAGGCCATGACGGCGCGCTCGGCAAAAATTTCGATGAGCCTTTGCGCATTCTTGGGACCACCATGGGGCTCCGATGGACTTATTTCGGGATCTAGGACAGGCGACATGTAAGGCACCTTCAAGGGCTTCAGCTAGAAAAGATGCTTCGTCTTCTAGGTTTGCTAGGGGAGGGTGGGTGAGTCGATCTTTAAGGGAGATGTTAAAGGCAGGCCAGTCACACGCAGCGAAGTGGAGGCGTCCCTGGGACAATTCTTCGGGTCCATTATCTGAGATCCGCGTGAATAGAGTTCGGTAGTCTGAGCCAGTCTCGAGGTCCTGTCGAACTTCGCAACAAGCGTTAGGGCTAAGGCGGGTGAAGATGAGGTCAATTGTAGCTCCGGCGTCATGTGAAGGGGTTCCGAATGGATTGAGAAGGACAAGACCGTTAGAATTTGTCCAGGATATGAGTTGTTCTCCGTCATGCAGGTCCCTTCTTGCAGTTTGATCCCAGAGTGAGTGATTGATGTTAAAGTCTCCAGCTACGATGTCTGGGCACTCGGGAAGGTCTAGTAAATTGCGCAGGCCTTGTCTGGGATCTAGGGAGCCTGGTGGGGCGTTATAGACGTTGCAGCAGTCGACCATGCGTTGGCCGCGACGAAATATACAAAGACGGAGTATATCTCTTGAGTACGTGTTTGGCTGAAAAGGGGAGAGACCGCTACCCTTGCGAGTATATGTCATGACTCGAGGCCTGTTGGTCTAATCTGGAAGTGGGGAGAAAGCTTGAAAACTTAGGTGAGTTTTTGTGGTCTTGCGGGAGTAATCTGAAAATATCCATGGTTCTTGGATTAGGATAAGATCAGCTACCGCTTGGAAGGCGAGCTCGAGCGCCGCATCATGGGACGAACCACACTTTCCGACGTTGACCTGAAAAATGCAGAGGCCAGAGGCTATCTGCTTAGTGTATCCACGTCCGCGAACCATTAAAGTTGATCTTCGTTGTTTCGGCGGTAGGAGCAAGCTCCAGATCGGACGGTGCAATGATGATGATTCTATTTTTCGTCTAGGCTCTAGACATGTGCCAGAGGCACATGGCTATCCATCCCTTGTGGGACATAGGACGCCAGAGCCTAGGCCCCGGAATTTAGGACTTTACAGTCTAATATTACATAGGTGTACCGCGTTATCTGAAACTGCAGACAGTGATAGACATGAGCTACATATATAGCAAAAGATTTGATGAGTCTTCCCCTTTCTCACGACTGGTGATCGGCCAGTCCCTCTCTCCCGCTCCATCTTTCCGTCCAGGAGCCCCGATCGTAAATGATAGAAAAGAAAAGAAAAGAAAAGAAAAGAAAAGAAAAGAAAAGAAAAGAAAAGAAAAGAAAAGAAAAGAAAAGAAAAGAAAAGAAAAGAAAAGAAAAGAAAAGAAAAGAAAAGAAAAGAAAAGAAAAGAAAAGAAAAGAAAAGAAAAGAAAAGAAAAGAAAAGAAAAGAAAAGAAAAGAAAAGAAAAGAAAAGAAAAGAAAAGAAAAGAAAAGAAAAGAAAAGAAAAGAAAAGAAAAGAAAAGAAAAGAAAAGAAAAGAAAAGAAAAGAAAAGAAAAGAAAAGAAAAGAAAAGAAAAGAAAAGAAAAGAAAAGAAAAGAAAAGAAAAGAAAAGAAAAGAAAAGAAAAGAAAAGAAAAGAAAAGAAAAGAAAAGAAAAGAAAAGAAAAGAAAAGAAAAGAAAAGAAAAGAAAAGAAAAGAAAAGAAAAGAAAAGAAAAGAAAAGAAAGAAAAGAAAAGAAAAGAAAAGAAAAGAAAAGAAAAGAAAAGAAAAGAAAAGAAAAGAAAAGAAAAGAAAAGAAAAGAAAAGAAAAGAAAAGAAAAGAAAAGAAAAGAAAAGAAAAGAAAAGAAAAGAAAAGAAAAGAAAAGAAAAGAAAAGAAAAGAAAAGAAAAGAAAAGAAAAGAAAAGAAAAGAAATAAATAAATAAATAAATAAACAACAAACACAAAGTACCCCTTAACGAGGACATATATCCTCGAAGAAACGAGATTGGTCTAGCCATTGATTTAGTGACGTTGCTCCTTTTGGCGTGCCAAGTAAGTTTGATATAAGCTGATTAATGGGCCCTTTAGGGCGGCCACTACGTCTGCGAAGAATTCTGCAGAAAAGAAAATGTATGGGCGTATTGCGCTGTCCGCATGAGCATTCTAGAGTAGCCTCGGTATGTTTGAAACGTGTATGGTGGGTAGCATAGTCGCCGTGACCAGTTCTTGCGGCAATGACTCGGCCTAGATGTCTGCGGCTAAGAAGGAGCTCTTTCGGAAAGGCAGGAGCATCATTTATATCTATTTTCTGATACGAAGGGGGAGAATGATTGCGCCACCAACCATCTCTCTCCTGTCTATTTAATGTCGATTGCCATTTTTCTAGCGTAGCAAATGAATATTCCTGATTCTCGGGACTAGGCAGTGAAGCGCCTTTCTTAGCCTCTGAATCAGCTAGCTCGTTCCCCACCATACCGGCGTGGCTTGGGACCCAGCGTATGTTTATATTACCCGCGAGAGTGTAAGGGAGACGTGTCCGAGCCTTCCAAGCCTTAGCCACTTCTATGGCCTTTAAGAAAATTGATTGGGCAGACAACACAGGGGTTGTAGTGAGTAGTTTTCTAGCTACTTCTTCGTTGTCTATAAATACCCATATATCATTTGAAAAACGAGCTGAAGAGAGTGCAGTGGCTGTACGGATTCCTTGAAGTGCGGCAAATGCCTCTGCATAAAAACACTCTCTGTGCTGACCAAGCGGGAAAGACCTTGAGCACACTTTTATTCCAAATTGGTAAATGACGAAACCGCTCCCAGTCCTACCGTCTGAAAGTTTGGAGCCGTCTGAAAATACCAGAATATCGCTTCTAGGAAGCGTTCTCAGGAAAATAAGAAATGTGTCAGCTATCATATGCTTTGGTACAGATAGATCATAAAACCGAATGTGAGAATGTTGCCTTGACTCTATATTCTCCCAGGGTAGATTGACTAACGAGTCAACTTGTTCTGATGTTGGGATGTTCCTGCATGAGCGCGCGAAACGAGATAATGCAGGGGATGCTAGAGATTTTTGTGCGCGAGACCTTGGGGGGTGTAGGGGGTCGAGCCGACGAGTGCGTATAGCAGCTCTTCTCGATATTTTATTGAGAGCTAACTCAGCAGGGTCAAGCCCAGACTCACGGAAGAGAGCAGCGGAGGGAGTTGTTCGGTATACTGGAAGAACAGCTCTTGCAGCAGCTGTATGTACTTTTTCTATCAGTTGAATATGTGTGCTGACCCTGTTACAGACCACTTTTCCCATTTTTATTCGAGATTTTCCTGGCCACCAGGTTTCGGCGCCGAAGTGTGCTATTGGTAGGACGCATGCGAAGGCTGCTTGTCTCGAGAGCTGTGGCGATACCCCCCTGATTGTGTTACCCAAACAGCGGAGAGCATGAGCTACCTTGAGAGCCTTGGAAGTTTGGATTTGCATATGACGTTTGAAAGTGAGTTTTTTATCGAAGTTTATTCCCAGCCATTTAAGATGAGGCTTTTGGGCAGTCTCCGAGATAGTGAAGTTTGTAGTTTCTACCTGTGGTCGCGAGTTCTTATCCTTGTGTTTCCGTGTGAAATGAAGAAGCTCAGATTTCATAGGGTCGAAGGTTACTCCTTCTGAATAGCCCCAGGCTAGTGCTTGGTTTATGGAATTTCCTAGTTTAGTTGCATTTTCTTGGAGTGACGGTGATATTTCCAGCACTGCGACGTCATCAGCGTATCCAAAGGCTTTCTTAAGACCGTCCAGTTTGAATAAAGGAGTGATGTATAGCATGAAAAGTATGGTGGAGACCGGTGAGCCCTGAGGGAGTCCGCAGTAAATCTCGGTGGGGTTCCCGATTTTTCCATCTAGCCGTATGCATACTTCACGGTTGGTTGCGAATGAAGCAATCCAATTGCATAGTTGAGCTGGCCATCCTTGTTCTCTCATTCTTTTTACGAGCCTACCTGGGAGTACAGCGTCAAACGCTCCCTTGATGTCAAGTGTGGCCAATGTCGCGGTCAAACCTTTAGCCAGTGCTGTATCCACATCGTGGGTGAGGCATGTGGTTAAGTCTACACTGGAACGCTGGGGGAGTGCTCCGAACTGCTGGCGGGCAAGTACTTTGTGCTTGATAGCAATCCATGACATCCGCTTGGCTACAAGTCTTTCAAGTCCCTTTCCTAGGACAGAAAGGAAGGTAATTGGTCTATATGATCTGGGAGAAGACATATCTACTTTGTTCGGCTCAGCAATTATTGCCACAATCGCTGTACGGAAACATTTGGGATGATGACCAGTATCTAGAGATGCCTGAAATAGATCATGCACCAGAGTCGAAATGAGTGGCCAGGCGAGGCGTACAATTGCAGTTGGGATTTGATATTTTCCTGGTGTGGTGTTACCAGCGCCTAATATAGCATTGCTGACTTCAAGGGCAGTAATCTCAGGGAAAGGGAGAGCGGTGTGTGCTGTGGTGGGAGTACTTAATGATATATCTTCTATGTCAGATTGATTACTTAAAAGGTTCCGAATAAGTAACCTCATTTTACCTTCCAGATATTCTTCTGGAGGGGAATCAGGCGCAAGCGGGTCTTTAAGCGGGGGAGAGCGGAATATTCCCTTTGACTTGTGCCACTTTGTGATATCAAATACATCCTTTGCGTTGGTGGCTTCGTCGACTCTTTTCTGATAGAAAGCTGCTTTTGCAACTTTCGTTACTTTACGGAATGCTCTCTGTCAGAGTCCGCCCAACCACAAATTAATCCTGGATGATGTACCTTTGACTTGTTGTATTTGGATATCATGGCGTTTCGGATTGTAATTATCGGATGGAGGTGTATCTTCTTGAGTGGAATACCGTGGCGTTTGGGATCATAAGGGTTGATTTGTCCCCTTGAGTGAATTTCCTTTACTATGCACTTTCCTTTCAATTGTTTGAGATTTCCTTGAGATGTATATAATAGTGCTCTAGGCCACTCACTAGACGCTCACGCTTTGTCTTCGGTCAATCAATTACCATTTGGTTCAATACCTCGTTCACTCATCTTCGTGCCCGCTAGCTTCCACTGGCACCCGCACTACCTGTGATCATCCCATCACCCCTGCATCCCCGCGTCCCCACAGACTACGCCATTGATCAACTCTATAGACACAAACCACGAACCACGTTTCCAGCGATTATCTTCACCCTACAAGCAATTGTGCTAGACACAATTGTGACACTCTCCTATCTGCTTGCGAGGCGGTTCCCGTTCGGATCTTTTCACGGTATTTAGATCTTGCTTCTCTGCAGCTTTGATCCCACCAGGGTTGTCCCCTATTATGTGGTAGCGAGTATTTTGCAGATCCGGAGAAAGAAACCAAAAGAGATTGTGTTATATCTTCGGCTCTCTTGTCTAAGCTCGTAGGTGATTTTTCAGTTAGATTGGTCATTCCCTCTAATTGCATGCGGAGTAGGACTAAGAATTTCTCTTTGTCAATTGTGGCGAAGCGAAGTTTGGTCGTAGGTGCAGCCCCTTGTGCACGGTAGGCGACAGATACTAGGAGTGGCGTGTGGTGCGATGTAACGTCTAACTCATGCTGGACTTCTGCAGTTATTCCTGTTGCTACTAACTGGGTCGATCCAAAACATAGGTCGAGAACATTTCCGCGAGTGTGGGTGGGTTTGTCAATTTCGGAAATCAACGAAAGTTCTTTTAATTCGAGCCAGCTGATGAAACTTTCAGATTGAGCAGAGGAGGGGCCTGAATACGATGGGTGCCACATCGGATGGTGTAGATTTAAATCTCCGGCCAAGATGGTTATTGAAGGGAAATGGGTGTTAGCCATAGTATTTAGTCGGGATACTCCAGCACCTGGATTTGTAGCTCCAGGGGGGGCGTTGTAGACATTTATTACTAATATACGAGAGGAACTAGGGAATTCGATTGAAAGGAAAAGAATGTCGGCGGCTCCTAGCTCCATCGTAGAGCTGGGGCGTTCTTGTGTGTAGGTTAAGTTGTTGTTTTTTTTTGAGTAAGTTAGTACTCGAGGTCGGGTAGACCAGTCATCAACTGGAGTAAAGCATTCAAATGAAGGGTGATTGCATGTGATTCTCCTGTCAGTATTTCTGGATATGTACGGTTCTTGGATCAGCAAGATATCAATGTGATTTGTGAAAGTAGTTTGGAGAGCGATTTGGTGCGCAGAAGAGTAACGACCAACATTTACTGAGAGAATATTAATCGAATTGGGTGTACTACTCATTCATCCTAAGGGAGCTATTTTGAAGGCTATCTTGGGCCAGGACTGCGAAGCTACCACGCCCTGCTGGGAAAAGCGAAGAGCCAGGAGAAGAAATGTGTGTTTGTAGCGGATTAAGCACAAGATCTGCATCAGCAGCAATTGCTGGGGCAGTTGTCTTATTTCCAATCGACTCACAATGTGCAGCCTTAAGACGGAGTCTTGCGGATGCTGCAGCCTGTCTAATGGCGAAGATTTGTTGTTTAGATGGAAGTGTGTTGTTCTTGCTGGGTCTGATGAGAAATTCCAATGAGTCGGCTGGGTGAGGTCCGTAGCAATTCGCACACTTTGGGGGGCATGCGTGAGGCACTTTCGGATCACAAGTAGTATGACCACTTTCGGTGTGTTGAGTTGAGGCGCAGATTCGGCAGCGGGGAAGACGGATACAAGCCCGTTGATTATGCCAACCAAAACAATTTCCACATTGAGGAGTTTTCATTCTTTGCGGCAGAAGTTTCGCTGGGACACGTTTGCCGAAGAGAGGGAGTACTTTAGAAAGATTTGAGCCCTTGGAGTAGAGCACTATCCAGCTTTTATGGGGATAGAAATCAGAGGAAGGAGTACTCCTTGATTCGATTACATTTAAAGGGGCAACGTTTGTCAGGTCAGTAAGAGCTTCGGTTAGCATAGACGCTGTAATCTCTACCATTTCTAACGAGTTTGTGGACACATTGTACCCGGCATAGGAGCGGGGGACGCCCGAAAGTCTGTATGCAGCATGTTCGCGTGGTTTCTCGACTTTGCATTCTCCGGAGGAAGACAAGAATGTTTGGATGTCATCCATGCGACTTGACAAATTTTCTAGGGCGGCTGTGTGCGCTGGACATATAGCAAAGCCAGTTTTAGTGTGTTGTACCTCTTTTATCCACTTCTCGCCGAGAAAGGTATTTATTTGCTGCATGATAGCGAAGGGAGACATGCTCAACGCTGGATGGCCGGCTGCGACCCTGACCAAAATACGGTTATCTTCGACCTGTTTTGTTGGTTGTACTTTGCTTATAGCGTTTGCATTGTGTTTAGGGTTGGCAATGGGTCTTTGAGCAGCCAATGGTCGACTTCGTTGTTTAAGAGCCGCAGCATTTGCAGTACTTGCAGGAGACGCAGCAGACGCAATAGTGGCATATGATTTTTTCTGAGGAACTTTGGTATTCATAACTTGGTGCTCTATCGTCTGATTGGTGTTCTGCACCATAGAGTATGGCTTGGGAGGGCGAGATGAGCCTCTGACGTGGCATTCAAAGTGTCGTCGGGCTACAGAATTGAGGTCAGCCACAAACTTGCGGAAGGATCTGTTGAGATGTTGAGGTAGCGTGTTGCTTTCGCTGATTGTATCATCGAGGACGCTTGCAATATGTTGAAACATGAGTGTGGCCTCATTGTTTCTAGTGTCCGTGGCTGAGGTGGTTGACAGCAGCATCTCTGTCAACGACTCCTCTTTGACCGTTGGGGCAAAAGCACGTAGGGGTGGTGGAGGGAGGGAAGGCGGGGGAGGGGGAAAATTTATCATAGTGCGCGTGATGGTATGCTGTCAGGTTCCGAGATGGATATCTGGACGATATGATATTGGATGTGTAGTTACCGGTATCTGTGTCATACTCGTCGGACGGTGCAATATTGCTAGCCAAAATGCTGATAGCCCATTTGTACCCCGTGATCTTCCTAGTCAATCAGGTTTGAGAGATAGGCGAGTCTCCTTACTGGGCTGGCAAAGTCGAACCCTCCACCTGCATGCGGTGCCAGCTGTAAACGCCTAGTATGTTCACATACCTGGTATAGCCAAGAAGAGTCGCAACTCACTCGAAGCTGGAGGCCCGCAGCGTAGTCTCGGCTGATGGCTCCTCAGCTTGTCAATAATTCTCGTCGACATGACTCGGACCTAACTAATCCTAAGTCTCACACGCCCAGATATCTGTTCAACTGGAGCCCCATTCCCCTGAAACCCACCTTAAACCCCCATTATCATTGTTTACTTGAATAAACACTCATATATCCGCTCCCGATGTTATGGACACCCGATGGAGGATTTAAGTCGAGGAGCACAAATTTGGGAAGGGAGTTGTGACATACGGTTCACTTTCGGGAATAGATCTTAGGGAATCTCTGAAAGAAAAGGATGGACCCGTATTGAGATGCGGGAGAGGAAGGAAAGGGTTTTGGAGGGGGAATCATGAGGAATTCTAACTGCGATGCGTTGTACATGTGCTGGAGCAACGTTTGGATAAGTGCCGCCAACAATCTAAACGCCGGCGCAAATCAGATGTTTCTAACCCGCCCTATGCTCTAGACTGCTGGCGCTCCTTCAGCTGGCAAAGTACATTCGTGGAACGGCACCACCCAGTCTATCGGTTATTCGTTTAAGGTTTTCCGGTCGAAGAGTCTCATCTGAATTGGCTGTCAGAGGGGGCAGTTGGTAATTGAGAAACCGCGTGATCATTGACCCGTGACAGATGGTCACAAGATGAAATTGGCTCGGGGGAATCTCATAGGGTATGGGTGGTGAAGGGACATCTACTTGATTGGAATCTTTCGGGAGACTGACGCGTCGGGTAGCCATAGACAGGCAGAACTAACTGGTACATGACCCCTAGGGTTGTGTGCTGTGTGCCGGCACGACGTAATAAGTAACCCAAAAAAAAAAAAAAAAAGTCTCCCTACCCAATCCAAGTGCCCGCTCAGCACCTTTAGCGCACATTAGTTTTTTCTTATAAATTATATTGTGAATATTCTATTCCATACCCCCATCAAGAGTACCCTCTGATGAAATAAACAACTCAGGAAAGTGCATCAGAAAGAATATCTACCAACTCTGAGAGTATCACTTAGTTAATAAGAGCTTGCTGGCAATCAACAATATGTTTCGAAATCAAATAGGGATTTTTATTAAAAACAGTCAAGAGCTACGGGGTTAATCTGTCTATATGTATATATCTACGCACAGACCAAGGAATATATGCCTCAGGCATCAACTAATTTCCTTGAGATTGCACAAATTGGTATCTACAACACCCTCAAAGCCTTTTTTCTTACTGAAATCGTGCAGGGCACTCTCAGCCGCGTGATAAAAGTTGTATATACTTTTCGGAGACTTTAGGATTGGGTCAAATCGATCTTCGCTGTCGCTCTAATCATCTTTCACGCCGGAAGATATTAAATATGAACGGACAATTCCAGGAAGAGCTGTAGGCTGCGGCGAAGACTAGTAGCACGGAATTATTAGGGAAAAATACATCAGTGTAAAGGTAGGGAAATTACAGTGATTGAGACATCAAGTAGAAGTAAGAGATGGGGATATAAAATACTCAACCCCAGTATGAACGTCATCAATTTGCTTAACATCTTTCCGGTACTGATTCACGTCGTCTATCCAGACTTGAATCTCAAGATGACACGCAAGCGACCGCCAGAACTTGCCTTACCAAGATGAGCGTATCATAGGTTGATTCCAGCTAGGTCAGGAAACGGCGATATCGCCAATTATCATGAAAGATTCAAGCATGAGGATACTGATGGCAAGTGCGAATGTGGACGCGAAAGACGCCCATGGCACTTTGCAGAATACTGACCAGCATTACAATGTTGGAGAAGTGAGAAACGGGAACCCCCTCCGAAGACAAGGGAGATGCTGGCAGAAAATAGATGAAAGAAATTTCTTGAATTTGTGACAACAACCAGATGTTAAGTGCACAAACTACTGACCGGGAGGCTTAGGCTCTTCCAAGGATATCATTTGTTTTACCTCTGTTTAATTGTTGGCAAAATTAGGACAGAGCGCGGGGCTCACTCGTTCGGATAGAATGTTTTTCTTACTTATTTTCTTTCTATATCTTATAGATTATCTGGCAAGTTAAGCCATTCATGTAAGTAGTAGTTAGTCCGTATGGATCAAACACCGGTATCACTCCTCCTGTGTGTAGGGCGTAAGCCTGATACGACTAGAATTCAAATCAAATCAAATCACGTTGTCTATCCGTGGAAACTCCAAATCTCCTGTCTGATCACAAACTGAATCAAGCTCTGGGTCTTGAAGTATGCCATGAACTTTGTCACAAGTATCAATTGAGGCATCAATGTTTGCTAGTAGAATCGCTGATAGGTTCTTTCCGCACTGCGTATACGCTGGGTAAAGAAAAGTTGTGTGAATAACACGGTTTATCAATTCAATTTATGATCTGTCTCTATAAAGTAAAATTTATTTATTTATTTTATTTATCTATGTTAAAGTCCAAGGCTAGAGCCCCTTGACCGTTTATGGTGCAGGATTGGTGGAGCCGGCAGGGATCACACCCGAAAGCATACCCTACTCGTTCGCACCAACTAATAATGCTGCTCACAATGAAAATATATAAAAACGCAAAATCCCCTTGAGAATGTGAACCGACGTCAAATTCTCCTACCAAAAGAAAAACAAAATCAAAAATTTGGGCTGAACTCGCATTTCCCATACAAGTTTACAACCCTGGCAAACATTAATTTCTGGCCATTAAGTGATTACTATCCTCGCGTCCAACAGAGGATAAGTGTGCGGGCAGACCACCAAAGAAGCCTGTTTCCCTGACAAATTCTGTAAACTTCTCAACACATTGAGGTCTCAAAAGTTGATTTATATAATCATTCAATGTAGCCCCACTCTTAAGCTTCCAAATCTGGGCGGCATATTTTCGGCAGCAAAAGAAGTGGGTTGGCGAACTCTCAAGCCCGTAATCGCATTCTAAATTTGCGACTTCGTGCTTAAAGCGACGGTGATACGCCGCAAAATCTCCGTGGCCTGATTTTGCCGCTAGGAGTCCGTGGAGAAGCCGACGAGAAAGATGAAGTTTTGGTGTTTACGATGACGCTTTTGGAGATCTAACTCTTTTTATTGAGCTGAAGATACTTTTGACCACAACTCGTCTATTAGATCCTGTCGACGTTGGTACATGAGTCGACTAAAATAGGCTAAAATAATATACTCCGGTGAAGTTTGTGGCGCTGGTGGTTCTTGTAGTGCGGCTTGGGCTTGTTCATTGTTGTGCTGGAACTGCCTGGGCGAGAACCCCAGCATGTAGGGCGTGCACGTGCATGCCACTGGCAAAGTTATAGAGCACGGCACGAGCTTGGTGGGTCATAGGGATGTATTATGTTTGCTCTGTTTGCCCTCCCAAATGAGGTTAGCGTTATCTGAGTTGACGATCTAGAGTAGTATAAGTAGAGGGCTTCTTCCTCTCCTTAATAAATCATCATCTGCCTTTCCAATTAACTAGTCTCATACATCTTTCCACTACGTAAAAAAATCCCACCGATCATTAGCAGTTCTACTCACAAGGTATGCACCCCAATTCATACCTGGTAAAACATTCATCCACCTCCTCATTCCCTCGAATTTTTGTGTGACCTGGAACCCATCTCACTATTGCGCTAACTTTTATGGCAACGAAGTGAAAAACGTGTATTTTCTAGAGACAAGAAATCGCCTTTCCTGTCTGTAATGCATGAACTGCTGCCTGATTGTGCAGTAAAACAAATATCTTCTACCCAAATCGCCTTGCTATAATTGTAGCCGTAAGAGCTGTGGTGGCGCCAACTATTTCTGCATCATATACTTCGCCAACATCTAAAGCAGACTACGAGAATAACGCCTTACAGTGTTTAACACCGGTCAGCCACACCACTGAAGATGGTAATAACTTCAAACTGAGCACGATTAAAGACAATGGCCTCGCAGCTCTCTCGAGAGACTGCTCAACGGCCCTCCCCCCAAACACACGCAAATCCGATGTCCCCAGACGTCAAAATGGTCAACATCCTGCCCATCATCCCACTCGCAAATCCCACACACTCAACACAACCAAGCTCTTTCGAAAAGAGCATGACAGAATTCCTCGAAGCCGAAGCCCATAAATTACAACAGCGCATGGCAGAGGCGAGACTCATAATCAGCAGATTCTGCAGATTACTCGACGAGATTACAGACAAAGAGCTGCGCAGGGAGACCGAAATCGCCCCGGCTGGTCTAAAGGACCAGATTGCAAATATCCTGGCAGGCAGAAATTGTCGTCCTGCACAAACAAATCTACTAGCCACCAGCACGCAACCTGTACGGGCACAGGAGGCAGTCGCCCCCCGTACCACCTAATCTCGCGCGCAGCGAAGACCGACCAAGATCACAAACGCCCCAGCTCCACCCCCAGCTGCGACGCCCCAACCAGCCGTAACCGCTCCGCGAAGAGTCTGGCCAATGGATGAGCCAGAATTGATCATACCATCATTGGATGGCGATTGGACGGAGGTTTCCCGCCTGAGGGCTAGGAAGCCAAAACAAACGCCGCCAGCACTTCCAGCTGAGACTCCCGCGCGACCTATCCAATCGACCAGTAGGACAAAGAGACCTGAGACCGCCCAACCCGATGAACGTCTGTTCCTCAGGCTGCCTGAAGGACATCCGTGGAGATCCATGTCTCCACATTTTGTGAAACTGAGCCTTGCGGCAAAACTGAGAGTTGCGACCTCGGCCATCAACATGGTCACGGTAGTTAACTCAGGATTTGCCATTACAGCTGCCAATGAGGCAGCCAAAAATCGTCTTCTCGAGGAGGTTCATCGCCTAGGGAGAGAAGGAGGAGAAGCGGATGAAACAACAGGCGGAAACCCTAAGGCAGACCTCCTAACGCAAGGCCTCAAGCTGGAGGCTGCATCCAAATGGACGTCGGTACTCGCCCCTAACGTCCCCGACTACCTCCATACATTGGAGCGCCCAATCACTGTGCCGGAACAAGGTGCAACAATCAGATTCCAACATGTTTCTGTTCCGGTTACCAAGGAAATGGTCATGGAAGAAGCTGCCCTCAGAACTGGTGCAACCCCCATTTCTGCACGCGCTCTTGCCTCCAACAGTGGTCGACCAGCAAATGACTGGTTGATCCACTTCCCAGCCGGCACCCCCAAACTCGGAGAGCGACTTTTCGAGACCAGCGGCCGTCTCACAGCGTTCCGTCGCCAACCACGGATCGCACAGTGTAACCGATGCTGGGGCCACCACCCGACAAAGATCTGCTCCAGAGCAGAGAGGTGTATCAGATGCGGCTCCTTAGAGCACAAACTCGAAAGTTGCAAGCAAGAGATCCCCCGTTGCATCAATTGCCACGGGCCTCATAGAGCCGACGACCCGAATTGCATGGCACGCCCAGCCTGTGCAAATGGAAAGACAATCCCACAAACCCACGACCAACTGACTGTCATTCGCCAGCGCGGACAAAAAGACAGGACAGCAATAATAAGAGAAGCAGAAGCCAAGCAGAAGGCCGCCGAGCTGACTGCCGACAACAACACCCCATCCCCTTCTTAATGCCCGTAAGGGACCACAACCTTCCGGAGGTAACCAATCGACCGACAATCACGTTCCTCTACGCAAACCTCGGCAAAGGAGGACCCTCAAATGACATCATATTACAAGCCGCCTGGGATGCTGGCACAGATGTTCTACTCATCCAAGAACCCTGGGCCTCTAGGAACAACGACAGCTGGCTCATGAAGTCACACCCTGGGTTTGATAGATACTCACCAAACACTGGAGGAGCAGATACGCCTCGGCCTAGGTCAGCAATATACACCAGAAAAGGGAGAGATACCCAGCAAAAATTCTTGTGTGGTACATCCCCAGACTTTGCAGCCGTAGTGATAGACAATGCGACATTTGTCTCCATATACCGGGCTCCAGGTGTAGCCTTACCACCCCTGCTATCATGGAACCCAGCTGGACCGACAGTAATCGGCGGAGACTTCAATTCAGTGCACCCAGAGTGGCAACCCTTAGCAGGACGCTCGCACGGAGACGGCCACATTTTGACCGAGTGGATGCTCGAGCACGGCATGACCCTGGCCTCGAGCCCAGGTGTGCTGACACACGTAAGGGGCAACACCCTCGACCTAATATGGTCCAACGCTGGCGCCATTGCCAACGTGGCACCGGAGCTCGATTCCACTTCAGATCACTTGACACTCGCAGGCGACGTCCCGCAGTCAAATGCTAGCGGATCGAATGCCATCAGACTCAATAGCCCCATACGGGTAAGCGATAACGCACTAGAAGACTTCACAAAAGTCGTTGGGGAATGGAGCAGAAACCTAGGAAGACAGGAGATCAGGACAGCAATGGACGTGGAAAATCTTGCCAGCAATCTCGCGGAAATCCTCAGCGACGCGATAAAAGCAACCGGGAGACGAGGCTCACCTCAGCCGGGGCAATCGGCCCCATGGTGGACAGACGAGTGCCGGGAGGCTAAAGTGATATATAGAACATTTGGGGACGAAGCTAGCAGAAAAGAATTTCGTCGAGCAGTCAAGACAGCTAAACGCCAATACTGGCGCCGAAAATTCTCCGAAGCCAAGACAGATGCCGATATGTACCGTATGGCTCGATGGGCAAAACCGCGGCAGCAAGGAAATACTGCCCCTCTTAGAACCGCAAACGGTTTCGAATCTGATCCTCGACGCCGCGCCACCCTACTCCGGGACATGCTACTTGCCAGGTTCACGAGTGAAAATGACATAGAGGTCAACGCTGACCCGACAGCCGCCGAACCTGAAACCGATCATCTACCATGGATGATAGAGGTTACGGAAGAAGAAGCTAAATGGGTAGCCACATCGTGCCAAGATAAAGCCCCAGGCGCCGAAAACATCACCGTCCGGCTGCTGCGTGCAGCGTGGCCAGCCATAGGACAGGCGGTTCGAGCTCTTTACGAAGGATCTCTCCGCTACAAGCACTTTCCGACCATATTCAAACTGGCCGAGGTAATCTTAATCCCCAAACCCGGCCGCGACCTCAGCACAGCAAAAGGATGGCGACCTATCGCACTTCTATCGTGCCTTGGGAAAGGACTCGAGCGCCTAGTTGCCAAACGAATAGTACACACGGCACTCAGCAGCCAGAAGGTACCTCAGCAGCTAATCGGAGCACTCCCCGGCCGGTCAGCCAATGACCTGGTCGCATGCCTTGTCCACGACGTGGAACATACTCTCAGCCTACAACACAAGGCTGTACTGGTAACACTGGATGTCCAAGGTGCCTTTGACGCGACTCTACACGGACGGCTCCTCCGGCGAATGAAAGGAATGGGATGGGCACCCGAAACAATTGACTGGACGGCTTCCTTCCAACAGGGGCGGTCTGCCCGCGTCCGGTACGAGGGAGGGGTCACAGATGAGGTTATCCTCGAATGCGGCCTCCCACAAGGGTCTCCCTTGTCTCTAATCCTTTTCCTCTTGTATATGTCAGAGGTGGCAGGGGGAAGCAACTGGAGGCTCGGATATGCAGATGACTTGGCTGTGCTAGGTGTAGGTGCAACAGCAGCCTTAGCAGCCGAGGCCGCCCAACGTGAAGTCGACAAAATATTGGCGTGGGCAGAAAGAAATGCTGTGGCGTTTGACCCAACCAAAGCCGAAGTCCTATACTTTCTTGGCCCCCGAGCCCGTGCTACAGACCTACCACAAATCACAATAGGAGACGTAACAATCCAAGAGTCCGAGACCATTAGATGGCTGGGAGTGTTCCTAGACAGAGGCCTTACCTTCCGTAATCATGTTGCCGAATGGACGAAGAAAAGCAACCGACTCGTGCAGCACCTACGCCGACTCACAAAATGCACGCAGGGACCCCCACCAGGACCACTGACGACCATCATCCGTACAGTAGTAATGCCAATTGCCCTTCACGCTGCCGAGGTTTGGTGGCCCGGACTCACCCGAGACACACCCAGAGGCAAAGTGCACAACTCCTGCCGGATGCAAACCGAAGCAATCGACCGAGTCCTATTATCAGGGATCCGCATGGCCCTACCAACATGGCGAACCATGCCCACAGCAGCCCTCCGAAGAGAAACTGGAATTCCACCAGCAAAAGTTCTGCTTGAGGAACGCCGCCTCTTGGCTGCAGCCCGAATTCGTCGCCTCGATGAATACCATCCTCTACGCCTTCGGGCCCTAGAATCCACGGAGGCCGCAAGACGCAGAATCGGTCTGCGAAGTTCCAACAGAGGCCGGCAACCGGCAGACCGAACTCATGCCTCCAGAATACAGAGAGCGTCAAGATTGCTCCCCGAAACAGAGGCTCCACCACCCCTTATGAGGCCCACCCCACCTCCGCCACGGCTCTGCAAAACAGACAAAACAACAGCTGCCAGAACTACGAAGGAATGGCTCAGTAGACTCCCCCAAGATTGCATTTGTACTTACAGCGACGGATCCGGCGCGGCAGGGTCCCACTCAGCATGGGGCTTCGCTGTCTACTTCGGCGGTACGACTGCCAACCTCGAGCTGAGCAACTCCGGGTCCTTGACAGGGGCGGAAGTTTACGACGCGGAAGTGCACGGCACAATGGCAGCTCTCGAAGCAATCATCATGAGCCTTGGCAACCGCCACATCTCGAACATCTACGTTATGTTAGACAACGCTGAAGCAGCACAAGCTTTGATAACGGGGAAGACAACGTCATCCCACTGGCGTGTCCGCAGATTCCGAAGATGGGCGGAAGGTCTGGTAACCCCAGTACGTGTGAAGTGGATACCAGGCCACGAAGGTATACCAGGAACTGAGGTTGCAGATCAACTAGCACGTGAAGCGCTAAACCAGATCGGAAACACGGTAGCCACAGGAACACTCACGATAGCCGCAGCTGGACGTAAAGCCCGAGCAATGGTGAGAGAACTATGCAGCGACTGGTGGACCTCTGCCTGCCCGAGAAGATACGAAGATCTCGAGCTTCAAATGCGCCGCAAGAAACCACCCGAACTCGCGCTCCCTAGGGCGATCTACGCGCGCCTCATCGCAGCCCGGACCGGCCACGGAGACTTCGCGACGTACCACCGCCGATGGAATCATGACACTGCACCGTTACACTGTGAGTGTGGGAGAGAAAAGTCAGTTGGCCATCTAGTACAGTGTCGCAGGGCACTCAGTAGGTGGCGCGAAACTAGTGGACGACGAAGAGCCCCATTGCTCCAGACTCTACTTGGGGCACATGGGTGGCAGAAATTCGCGGAATACGTCCAAGGTAGTGGCATCTACGAGGAGACAGTTCTTGGCATGGTGGGAGTAAGGGCAACCGAGGACAGCTAGAATTTGCGGAGGGGGACGGTACCTGCAAAAATGGAGGAATAGAAATGAATAAGCTCGGGCGCGTGGTGGCCGAGGTCCAAGAACTATGAGAGGGGGCAATTTTGGTGGTATTAAGGCGTAAAGGCGCGAGACAGATTTTTCTTTTTGTTTGTTTGGTTCGCTGGGCTGCTGGGGCCAACTTGTTCAACACATGTATGTACTCTAGCATGGTTCCGGTCATTCTTGAGAGACGAGGTAGAGCGGTCAACCTGATCGCACTCGGCCTCGCTTGTGTCTGACCCACCAGGGGTTTAAGGCACGTTAAACTACAAAAAATAAAAAAAAAATGGAATCTCGGCGGAGCGGAGCTCCAAGTATATATCCGAGGAACACGTGAGCTTGATTTTCAGCCAATCATGAATTTTCCAGTTTTGAACTGGTCGAATTCAGAAAGATCACGTTCGACTTCGCACCATTTACATAACTTGCTCATGTTCGAGGGTCGAAGCGCTTGGTGCTGTGTGATGTTGAAGAAGGAGCTTTTGTTGAACGAATTGATGTTGAAGAAGAAAGGGGTCGCTTACTAAGCGGACCCACCGGCCTTTTTGTTCCAGGGGTTCACAGCCAATCATTTTTAGAGTTCACTAGTTTCACGCTAAAAGTTCCGTAAGTAAGAAATCCTCGTTCCTCGGATAATAAAAAACATCTAAAGCAGCCTGTCCCTTTTTAAACGTGACACTCCCTCGTTAATGGACAAATCCCCAGGAAGAGCGTCCATAGGCAATAGATGACCCGTCTAAGTAAGCGCAAATATTGGTAGGAGAGACCGAGCTCACCTATTTCGAATGGGCTTCCATCCTCTACGGCTTAGTACCAAGATTTTTTTGATAAACTGGTGGAGGAAGTGTTTCGGCAAGCTCGGCTGTAGGGAGCTGTTGATATGCACGTTGTACCCGCTACATTATAGAGCCAGGGTACTTCGTTACCCTTGCCTTTCTTTTGTATTTAAGGATGCCCAGGTTTGGACACAAGCTAGCTCTAGCTCGAAGTGGATGCCGGTTATCCAGGGAATGAAGCCGAGCGGCAAGTCGCAAACGGATGCCTTCGAGAAGAATCTGAGCTGGAGATATGCCTGCTTATCTATGAAGAACTATATTTGGTGTTGTTCTCCATCCTGGTAGTGCAGATCTGATGGCTAGATGCACAGCTTTGTTGATCAGATTACAAAAATGCGAGGTTGCAGGCGTAGCAGTCCCCCGAGCCGTCTCCCGTGTTAAGCCAGGCCACCATACTTCTGCGCCAAAAGTTGCTACTGGAACTATGCATGTATTGACCGCGGTCACCATAGGGCCTGGAGCAGCTCCACGTTTGACTGAATTCAGGCGACGCATGTAACAGCTGGTAAGCTGGTTTATCCCTGTAGCCCATGCTGTCCATAGGCATCACAGACTCTACAAGGATAGTGCATCGTACCAGGTCAGTGCGCATAAGTAGCGGGTCTCTTCGCTTGAAACACTAGGGGCTCTAGATACGCAATGCCTCCCTCAAACAATAGACCTAAGCTTACTGGTACCTGGAACTTGCTGATACAGGAGGTTCACGGAGGCATGAGAATCTCAGAAGTCTACGATGACACTGAAGCCAGGGGAGTTGTCTGGGCTGAGGAGGATTGTAGTATATATATTTGTAAAGCAGCAACGTAGTTACTCCTCCATAGATTCGAATATTAACTACCTCTAATCATCTAGCTGCGCAAGCGCTCTTGACTAGACTGTGACAACGCATATGCTGAGCCGCCTTGAGGGTTTTGCTACACCATGTAGTCACATGATGCTTAAACGACAGCATATGATCAAGGTGCACCCCAAGCCATTTAATGTGCTCGGCTGGCTCTACCAAATTTTCATTTATTCGGAATCTCACAGATTCCTCTTGAGCGCGTCCCGGAAATTGTATAACCTCTGACTTTGCCGCCTCGAATAAGATAGCATTTCTCTGCGCCCAATCTAGCCAGGAGTGTGTCGCATAGAATTTATGCACGTTCGGCTTGATCTGAAACAAATCTTCCTTCGTACATGAGAGATGGGCGTATCTTCGCTTGTCTGGGAGTAGCCCATTGCATGAGTCTAAAGACGTCAGAAGATTTCATGGCCTCTACTTTTCGCTTCCAATGCTATCTCTTTGCAGCAGCGACCGTAGCTCGAAGAGATTTTCCGTACTGATTGCGTTCTGTAATCGAGGTAGCGGAGTGATATTGTGAATGGGCTTCTTTACAGTCAGGAGTCCACCAGGGAGCAGCTCTACCAGATGTCTTGTTCCGCTGTTTTCCAACTGCCTTCAGCGCATGTTTTAATGCTCTGCAAATATCTTGTGCAAAATTGTCTGTCTGATCCACTGTGTTAGGCTTGTTGTCATAAGCAGTATGTAGACAGCGTGGGGAGACACAGAAGACAAGAGGTGGGTGTCAGGCTAAAGGTTGCCATCCTACATGATACACGAGATAGATGCATCACCACTCGGCTAAAAGGCCAGACCAGAATCATAGAACACTATGATCTGGCAATCTCCATATACATTGTGAGAGGACCGTCCTAGAATAACTCAAAGTAGAGGTTCAATATAATAAATTAAGAAGTGCGTGAAGTTTAACATACAACCACGTAGCCCTATATACCTTTCTTCCAATTCCATATTCTTCTAGAATCTAACCAACCCAAGATCACCACAACCGATTGTACAAACTTCAGAATTAGATCGAAGCTATAAGAATTATCATCAACGCCTAAACGCCATTACAACATCTTTACACATGCCTATCATCATCTCGCTTGGTACATGTATTTTGATAATCATCAGCAACGCTTTAGCAAAGGTTCATTAGTTTATTAGCTGCATCCCTGTTTCCTAAGCGTCCGATATAACTAGTACATGTACATGTACACAAGCTAGCAATGCACGGACAGTGGCATAATTATACAAGGGCCAGGGCCCGAGTTCCAACAAGGGTTCTAACCCTCACATATATATATTATACAGTAGAGGCTTTCCTGACACTTGTCAACAACGCGATGAAACAAAGGTATGAAGTCCGTAAGCTGTTTATTTTCTATATGAAGAAGACATACTAAGGGTTCTACAAAGGCTTCTTTATACTCTACTCTTTTTATCTTTACGGTGCTTTTCCTAGCTTGGCAAATCAACAGACGATATCCTGATCTAAAGATAGAGATAGTCTATCATATATCTAATTATAGAAATCAGACCCCCCCCGGATCTAAAGATAGAAATAGCCTTCCAGCCGTGCATGGACTAGAATCAGGCGCAGCCCATAACATTCACAGAGTCTAAGGAGAAGACTGGTAGGAGCCACTCCGAGACTACTTTTACAAACTGCGGAACATTCTTCTTCGACACGGTCAGGGGACCCTTGTTGGTTTATTTCTGTTGGTTATGAATGTAAATTGATCCACGGATAGGATAGTGGTCGCTAGTCATACATTCCTCCTTGTCAACCCACACGCTAGAATCGTAAATATTTGTCCAAGCTGGGTCCAAAGTATTCCCAGCACGATGAGTGGGCTCTCCAACTATCAGGCATATCAAATTGTGGTCTTCGGCCCATTTTTCAATTTCTTCACCCTGCCCACAAGTGCGTGCGGCGCAAGGTTGCCAGGCCCAGTGTACAGAGTTAAAATCACCAATAGCGACTGATTTCGGATCAGGGGTCCAGTTTAATAATGGTTCATCTGCTGAAGAATTGTGTAAAGGTCGTTACTATGGATGATAATTGAACCCTTGGACGTTGACTTTGGCTGATGACTCTGACTGTAGACGGTGGCTATGGACTGAGGGCGTGGACTGTGAAATTGATGGACAAAACAATGACAATGACAATAACTATGAATCAAGATAAGATTATATTTAAACAATGATTAAATAACAAAACTCAGGTCTGAAGAACCTCTAGGTACAAAGGCAAGGCCACTATTTATACAAGTATAACTCCATCTCTACAAGGGCCATCTGGCCGACGACCAGGCAATCTTAGAAATACATAGAATATAAGAGAATGCTGTAGAAGCCCAATCGAGCATTACAAGAGAGAGAATAGTATGGAAACCTATAGAACCTTGACCCAAAATCCCTAGTGTTTAGAAAAATGTACAGAAGTTTCTAGAAGAATGGAATTGTCAAGTGACAACACGTGAATCCGTTACTACTCATGTGACAGCAGTAGGTAGATTAGTCGCTGTTCCTGACAGATTGTGTGGTGCTTTGTACACATTTAGAAATGTTATTCCGTTTACTACAACCCAACAATAGTCTCCTGTCGGAGTAGATGAGGGAAACTTTTGGACTGCGACTACTTCCTTGGGATTCTTCCGGGTGTAGGTAACGGCGCAGGATCGGACATCTGTACCACCAAACGGGATATGGCAATCAAAATGGGGATGGGATTTTGACCAACCCGATCACCATGGTTCCTGTATCAACAAGATATCGAGCTGCAACTCACATGCGCGAGCTAGCGCGATAAAATGTGTCGTGCCCCCTATTCCCACATTGACTGACATAAACTTTAGCAAAGAAGGAAGAAGTGGCGGCCCCGTGAGGAGCCTTTCATAAACGCATTTCGTCACCTGCCGAGGAAGAGGCAGGTGACGCTTGAATATTCTCTGTCGTGGAAGTATTACTAGAGTCCTGGATACTAGTGGAGGCAGCAGCAGCTTCCGCAGCAGCCGGCACTTTTGACTCGGCTGCTTTGACACGAACTAGCAACTGATATTCGCGGTCCCCTACCTGATGGTAAATTTTGAGCCGTTCCTTAGTGGGTGCTCCAGCGCGTTTAGGGCGGGCCAAACACTTTAAACTATCTGATCAGTGTGGACCCCCACAGTTCCTGCATCTAGTTGGGGCTCTGCACTCGTCCTCGGCATGCATAGTAGAGCCACAATTCCCACAGGAGGGTGCCCGCGAGCAGGTTTTGTGGGAATGGTGACCATTGCAACGCTTACAAAAGTCAATTGCATATTGTTTCTTAAATTTAGCTGCTATCCCCGATTCGTCGAGGACCCTAAAGCCAGGGCGAGGTGCCTTTGAAAAGAAGGCCATCCAAGTTCTATGGGGTGCACCAAATCTCTGATAACCAAATAGCTTCACTGTGACAGGGCGCACTGAAGTGACTCGTTCAATCTCGTCTATTAGCATAGTTTTCGTTACCTCTAAGCGAGTCACTTTCAGGCGATCATCAAGTCTGGGAATGATTGTAGGAACAGTAGGTATGAGAAGCTGAACCCAGTTTAAGGCAGCTTCAAGTTTGGCACCAGACAGGAAAAGGCCATTTTCTGCTTTGAGTAGTTCGTCCCTCGCGCTGGAACTTGAGGGGCTCAAGGCGAATCCCGAATTGACGGGTTTAATCTTTCCAATTAAAGAAGGTGATATTGACAATCTTTTCACTAACAATTCACGAAGACCAGCGGGTGAAAGTTTACGCCACTCGTGCTCTCGAGGGAGCCAAACAAAAAGTCGACAATCCTGAGAGGCAGCTGCATTCGTCCTGTCAGCATGATTCGCTGCCACTGTCTTTTTAAAGTTATTAGGAGGTATTACTGATGATTGACTGTTTTGTAAGCCTATTCTTGCTTTCTTGAGACCTTTGCGAGCCACGGTTGTCCATGTGCTGCCGTTCAATTGCGGTTTTTGTGGCAATGTCTGCTGTCTCAGAGGAGTCGCATGCACTGAATTATTGGCACGGGGTGAAATAAATGGAATAACTGGGATTGCTGCCGCTACAGGTTTGTTTGATTCCCTAGTTTTAGAAGTATTCGTACCTTTAGCTGGTCACGAATGTAATGGGACTGGAGGATTTTGCGGAGCGTCAGAAGCAACAAAGAGGGATATTGCCTGATGGAGATATTTCCTCAGAGCAGTGGCCTCGCCCTTCTGGTTTTCGTCTTTAAAACTGCTAATGGTACTATCGATGTTGCTGATTACACTTGTACAAATCATCACTCGAGTTTGCCCAGCGCGTTCACGTAGCTGCCTTGCCGCAAATATCTCCAAGATCTCGCCAGGGAGGAAGAAGTTGGTGTTTTCGGAGCCATGGTCAGTAGTTTCTGGAACGGCATCCGTGGATACGCGTTTCGATGGAGGAATAGGCTGGAGGATGTGCCTGTTACACACTGCAGAATTGGTTGCAGCTGAGGATGACGGTAGCGATGGTGGCGCGAAAGGGTGGGGTGAGGGAATGAAGGAATCTGGGGGAGTAAGGGGAGTAAGAAGGCTTCTTTCCGTCGTAGAAGCTGAGCTTTCCATAACGTCTTCCATGAAGCAAAATTTGAGAGTATGTCTAGTAAGGAAAAGGTGCAGGATTATGTACAGGTATGGTTCGGATAAACAGTATTTCCGTAATGCCGTCAATGATGGTGAACATGATGAATATTAGTCATACTTCCAGTATCACACACCATGGACATTATTATCGATAGTCCTGCTTCGACAACGGACAGAAGCTTCCAACATACTACCCCTCCTGATCCTTCTTCCTTGCCCTTCCCCCCCAATACTGCGCCACCATCACCTCCATCACACTCAGTGCCACCAAACAATCCGGCGGCCGATAGGCACATCCTTCAGCCTGTTCCACCCTCCAAGCGGGCGCCAACCGATACGATCCCTCGAAGCAAAAGCATTGCGTCCGAAACCATGATCTCGTATCTCCCACGCGAGCTTGCAACAATCGTTGAGGAAAGACAACGTCGCGAACGTGCCTGGCATGTGCGCATGATGATGTGCACGACTGTTATAAGCAGCATCAACAGTCTTCTCGCCAATTTCAACGAAGGAATCGAGAAAGAGGAAGGAATAGCGTATCAAAAGTACTTCCGTCGAGCAATCTCGCTCTTCGCGGCTTCTTAAGCAGCTCCAACTCCCCCTCCCGTTCCCACACATTCTCGCCCATCAAAAGGCAGCAAAGTAAACAAAACAAATTTTTCGAAAAAATCAGCCGTGGTTGCAGTGCCACAAGTCGCATTGGCTCCAGTTCGAGCTGGAAAGCAGACGCAAACCAGCGTAACCAACATACCTAGTAAGCCTGTTGCCACTGAAAACTCTTGGGCTACTGTTGTTCGTAATGGACACAAGAAGGTAAGAGCTGCTACGGCCGAAACATAAAGTGCTGGAAAAAAATAAACCGAATGAACAACAAAATTTATCAACACCTGAGAAAGTTTCTCACCAGTCATTTCGATCAAACATGAGTGGAATATATGGCAAAAATCATCACGTTCTGTAAGAGAACGGTACGCCAGCTTCTCGCAATCGTACGTTAAAAATGAATTTATTTTCTATCTAGAGGAGAAATTCATGACTACGGAGGGTTTTGGCTTAATATAAACATAACGCGTCGCGTCACCTGCGAGACTTTACTAAGCAGGGTCGAGGCTTTTCCAAAATAGGTATAACGCCTATTCGGAGCCGGATAAACTCCAGTTCCAGATAAACGAGGCCACGGCCTGTAACATTACCCCCCCCGCCCATAGTAAAGCGTTATTGCCGAATATTTATTGTTTTTGACTTCGCCAACAAAGATCTTTTGGTCAGTTTGCGGCGACCTATGATTGCGCCAGCGTCTTCTCCAGTATTATCTTCTTTACCATATTTTGATTCAAATATATCCAGCGCTTCGGTTTCCTCCAAATTTTCACGGGGCTCCCATGTCGGCTCTGCAAATCCTTTCCATTTCACCAGGAGTAAACGCCAGTGACCTCGTCCAACCTTTGTTTTTTCTGAACGCAAAATTTTTTCAACATCGTGTATATTGGCGTTTTCAAAAGCATAATCTTTTCCATCCTCTTGCATATCAGGTTTAATAGGTGGGGGTTGTACATCGTCTATTATTTGCGATGGTAGGGGGTCTGTCGCTGCTCTTTTAAGCAAATCTACGTGAAAACGTGGCCAAATTCCTGAAGGTGTATTTAGTTCCACCGAATGGGAGTCGATTATCTTAGTAACTTGATACTTTGCGTTGATCCATGAGAGCTTTTTAGATAGTTGAGGAGTTTGTATGTTCTTCAAGTTTAACCAAACTCTATCTCCCACCTTGAATATTTCGGCCTCAGAACGTTTCCTATTTGCATATTCTTCCATTCTTTGTTGTGCCGAAGCCATAGAAGCTTGTGCAAGCTCTTCTGCTTCATGAATCCTTTTAACAAAGTTTTGTGCTCGTTTTTCAGGTGCTGATGGCTTTTCTTTTGGATTCACCAGTTGAATCGGTTCAATGTGGTATCCATGTTCCGCGAAGAAAGGACTCATGCCGAGGGAAGACACGGTTCTATTATTAATTGCAAGCATTGCACAGGGTAAAAGTTCTTTCCAATCGAATTGGGCGTAAGTTATGAAAGCTCTTAAATATCCAAGAACTTCTTGGTTCATCCTCTCCGTAGCCCCATCTGTTTGTGGGTGAAAAGCCGTAGATAAACGCTGTTTTACACCTGTTAATCTGCATAATTCTGTCCAGAAATCTCCAACCCAGTTAGAACCTCTGTCTGATGTAATGTAGTTAGGAAATCCATGGTGTCTGACATGTAATCTAAGGAATACACTTGCACAGTGTTCGGCTTTCATGCTTGTCATATCCTCAAGCGCAACACTTCCTTTTAAACGATCCACCACGACCATTAGATACCGTGGCTCACTTGCCGTTTTTGCCGGCAGATCGGTCATGAAATCTATGCCGAGCTCACTATTAAACCTGTCAGGCACTGGTAGTGGTCGCAGTAACCCCTTTTTACTCTCTCTCCAAACATGACTCCGGCCGCAAACATCGCAGTTACGACAGAACCTTCTTACACATTTCGAGATACCTGGCCAAAAAAATTACGGCCTAAAATTGCCAAGGTGCTGTCTCGTCCCGGGTGCCCTGTAACTTGTGAATCATGTGTTTGCTGAATTAAAGCTGTTTGTAGCGGCTCATAGTTAGGGATCCAAACTCTATCTCGAAATCTGAGCGCTCCTCTAGCATCAAAGCTACATTCTGCCAAAGAGATTTTAAGATGTTTGAGAGTCGGTGGAAGGCTTCTTTCTCCCTTCTCCAAACTTTTGTAAAGAGTGGAAATATCCTTATCTTCGAGTAATGCTTTATTCCATAGGGTTTGAAAAATTTCCTCTTCAAACATACTTGAGCCTCTAGGAATATTACTTGTGTTATTTCTCTCGGCTTGCTTAAGTCGATTTCTGGTAACAACGCCTGATAGCCAAGAATCTTTTATTAACTGTACGTCTCTATTTTTAATTCTATAATCGTCCGAGCCTTGTGGCATATCTTGCTCGCGTCTTGATAGTGCGTCTGGCCTTGCAGCTTGCTTTCCCGGTCTGAATTTTATAATGAAATTGAAATTTGACAGAAACTGCGACCAACGCATTTGGCGCTCGTTAAGTGTACGTATAGTCATAAAATGTCTGAGATTCTTGTGGTCCGATAGGACCGTGAAAGGTTTACTTAGTCCAATTAGCATACCCCGCCATTCCTCCATACAACGAATGATGGATAGCATTTCTTTGTCATGGATGTCATAATTAACCTCTGCCGGGGTCAATTTCTTTGATAAGTACGCAATTGGCTTTAGTTGCCCCTTTTCGTCCTTTTGTGATAACAACCACCCAGTACGTAACCTGAACTATCTGCTTCGAGTACGGTCTCCTTTTCATCGTCCCACATGGCTAAGATCGGGGATTTTATGAAGCGCTGTTTTAATTCTTCAAATACCTTCTGTTGGGGGACCTCCCACTGAAATTGAGCATGCTTTTTGGTTAAGCTTAACAGGGGTGCTGCGATTCGTCCAAAATTAGGTATGAAATCCCTATAGAAATTTGCAAAGCCTATAAAACTACGAATCCCTTTCGTGCTTACTGGTGCTTGCCAACTAGTAATAGCCTTCATTTTATCAGGATCGACCTTGATACCTTCTCCTAAGCATAAGATAAAGCCAAGGTATTTTGTCTGTTTAACTGCAAATTCACTTTTTTGGGGGTCCATTTTAAGACCTGCGAGTCCGAGCCTTTTAAGGATCATGTTCACTTTACTCCAATGATCTACAACATCTCCAGTCGTGTAAATGAGGACATCATCAAGATATGCTGAGCAAAAGTCGCCTAGAAATTCTCCTAAGACACTATTAATATATCTTTGGAAGGCGCTTGGAGCACCGGTCAGGCCAAATGGTGTAACTAGCCATTCGAATGAGCCAAAGCGCGTGCGAAATACTGTTTTCTTTTCATCTCCCTCACGCACTCTTAGCTTATGAAATGCGGCGCGTATATCTACCTTTGAAACCCAGGTCGCTTTTGTTAACTGCCGTAGAGTTTCTTTTATCAGTGGGATCGGGTACCTATCTTTTACTGTGATTGAATTTAGTGCTCGGTAGTCCACACAAAATCGTAGTCCCCCGCCGGGTTTCTTTGCAAACAAGACTGGGGCTCCACCGGCTGAAGAGCTAGCCCGGATCCAATTTCGGTCAAGATGATCTGTCAACGTTTTCCTGAGCACAAGTAACTCTGCTCTTGACATATCGTACAAAGGGCCAAACGGAATTTCCTTTTCCCTGCCCTGTTCATCCTTAATTAACTCGATCTTAGTGTCGACGCCAGGTCGATGAGGTGGTAGCTCGTGATTCTCGTCCTCGGTAAAGTACTGTGCATTGTCGCGAACTTCTGGTGGTAAACTAGCCTTAATTTCATCAGGTGTCTGTTTCCTTTTAGTCTCAAGAGCCTTATTTATATCGGACATTGATGCTGCAAACAATTTCGTGTCTTGATCCCTTTTACCACGTGCTCTCGTAGCTATTGCCGCGAATTGAGATCCAAGGACCTGGTGAGCACTTCCTAATTTTACTTTGAGATAATTTATCTTCGCTTTACTGTTTTGGCTCATCCGATCTTCCCATCCTTTAGCTCTTACAATGAGACCACCTTTCGAACCAAAACGAATGGCGCGTCGGCGAGCATCGTAGACCACGGCATTGGCTCTCATCCATGGGTCACCTAAAATCATATCATAAGATAAATCCTCGATGACGTACCCATAAATTTTCTCGCGCCTACCATCTATGTCTGTGTCTACGTAAGTTAGTTTATTTATGACCCTCCGCTGGGAATCTTTTTTTTGCGAGTCGCAATTCCCTGGTTTTAATAGATATTTGCGGTAACTTGTGGCGTTTGACAAACGAGTGATTGAAGGCAGCATAGCATAAACATCCCGTGTCCATTAGAGCATCAACATAAAAGCATTTATTGAGCATTATCTCTAATAGAAACGGAGAACTATCCAACTTCTTTACAATTACACTTAAATCGTCAACCAAAGATTTAGTCACCCCCTGAGCCCGACTTTGCCCAGGGTTTACTCGTTTTCCGAGACATTATTTCCAAATTCCTCTTCATCCTCCTCTGCTTCTATCGATCTGGACTTGGAGTTCTTTGGTCTTTTAGTGAAGACCGCATTCATATCAGCAGGTCTCTTGGCCCATGTAAAATTAGGACACTTTTTGAAGTAGTGGCCCTTCTCTTCACAGCGAGTGCATTTACCTGCGGCACGAAGGGCAGCAAACTCTTCTGGTGTCTTCCACGGAGCAGATGGCTAGTTCCTGATAGCTTTATTCTTTTCACTGTTTTTTGAGTTGACAGCATTTATTATTCCCGCAAGTTGAGAAGTGCTTAGTCCGCTTACCCCTGACATTGGGGTGTCGCCATCCGCGTCCACAGCAGTTGCTCTGTCCTGTGATAGTGAATGTGCTGGTGCTTGATAATTGAAGCTAGGATTATGAGGGACGACACCCAGTCTGCTTATGTACCATGTCTTCGATTGTTTGGGGCCCTGCTTAGGTATATAATCCTCCTGTGATTCTAGCTTACTAGCCATATTTCGCACCTGTCGAACAAAAAGAGTATAGTTAGTCTCCGAGAGAGTACAAGGCATCAAAAGCTTCGTTAGACTCTCGTTTAAACCAAGACTAAGGCCATTTATCTTCATATAGCCCTCCCAGTTGATACCTCTCGCTTGTGTTAGCATGTGCTCAAAATCGTTTAAATACGAGGCGAAGGTCTGATGTTTTCCTTGCCTCATCCTTGACAACTTCTCATTGGCAGTCCGGACCGACGTTTTGTCTTCGAAATTATCATTAAAATGGTCTATGTAAAGTTCATAGTCCCAATCGTTGTCTGGACCTCCTGTTGTGTACCAGTGAGAGACACGACTTCTGAGATTCTTGGGGATGGTATTCATCATGTCCATGCACACCGCTTTGTGGCCTCCCAGCAGGTCCCAGTCAGCTTCGATTTTGGCTGTAAGCTGAATTATATATGTCGGGTACATCTCTTTGGAACCGTCCCATTCTGGCCAACTTGACGCTTTTTTCTTGTCTGTGTGTGGATTAGGTCGTAAAGTCTTTCCCTGATTGACGTCACTCGTGTCAATTATTGCTAATAGCCGTTGTAGCTGATCACTATTCAAGGATAACGTGACATTCGTTGTTTGCTGTGAAACGAATTGATTAGCCCTTCCCTTACCCTTACCATTGTCGAGGGCATCTGTATACATATGATCCGTCATATTTTCTTCAATTGATTTAGCGATTGGTGAGAATGCGTCAGATGAGGAAAGTGAATAAAAATCTTGGGTCGTAACTGATTTGTAGTCCGATAAAGATGAATCTGGAGAGGGAACTCGATAAGAGCATGTATTCATGCAATTTAAAAACCAGACAGCTAGGAGAGGTATAAGCCAATACTTGCACTAGTTGTGTAAAGATGAGATAGAAAATATGTAAGAGAACGGTACGCCAGCTTCTCGCAATCGTACGTTAAAAATGAATTTATTTTCTATCTAGAGGAGAAATTCATGACTACGGAGGGTTTTGGCTTAATATAAACATAACGCGTCGCGTCACCTGCGAGACTTTACTAAGCAGGGTCGAGGCTTTTCCAAAATAGGTATAACGCCTATTCGGAGCCGGATAAACTCCGGTTCCAGATAAACGAGGCCACGGCCTGTAACACGTTCCAACAAAATTTGAAGATAAAAGGCTTATTCTCCGACTACCTTTGGAGCATGATTGGAGGAAATTATCACCCGCAGGGATTCGATAGGTAGTTGTGAAGAAAATGGCTATCTCACCTGCACATATTGGGCTGATTAAGCCAATTCGCTTAGGATTTGCCCTGAGTCCTAGAAATCCCAATGCCCGCGAAGTATTGCTGCAAGCTGCAAATGGGCTCTTTTTGACAGGTGCCAAACTCGTTCCTGCTGAAAATTTAGTGCCTTTCCTCATCCCGACAGTCCCTGCTTTTATTTACACTGATAAGGGGCGTTTTGTGGTAACTCACGAGATGCTGTTAGACGAAATTGAATGCGTCTCTTCAGTACGCCCAACCGCAGTAAAAGTGTTTGGCAGCGTCAATCATGACGCCCCGCATAGAACATGGCTAGGACTGTTCTCAAAAGCACCTTGACCAGGTTTTCGTGTGTTTGATGAATCTGGCCTGGCAAAAGTTTTCAAAAAACAAGATCCCATAGACTTTTGCAAAAGATGCAATGTCTACCACTCAACAAGGAATTGTTCTAGAGCACCTTCTTGCGGAAACTGTGGCTCGACAATACACACACAAGATGCATGTCAAGCTCTCACACGATGTCGGAACTGCGGAGGTCCACACTGCTTTGACAGTCATAGATGCTTAATTCGGCCAACTCGCAGCGGCCCTCCAACTAAGGAACAGCTAAAAATCTTTCGTCAGGCTGGAGATCGCGAATATCAGGCAGTGGTTCGAACTAAAGCTGCTGAAGCGAGGGCGTCAACTGCAGAGGAAGCAGCAAACGCTGTAAATTTTAGTCAAAATCTTGAGACCACGAATTTTGAAACCTCAAAGCCACCCACCGATGTGTCGACGGAGGACTCTATGCAGTTATGAAGGGCTCACCTCAGAGCCACTCGTTGCCTCCTCTCAGGTTTATGTCAATAAATGTGGGAAGAGGGAGCGCCGCGCACGATTTTGCACTTTCGCGAGCCCGCGAAGTACAGTTAGATGTTTTGCTAGTTCAAGAACCTTGGTGGACTGGATGCACCAAATCACATCCTTACTTCAATTGTCACATGCCCTATGGAGGCGTCGACGTCCGACCACGTGCTGTCACCTACACAAGGAAGGATGCCAATAATATCCAGGCAGTTCAGGAATCCCCTTCCTCAAGGCCTACAGGAGACTACTGTTGGGTTAAAGTGAATGGAATTACATTTCTAAACGTCTATAAAGAACCTCATAACTCTTTAGCCGTTGAACCGTTGTTGGAGTGGAACCCCCCTTCTTAGATAATTGCTGCTGGAGACTTTAACTCCGTTTACTGGGCTTGGTAACCTAGCGCTAGAAGCTCCTATGGCCAAGGAGAAGAAATAGAAGGATGGGCAGACAAACATCGGCTATCGTGTCTAATTCTAGGTGAACCGACGCATCATGCCGGGAACACTTTGGACCTTGTATGGTCAAACATCAGCGGTGCTTCTGCATGGGTAGACCGAGATAAGTGTATGACAAGTGACCATTTTCCAATTTCTGGAATTGTAACCTGCTACACTAGAGCTACCAATAAAACGAAAGGTCCATTCAGAGTTTCAAAAGATAAGGTTCCTCTGTTTGCACATCTAGTTTCTCAATGGATCCCCAATGTTCAAGAATTAACAGCGACAGAAGAGATCGAACAATTCGCCCAGGATCTGTGCAGAGCTCTAACCGATGCTCTTAAAGCAGTTGGTAAAGCTTCCAGTGGGGGATCAGGCAGGTCAGCTCCTTGGTGGACCCCAGAATGCAAGGCTGCTCGCCTCCAATATCGAGCAGCCTCCACGGAGGCTGACCGCAATCAATATGCAAGGGCCTATCGGAACACTATTGCTAGGGCAAAAAGAGAATATTAGAAGAGGCGCATAGAAGAAATGAAATCTCTGCCAGATATTTACAGGCTCATGCGATAGACCAATCCTCGGCATTCAAAAATTCCTCCACCTCTGCTTTTAACGGGCGCCTTGTCTCAGAACAAGCGGAGCGTGCGGAAATTTTACGAGATAGCCTTTTGGCGCGGTTTGAAGCATCTGATGATCTCCCCGACCCGATAATAATTACAGATAGCAGGATCACATGGACGATGGAGCTCAAAGACATAGAAGTACGAAATTGCACCATTGGTAGCGGCAATACATCCCCTGGACCAGATGGAATTTCAGTTGATCTGCTCACTGCCTGCTGGAATACTATCGGCCCAATTGTTTCCCACCTGTTTCGCGCCTGTCTTAGGCTAGGTTATCATCCTTTGTGCTTTAAGTTAGCAGAAGTCGTTTTCATTCCAAAAGCGGGTCGAGATCCATCCTCTGTGAATGGGTGGAGACCCATCGCTCTCTTATCGTGCCTCGGGAAAGGATTGGAAAGCGTTATTGCAAAACGCATGTCGGCTCTAGCTGTAACGGCTGGCGTTGTTGCACATCAATAATTTGGGGCTCTACCTAAACGCTCAGCATCCGATTTAGTCTCTTGTGTCGTGCACGACATTGAAGAAGCTCGTACTCAAAAATGGACTTCAACACTTGTAACCCTTGATGTACAAGGCGCCTTCGACGTGGTCCTCCACAATTGACTATTAGCACGAATGCAGAAACAGGGTTGGCCAGAACCGATTCTTCGGTGGACGGCCTCCTTTTTACAAGATCGAAAGGTTCAAGTTCGCTACCAAGGAGGGGTAAAGCATCCTAAGAAGCTAGTCTGCGGTGTTCCCCAGGGATCTCCGATCTCTCCACTTCTTTTTCTTCTGTACATCGCTGAACCTATTCGTAGCGGGAACTCCAGCGCTAGGTTCAGTTACGCAGATGATATCGGCATCCTTGGAATTGGGCGTACAGCTGCTGAATCCGCAGCTATGGCTCAGCGTGAAATGGATATCTTGCTAGAATGGTCTAGTAATAATGCCGTTTCATTCGATATCGGGAAATCGGAAGTGATCCAGTTCCCAGGGCGCCGAGGAGAAAATCTCACCGGAGTGAATGTAAATGGTACCTGGATCGAACCGGCTGAGAAGATTCGCTGGCTTGTTGTGTACCTCGACTCACAACTCACATTCAAGCATCATGTAACCACATGGTGTGGGAAAGCACTTAAAGCTGCTCAACATATGCGAAAACTCAGCCCAGTATCACGCGGGGCAGCCCTTGAACCTCTGGTAGCAGCGGTTGATTCTTGCGTTGTCCCGGTGGCAACATTTGCTGCGGAAGTTTGGTGGCCCGGCTTGAAACGCCCAACAAATCGCGGAGATGTGACCCCTCCTACGGTTTATCTCTGCAACCTTATCGATAAAGCAGTTCGTGTAGCTTTAAGGGCTGCACTTCCAGTATGGAGAACCACTCCCAACGTAGTTCTTCATCGAGAAGGAGGAATTCAACCTGCGAACATACTCCTAGAAGGTAATCGCCTGCGACTCGCCGCGCGAATAAACTCTCTAGACACTCATCATCCTCTTCGCAGTAGAGCAAGCATTTGCCCTTATGTAGGCAAGCTTAAGCACAAAAGAAGGGCCATACTTTCTAAACATCCAGAATCCCAGATGTCACGCTTGCAGAGGGCCTTTCGACAGCTACCACCATCATGAGAAAGTGCTGAACCCTTACTTGTACCTTTATATTCTCATCCGCAAGCAATAAAATCGCGGGGTATTATAAATCACGAGAATTGGATCCGAACAATTCCGTCTTCTGTCATCTGCGCCTACTTTGACGGCTCTTCGGAGGGACATGGAAGGTCTTCCTGGGGATTCGTCCTGCAACGCGGGGGAATAACTTTTAAGAAAGATCAAGGGATTCTACACGGGGGAGAAGTGTACGATGCAGAGATTATTGGGGCAACCATGGCACTCCGAGCTGCGCTCTCTGTTAGACAAAGCGGTGAGAAAATTTATGTTCTTCTGGACAACCAAGCTGCAGTCCGGGCCCTTCAGACTGGTAGGACAACTTCTTGCCTTAGGCTAACTCGGATTTTTCACGACGTTTCCCAAAAAGCCAATTCAGAAGTTAGATGGGTGCCAGGGCACTCTAAGATACCTGGGAATGAAGAGGTAGACGCGGCCGCACGAGCTGCACTTCAATCACTCCTCCCTTGCCATGTTGAACCAAACTTCATCACGCTAGCCTGTAATCGTCGCCTTATGCAACACTGCCGTCAGCATCTAATTGACGATTGGTGGTCCAAGGTATGTCCGGCTAGATACAAAGATCTAGACCTACAGATGCGCCGTCGAAAGCCTCCAGAGCTCAAAATGCCGCGGCAGCTTCTGCAAAAGCTTATATCAGCAAGAACCGGGCACGGTGACTTCGCTGCATATCACCGCAGACTACATCATGAAAATGCAAATACAGTATGCATCTGTGGACAAGAGACATCCCCTACTCACTTCGTACGTTGTCGAGAACACGCCAGCCTAATGCGTAGGTTTAGGAAAGGAAGGACAATGGGCGATCTCATTAACCAACTTCTCAGCCCAAAGTGTGTTAGAGAATTTACAGAATATGCAAAACTTACAGGCTGCTTCGGCAACCTTTTCGCAAGCTCGTCCTCCGCTGGAAGCGGGTACAGCATTATATAAAACGTCGTGAAAGGCAGCGACATCGTGGAAACAGAGTTTATGAAACTCTAGGTTGACTCAGCAACTATCTATTTTTTTCCTTTTTTTTTTGTTGTTTTTTATTTTATCCTTTTTTTTTATGTTCGGGTTCCTTTTTTGGCCTTTTAGATTGGAAATCTTGTTTGGGGAGGGAACCAGGGAGTTCTAGTCGACTCAGGCGTTTCGTAGGGTGTTTTTATGCGCGTGTACATATTCTAGGGAGGTGCGAACGAGTTGGGCAATCCCTCGGGTACGATCCCCGCCGGCTCCACCGGTCCCGAACCAATTGGACGAAGGGCTCTACCCGGGACCTAAATACACAAACAAACAAACAAGAGAGAAAATTCCCTTAGAGTCACTATATGCCCAATTTCCCCTCCTCTCCTCTTCTCCAATTATCGTAAAACCCTTCTCCTCGTTTGTGCGCTGCCGCAAGGCTTGGCCGACATGCCGGCGGTGAAAAAGAACCAACCTGCAGCAGAGACTGCAAGAGAACGAGCCCGTAGGGCACCCAAAACTCAAGGCCTCGCGCAACATTCTCAAGCTCCCCCTGCGTCAGAGGCCTTACTCCGGGGAAGTCCTCCTTCTCCAATGATACTGAAATGACTGATACTGAAAATCTCAGGCTAGTTGGTCAAGGATCCGCATCAGGAACCCCCATCAACCCACCCTCAGAGACTACGAATGTCTCCAAGAAAGTACAATCGACACAGGCCGAGCCGACAGGTCCCGCAGTGCGTAAGATACTGAAAGTTTCTCTAGTCGTCACGAAAAACGCAGCAGGGACAAAAGATACTGTTAAGATCACCAATCGACCGACAAGCAGCACTGTCAACCCAACTAGGGCTGATCAAGTACCTCTCGAACTCCGCTCAATGATTGAGTCCGAAGAGCGCCGAGCAGCACAGACTGCGTCAAAACTTACTATATGCACTGCTGCCATCAATGGCGTAGAAAACGCCCTCTCTGCTCTGGCCAATGAAGGCAACAGACTGTACATAGACGCGATGAAAGCCCACTTCCGAGCGGCAGTCGCGCAATATATGACAATGGGACCGGGAGTCTCACCCAACTTACCTCCTCGCCCTCCTCGCCCAGCTAGTAACATTACTTTTTGGGAAAATCCCCCGGCTGGTTCTACAAGCAGACAACCTGTACAGATTTTCGAACCGACGACTGCAGAGCCAGGTCCCAAATCATCATGGGCCACAATTACCAAGAGAGGACATCAAAAATCCTCCAGACCTGCAAATTTTGGTCACGCACCAACTACGCGGCCCTCTCCACCTCGAGAACCAGTGAAGACGATAGCTCCGCCTCAACAAGATGAGAGACTTTTCCTCCGACTTGGTAAAGACCACGACTGGCGCCAATTCTCCCCAGCAGGCATACGAGAGGCCGCAACCAAACATCTTGGCCTCCCACCTACCACTATCGAGCATGTTTACCGTGTCCCCACTGGTTTCGCAATTAAAGCAAAAGACGAAGAAACGCGCCAGTCTCTATTAGATTTTGCCGAAGCTTTTACTCCTTTGGGAGCGAAGCTGGAAAAAGCGTCTGATCTGGTGGTCCTACGTTTCTCCACGGACCCTGTTGCTTTAAACACGGCGATGGGCAGAGTCATAGTCACAGAAGAGCTGATCCGAGATGAGATCATAAGGAATACCGATATTACTCACCTCAAGGTCCGCCCACTCGGGAAAAATCGACTGGGAGCACCACAACAATATTGGCTGGCATACTTTGAAAGGGTTTCTGCGCCCTGAACCGGTTTCCGTCTATTCGACGAATCTGGTGTTGCAGTACGACATCAACCAAAACGTACTATACAGCAATGCAAACGATGCCTCGATTTCCATGGAACTCGTGGGTGCTCTCGTGCACCAGCTTGTTGGAACTGTTCATCTAAGATGTATTCCACTTCTGAATGCAAGGCCCACAACAAATGTCGAAACTGCGGAGGACCTCACCGCTCCGACAGCCGTAGTTGTCTAGTATGCCCGACTCGATCTGGTTCGGTCACCAAAGAACAACTGGCAACAATTCGACAAGCCAGTCAACGCGAGTTTGCCGCGGTAGCTCGAGCAAAAGCCGCTGTTAGGCGCGCCGAGGCCGCCGCTATTGCTGCTGCTGTGCATAAACCAGCAAGCCCACCTGCCCTCTCATCTTCCAATTAGTTCGAAGTTCTCGCGGAAGACTTAACTTTGTCTTACGCAGAAGACTCTGGGGAGAATAATCCCCGAACTCAATTATGAAGGGCACCCCACGAGTCCCTTCCCGCCCCCCACCTACCCTTAATTTTATGTCAATCAATGTAGGAAGAGGAGGAGTAACGCAGGATATCGCGCTTTCCCGAACTTATGAGCTAGGCGTAGATGTTTTGCTAATTCAGGAGCCTTTGTGGCAAAAGCGCACAAAGACTGCAAAGTCACATCCGGGGTACACTTGCCACATACCTTGTGGTGGGATCGATATCAGACCAAGGGCTGTGACTTACACACGAAAATGTGATAGGATATTGTCAGCTACGCAGATATTCCCCTGCGCAACACCAACCGGAGATTACTGCTGGATAGTAGTCAACGGAATCACACTATTCAATGTATACAAGGCACCAAATAACCCGAATGCCTTTCAACCGATAGTCAAATGGGCACCAACACAGAACTCGCTAATAGCAGGCGACTTCAACTCAGTGCATGAGGCCTGGCAACCCAACACCACTAGCCCTCATGGACAAGGTGAGCAGATAGAAAGATGGGCAGAAAGGCACCACCTGTCCTGTCTCATTGTCGGTGAGCCGACACACCGAGCAGGAAACACACTGGACCTCGTGTGGACCAATATCAGTGGGGCTCATGCCTGGGTAGACCGCAGCGAGTGTGTGACTGGTGATCACCTCCAACTCCGAGGGTATATACCAGTGAAAAATGCAGCTATGGACCCAGATACATCAAAGATCAGGGTTCCAAGAAAGAATTTACCGAGATATGCTCACGCTATTTCACAATGGACTTGCCCGCCTTCCCTGCTGGATTCGATTGAAAAAGTCGAAAATTACGCACAGGATCTCTGTTTCCACCTCTCAAACGCGATCAAGGCTACTGGCACTCGGTCCAATAAAGGAAAAGGGAAAGCCGCAGCTTGGTGGACACCTGAATATAAGATTGTGCATACAGAATACCGCGCGGCCACAGATCCAGCATTACGTAGAGTAGTGGGGAAGAAGCTCAGATCTACAATCGCCGATGCTAAAAAGGAGCACATGACTCAAAAAATCGAAGGCATGACTACACCAGACGATATATTCAAGCTCATGAAAGCATCTTCTCCTCGACAAGCCAGTGTCCCTCCCCCACTCATGTACGAAGGTAGACTAGACGCTGACCAGGCCGAGAGAGCATCGATACTTCGAGATGCCCTCCTCGCACGTCACCAAGCATCTAATGATCTCCCTCCATGCACCCTTCAAAGTGATCATCGCATTCCCTGGAACATCGAGGTCACAGAAGAGGAAGTTCGTGCTTGTACGATTGAGTGCGGAAATACGGCACCTGGGGCAGATGGAGTCTCCGTAGAGCTTTTAGCAACCTGCTGGAACACAATTGGGCCGTATGTGACTGAACTTTTTCGCTCCTGCATTCAACTTAGCACTCACCCAAACTGCTTCAAACTGGCTGAAGTGGTCCTTATAGAGAAACCAAACCGAGATCCCACCACAATTAAAGGTTAGAGACCAATAGCTCTTCTATCTTGTCTTGGAAAAGGACTAGAGAGACTGCTGGCAAAACGAATGGCGCACCTTGCGGTCATACACGATGTCATCGGCAAACAACAATTTGGTGCATTACCGAAGCGATCTGCAACCGACCTTGTCTCCTGTGTGGTGCACGACATCGAGGAAGCTCGCTCCCAGGGATGGGCAGCAACGTATGTAACTCTGGATGTACAAGGTGCCTTTGATGCTGTACTCCATAACCGACTAGTAAGAAGGATGCAAACCCAGGGATGGCCTACTTATATTCTTCAATGGACGATTTGATTTCACTCACATCGAAGGGTCCAAGTGCGACATTCAGGAGGAGTAACCTCTGAGAGAGAACTGGTCTGTGGTGTGCCCCAGGGGTCTCCTATCTCACCACTATTATTCATCCTGTACATGGCAGAACTGATGCGAAGTGGAAACGCTTTATCTAGATTCAGCTATGCCGATGACGTGGGTATTCTTGGAATTGGCCCAACTATTGCTGAATCAGCCGCCGCGACGCAGAGTGAAATAGATCATCTCCTCGAATGGTCTCGCCAGAATGCTGTCGCCTTTGACACGAATAAGTCTGAGGTGGTTCAATTTCCTGGACGTCGACGTCAAACTGCCGCTAACATTAACATCAACGGGACGCTCATCCAACCGGCCGAACAAATCCGCTGGCTTGGGGTTCATCTAGACCCCCGACTCAACTTCAAACACCATGTTACCACATGGTGTGTCAAGGCATTAAAAGTTGCTCACCACATGCGACGCCTCAACTCGAATTTCCGAGGAGCAGCTCCCGGTGCTCTGGTGAAGGCTGTTGATGCATGTATCACACTGGTCGCATCTTTTGGAGCAGATGTCTGGTGGCCAGGCATCAAACGTCCGACACAGAGGGGAATAGTCATGTCGTCCACTACTAACCTTTGCAGCATGATTGACAAGGCTATCCTAACGGGACTAAGGGCTGCCCTCCCGACACTGAGGACCGTATCGACGGTGGTGATTCATCGAGAAGGAGGAATCCCGCCTGCTAGAGTACTGCTCGAAGGAAATCGATTGAGACTAGCAAATAGGCTTCAAACTCTTGACGATCGCCATCCTCTGAAGACTCGCGCCGCGGTATGCCACAACGTGGGCACGCAGAAATACAAGAAAAGATGCAAGCTCTCGAAGCAACCGGAAATTCAGATGTCGCGTGTTCAGCGTGTCTATCGACAACTCCCGGAAGCCGAAGCCGCTGGATCGCTACTACCAACAGTCTACTACAAGATTCTAGGCACGAAACAATCCAGACCAAATTTATGGCGACATGGGATAGAAAGTATCCCTGACTCAGTTATCTGCGCCTATCCGGATGGATCCTCACAAGGACACGGACGCTCGTCATGGGGGTTTGTCCTAAAGAGAGGAGGCAAAACATTTCTCAAAGAAAGCGGCATCGTACACGGAGGACAAGTGCTAGACGCAGAAATAGTTGCAGCAAGAAAGGCTCTGGAGGCTACACTCCGTGTAGTTAGAGAAAACCACGGAACCAAAACAGGACGCGCGCAGCGAATTCATCTCCTGATGGATAGCCAACAAGCGATCAAAGCATTAGAGGCAGGTTTCTCTACCACGAGCCTGGAAGACGTGCGACAGTTTCGAGCACTAACGCAAGGAGCTGCAATAATACTGAAATGGGTACCTGGGCATGCAGGAGTCAAGGGCAACGAAGAAGCAGACGCTGCTGCTCGTGCTGGTCCTAATGATCTGCCCAACCCGGGTACACAACCGGAACAAATTACCCTGGCATACCTTCGTCGCCTTAGGAATCAGCAACTGCAGGGTCTTCTTGATAGCTGGTGGGAGGAAGCATGTCCGTCTCGATATCAGGAGCTTGACTTGCTCATGCGTCGACGCAAGCCACCTGAACTAGCGCTCCCTAGGCGTTTGCTTCGAGAATTGATCGCAGCCCGCACGGGTCACGGCAACTTCGCGGCATATCACCGCCGATTCAACTTTTCAGACTCTCCAATGGAGTGTGCCTGCGGAGAGCAAACATCTCCGAACCATTTTATTCACTGTCGCATTCATGCTAATGTCACGCGCAGGCTCAGGAGGTCTGTGCCTCATAATGTCTTTATCAATAAGCTTCTTGGGCACAAGTGCCTTAAGAGCTTCACAGTATTTGCGCAGGAAACTGGTTGCTTCGAGCGCCAACCTGCTAACCTATCTACTGCTCTCAGCAGGGATCTCATTAATTAGCGACTGCTAAAGGCAAGTCAAGAACTAAATCGGGGCGAGAAGTTTTGTTTTATTTTACTAAAATTGGTATTTATTTGAATTAAAGCTTGGGAAGTTGCGGCGGGGGAGCTGGAGTTTGGGGTTTTTGTATATTTAACTAGCTACTACTTTTGTAGCAAAACAAGTCAAAGGCAAAGGAAGAACATCTGGAGTTTCTGGAGTCAATTCCTCCCTCACATTTCATTGTTTACACAGATGGCTCCCTAGTCAAGGATAAGGGTTGTGGCATTGGTATAACAGTATATTTTCCTTACACAAGAGAGCTCAAGTCACTATCTTACAATCTTGGGGACAGGATTGGCATAGCTGATGCAGAGAGTTATGCTATATTCAAAGCTTTATTATTTATCAATCAAACCCAAAAAAATGCATGTTGTTATATATTTTCTGATAGTCAAGCCGCTATTTTAAGAATCTCTAAATCTAACAATTTTTCTTCCTTTAAGGTTAGATCCCTAAGTAGTAAAATGGATGTCAAGATCCATTGGTGTCCAGGTCATCAAGGGATTGAGGGCAATGAACTTGCTGATAATCTGGCAAGAAAAAGCCTGGATCAACCTGCTATGAAAAAGCATCAATATACCTCTTATTCCTTCCTAGTGGAAGGTATAAGAAAAAACATTTTACAAGCCTGGGCTCTGACTGGACTAAGCAAGTACTTAGGGAAGAAGAGGGCAGGAAAGCCATTGGTCTTGGAAAGTTTTATAGAACTTCTGCAAGGATTTCTATACCAAGCTTCAATACTAAGGCAATTAATCTTACAAAATTTAGCAGACAAACCCAGACCTCCTTTTTTCAGGCAAGAACAGGGATTGGTAACACCCTGGCTCACCTCTATCGGATAGGAAAAGTAGATAGTAACATTTGCAACTACTGTAATAGGGAGAAGCAGACAATGGAGCATCTGCTCCTGCACTGTCCACAATTCTCATTAGAGAGGGATAAGGAATTTGAAGGTCTGGAGCCCAGAAACCTGCAAATTATTTTCAAACCCAAAGTTGGAAGAGAAAAACTGTTAAGATACTTAGAGAATTCTAAATGCATACAACTAATTAAAATTGTAGGTCAAGAAGCTACAACTATGTAACAGATAAACTTTGAAACCAAAGGACATCAAATGACAAGCCATATTTAAGGAAAAATAAAATGGAAACAAAAATCACAACTTCAGGGATTCAGGTTGTATTTAGGGTTTATTTGGATTTCGTAGTAATGTTGGAAAGTCTAACCCTAAGTTATGAGCTTATAGACTGGTGCCAAGGGGAGTTAAGGGTGTTAGGAAGATCTTTTTTTTAAATGTATTTAAATCTCTTGTCATAGCTAGATGGCTGAATACAATATGATTTAAAAAAAAATACTTTTGTAGCAGTTCACGCGGTGAGACCGAGTTAGGCGTGTTGTAGACATGATCTTAGCCGTGTACACCGGTCCATGACCCCAGAGGGAAAAGGGCTCAAGCCTGGGACTTAAATAAAAGGAAAAAAAAACAATGATGAATATTAGTAATTTTTGTTGTGAAGTGATCATGAAAAAGCTCTTTGTATGTTTTCATGAACTTACTGGATTCATGTTCAGTAACTCGTCGATCCGAGTATCAATCATTGCTGTGATTTGATTAGTCATCTAAAGGTACCTTTTCTTTAACATTTTTGGGGAGGTTTTTTTTATTTAAATCATTTTTACGTATGCAGCCTGAAGTTCTGACGCGAATGATTACAGAAGATAAGTATATTTCGCACAACGACTCTGTTTGACGTTTGGAACAGTCATACTCAGATTTCTTTTGCAGATACCACTACGAGAATAACACCTTACGACAGGTACCCTCTTCTGTGAATACCTACCATAGGGAAAAGTGAGAAAAACCTGTGGTTATCTGAGCATGCTTTTGTCATCCCATAAATACGATATCATCGCGTGAGAAGTGGCTTGCAGGTCTTACTGGATTCGAAACAGCTTTCTCCTGTCTTAAGTTGGGCATGTGTCCAAGCTGCCCAGACTCTACTTGGGAGAACGGCCCGGACAGTGTACCGTTGCACCATCTGACCCAGCAGTTCCGGTTGCTACGATGCGAAATTATTGTGTATTTGAATCAAAATTGGACTGGGAAAAAATTGTAATTGATACTAATTACTCATACAATTCCTATGTGCAATAGATTGACCAGGTTGATCGAGTATCTGGTATGATTTCATCTAAATGAAATTTAATTCATACAACCTCTAAAAATCCTAAATACAATAAATCGGCTGTAAAATTCAGAAGTATTGAATAGCAAAGATATTTACAAAAATTGAAGCACATATATGCCTTTACAGTGTCTCAGCCCTAAAGATTGTTGGTGGCTGATATTAGTTTTGTATGTTAAGACAAGTAACTGCAAGGTATAGACACACAAAACCAACATTGGCCACTTACAATCTTTAGGGCTGAGACACTGTACGTACAGTGTTACAGGGGATCAAGGGTAAGTGAAGTCTTCGCTCAATCGACATGGGTTATCGTGCAGGGGTGTTGTCAGCCTTAAACAGCAGAAGGTGAAGGCAAGGTGAAGTCCCTAAAACAGGGCATCCTAGTACTATGACATAATTTTCTGTGCCAAGTTTCATTCGTTCCAAAGTATCCGTCTAACTCGTTTCAACCATATTCTGATCTGATCATATTCGCCGACCTCAATTTTCACTAGACATCTGGATCAATATTTTCCTTCATTACACATACTTTACCAAATCTTTAGCACGATAGAAAATACAATGAGTTTCATGCGTTCAATACAATTTTGTAACTTTCAATCAAACAGTTAATTGTACCTCATTGCTAACAAAAACCTTAGCAGATTGAATACTCAAATTACTCCACCTGTCAGCAGACGCGCGCCCTATCATACTCGAGATCAAAGATTGCAGGTGATTACAGAAATTCAGCTATAGGAAAACTTTCCCCATAAACTAACTACATTTAGATACTCACACTCCACAGAGCCGGACTCTCTAATAGAGGAATAGCAGATCAACTTGAAGTCACCATCCTTCAAGTTCGGAATACGGTCAGATCTGGTCGTGCCTCTCCCCAACCCCGGACAGGACGTTCACAGCTCCTAGGCTCAGCCCAAGTTGATGAGCTGAAAGTATTTGTTTGTTATTCGCGGGAAACAAGGCAAATATCGTTTCTTGAACTGGCTCTCCACTTTCGTCGTTGGAGTGCCGGAGAATACGCAATTCAAAATGCGCTCAGAAAACGAGGTATCGAGCAGCGAATTCCACGTAGCTCTCCCCCGCTTTCTGAGAATCATCGTGCGGTCCGAATACGGTGGAGCGAACAGCATCTGAATTAGCGTATAGAGTGGTCACAAGTTCTTTGGAGTGACGAGACATGGATAAACGATAGTCGAACAATGTCTGGATACGTTACCAGAATGGTTAGTCTAATCTTATTCATCTTCAAAAATATCTCGGAATCTAATAACGACAAAAGAGTGGCCAAGACTTTGATGACACTTGTGTTTTCGATCGTTACAAGAAGAACAACTCTTGAATTTTCTGGGGAAGCTTCGTGGGAACAGAACGAGGTACTTATGTCTTTTGGGAGTGGGAGTGGGGAAGTAGACCTCTGAAGGATATAGTGAACATATCCTCCCAAGGATAGGTAATTGGATGAGAGAAAAGAGAAAAGAGACGGGCCATGATTACATCTTTCTGCACGACAACGCCTCTGTTCATAAGGGACGTCCGGCTAGGGAGTTTTTTCGATGCCAATGGAGTTGAATGTATGCCCTGGCCTGCTAACTCTCCTGACTTAAATCCGATTGAGAATGTATGGAATATGATGAGATACTACATACAAGAACGATACCCGGAGCTTGAGCGGACGAGACAGCGGAACAGGGTGGAGATTCGACCCAATGTGCTAGAGGCATGGTACCATAGTACAACAGAGTAAAAGCTCACACAACTGATTGAGAGTATGGCTAGAAGATGCGAGGAAGTAATGAATGAAAACGGGGTCCTATTTCATATTAGACTTAAAAATCTATATCAACAGTAAACCTTAATTACAAGTTCTAAGATGATGTATAAACTCGATTTTTTAGGCTTAGTGCGATACAAAGTGGGGAGAGAGGCGACTTCACTTTTGTCGACCTCAATTTCTCTCACCTAATTTTTGAACAGAGTTTGAAGCTTTACCATATTCGGCCTCGCTCAATTGTAATCATCATGGTAAATTACTATGTTTGGGTAAATATCGGCAAAAGACCCCTGTAAATGACAGGCGACTTCACTTAACCTTGAGCCCCTATATCATCCTAAAGATTGTTAGTTTGCATAAACGATAGGCATTAATGTGGGTTTTCTTGATAATCTTTGACTTATTAGGATACGATCATAACTCTTTGCAGAGACATCCTGGAAACACTTTACCGCATTAGGAACCATATACCTTGCAAAAGATCTATCAATAGGTAATTTTTCCTGGCGCCCAAATTTTGTTAAACCTTATGTTACTCGGAGATATTCTCATTATTTATTACCTACAAGTAAATAGAGCTACCGCACGTTAATAATTAGTACAGAGTTAAGTGTTAAAAATACATGAATACGAAGGACCTCATTCTGCTTCCATAACAGCCTGAAACCTTGCAGGCATACTGACGACAATTCAACTGAGTTCGTCAGATGAGAATTAGTCCCAGGCTTCTCTTGTCACTCTTTTAAGCGTCTGCTGAGATGTTTGCCTTCCACTATCAAAATCTGGATATCGAGCTTGAATTTAATCCTTCATCAATTTCAGTACAGATTCGATTGGGTTTAAGTCGCGAGAGAAATGAGGCCACATGATGGGTCCTACCCCAGCTTGGAGTAAATCCTCCATGGCATTCCGTACAAGATGGCAGGGAGCACTATTTTGCATCAGTAAAAGTGATTGCTTAGCTTCTTGTGCGGTTATTACCCTTAGTAAAATCCACTGGAAGTAAGTCTCCGAGTTCAATTTCCCCCAACTTTGTTCCAAAACTCGATCTCTATTTTTTGGTTCTCATGGAAAGATCCCCAATACATCAGCAATTTCTTCGAACAAACTTACGAGATGAGCATATCTCGTCAAACTCCTCACCGGTTTAGACTTCGTTCGTGGAAAACGGATAATATCAAAAAGCGAACTGACCTTTCTGGTGGCTCACAAGCGCGAATGCTGACCGTCAGTACTTCAAGATTCTTCAGTCCATAGAACTTGATTCCACTGCTTGATGGCCAAACTTAACTGAGACCGAGCGAAAGTAACTGTCGCCTTTCATTTTCTTCGCCAAGAGTGAACTTACTCTGGGAGACACAACGCTCATATCCAATTTTTTCAAGAGTATTCCGAATAGCTGTATCACCGACGTTCCAGTGAGAAAATTACACTGTAGTAAGTCCCAATTGGTCATAAACTGATCTACTCGTGAACTACAAATAAAAATTTCAATCTCATCAACTGGAACCTCACTCAAGACTGAATATCGACTAAGACTCCTGGCTTCTGAGGATTCACCCGGTTCGTATTCAAATTGAACTTGTCTCTAAGTTAGCCATAATTCATTGGCAATTTCAACACATGAAAGCCTGTGCCTTCAAAGTTTCTAGATTGCGACCCGCTTATTCCGATTAAGATTCTGGCGATGAGGTCTCTCCGAAGACTGTTGGGTGTGAGAATTCATTTCAATTATTCAGTGGCAGGCTCTGATTTTGAGTTAAAGGTGGGAAATATAGTGGTCAGGTGTTCGTGGCTGCAAAGATTGGAAGGTATATTGGATTTGATTTCGAGAATATGATATATTGATCAGGAGGTATGGATGTGAACCAAGTGTGTGATTTATGCTAAATCTGCTAGCCCTTTTGGAACGTTGAGCGGAAAATGCAAGGATAATTCCTATAATTTCATGATTTAAGATTTATTAATCTTTAGGGATGAGACACTGAACGTTCACTTAGCTCTGAGCACCGGTACATGAGTAGTAAGCGCGGCTAGCGACCGCGTTACCTGGATCGTGGCTGTTGACATATACAGTGTCTCATCCCTGAAGATTGATAGTGGCTGTTGTTAGTTTTGTGTGCTAAGATACGTATCTGCAAGGTACAGGCACACAAAACCAACATCAGCCACTAACAATCTTTAGGGCTAAGACACTGTAGATATAGCATAGGGGATTCTCGGTAAATATTTAATATACGAATAATAAAATTCATCAAAACCTTAGCAGGGCACCGAGCAGCATAGCAATGCAGATAAGAAGCGAGCATATTGGGCTCAACTCTTATCTACACAGAAGAAAAGTACCCGGAGTTGACAGCTCAAAATGTCAGTGTGGATATCAATCCTAAAACGTCAGACAAATGATCATGACTTGTCCGCAATGGGCGAAAGGACGAGAGGAAAACCTGCGAAAGTCATAGATAGGTCCTACGAAGCCATGATCAACAGCCCGATAAACGTGGCTAGTATCACACTGTGGATACTTAATGAAGGTTGGTTAGAACAGTTTCGACTTGTTGGTCAAGTTGAGGCCGTAATGAAGGAAAAGATGACTAGAGCAGGTAAGGGATAAGACGACATCTACACTGGATGCACAGTGAAACACACTTCTCGAAGAAACAAAATATAAACAAAGAAATAACAAATTGCAGTTCCAGGGGGCTTTTACCGTGAGATTTCCTCCTATATAAATATACTCAAGTTATATCACCTGCACGGGCCCAGTGCGTACCTAAACGGGTTAAATGAAATCAAAATCAAATACGAAAAAGTGTCAATTTTGAATGCATTTATGATACAACTAAAGTTAACACTCCAACCAAATATAATTACAAAATGGGAATGATTTCTCTCCACGCAGAACCTTACTCCACCCACCAAAACATTGGTTAACGGCCTGAAAATGTTTGTACTTTCTGCCTCAGACTTCTAGACTCGTCGTACCCCTTAGCGCACTCTACTAAGTGTTAATCACAAACCTCATAAAATATTACCAACAACAAATACAAGGAAAATTATGCCACTTACTATTGTTCGATACTCAGTTTTGAACCCCGAGGAAGCGGTGGCGGAGGTGATGGTAGCTACTGTCGCAGCAACAGTTGCTGTACCAGCTGTCACTGGTGGAAGAATTGTTTTTACACCCTAGTCAACACTGTTAGGAACTGTACCAAATTCATTTTTTTGAACCTTTGGTTCTCCAGATCACCGACTCACCCGAAAGCTGCGTGGATTGATATTCTGATTGGTTTGGGCAAGTTTGATTATCCCACCTTCCGTCTTCGTGTCTTTTGACTCAGGTCCTGCCGTTTCCTTACTCGCAGAGTACACCAGAGCCATCGTATTGATCGTTTCGTCAGTTCTTGGCTTGAGCTTGGCAACCTCAGCTTCCTTGCCCTCTTTCACAATGTGATGGCGGTTCTTCGGCAGCAATGACGGCAAAGCATTAGCGAGCATTCCACCAATAACACCACCGATCATATTTGGCACGATTATAGCGGCCGCTTTGGCGATAGGATGGTGTTTTGCTGGTGGGCTTGGTTTTGGCACACTTGCTGCTTGACCTCCAAAATTTACTGAAATAACCTTCGGCAGGCCGAGCCCCTCACCGAAAGATTTCAACGGTGGCGGGGTCGGATTTCGAATCGCAGATGCCTAAAACATCCAGGTTAATTTGAAAGTGCAAGAAACTTGATAAGACTTACCGAATCAATACTGGGGGGCAGGTAATGCATTTCTGGATTATCAAACTCCAATGGCGGTCGAATCACTTTACGCTGATCGGCGGCGGGCATGCTGAACTCTGGAAGATCGAATTTTGGCAGTCGAAATTTCTTTGGAGACCCACTCGAAGATGGGCCCTCTGTATCAACGACTGGCGGATCTACCCCAAATTCAGCTCGAAACCGAGTGGCGAAATCTTCTGGCAATGGACTATTGAAACCAGGTAAAGATCGACGCCGAAGAGCCCGCTGCTTTGACACACCACAGTTGTCAACGTTGACAGTAATTTCCACGCACTTAAACTCCGGAGCGATAGGAACACTATAAATGTTCCATTCTGTTTCCGAAGCAGAGCATGCGTAGAAATTTGGATCATTGTGATGTGACAGAACACCATTCTCTCCAATATAAAACCCTGGGAATGCGGCTTCATACTCATTGCACTGAAGCTGTCGAGCTGCTGCTAATGATTTTGTCAGCACGAAACATTGAAAACAATCATCATCTTTAATGAAAGGATGTTTTTAGATGAATACTCACGTGTCAGGATACAAAGAGAGCCTCTTGAGTCGATCAAATGGCTATTTTTGATATAAAATTTTGCCGGGATATGAGAGTCGCCAACCTTCAATTGGCCATTTTTTGATTGCCAAACAGGCCCTGAAATTCCTCCGGAGACGGTAAGACCAAAGGAACAGGCATCGGAAGCGTAAGCGATGGCTGCTGTAATTAATAAGAGAATAAGTTGAAACATACTTATTTGGAACTTAGTAATGTATAAATTGATTGATCGTTGGAGCGTCCAGTGAAGGCTCGAGAGACCTCTTATATATGACTCCTGAGAGAAATATGTGGGCCTCTACCATTTCTTATTGAATGGATTACAATGTGAAGATGTAAGAATTTGGCGTATTCTTTCCAATCAACGACAATGATAGTAAGAATCGAGCTAAAAAGAAAAAAATAGACGGGATTTCGTTTACGTTAGGAATTCCGGATTTGACACTACCAATATAACACGCACCTTCTGGAAGTGGTTGTTAATTCAAAATTTAAATCTAACAGCATTTAGTTAGACAACTTTTTGTTGAGCTAACATTAATCATGCAGAAACTCAAGAATTCTAGGGAGACACGAAGGTAATACAGGCATGGAACCAAATTAAGACTGATTATAGTTAAGGATCTAGCTCGCAAGAGATTCTATTCATGCTAGATAAGTTGCTGATAGTTTCCAAAAATCAGGAATCAGCTCTGAATTGTAGACTAAACCCTAGTTCACACAATATTTGCCACAAATATAGAGAAGCTAAACGCTTCGTGACAATTTGGGGGAGTTGGTAACTCTTTTTTCAAGTGATTCGACAATTTTTACCAATGAAAAGGAATGATCCACTCAGGATTCTGTTTTCAATAACGATTATTGCTCCTGGTAGTAAATATTTTACAAACATAGCCTCTATAACTCTAGGCGTCTCTTCAATAACAAAGTGCCAGTCTTTCTCACTTACGTTCTCTCATATTCTCACTCGATACTAGAATACTTTTTATTTCTGTAATAAAGAAATAATAGAGCTCAACAAATCCCAAAGCATGATGAGTGAAAAAAGTCTCGTGATGTCAGACGGGTAAGACGCTAATAGGTTTCCTTTATTATACGAGTAATGGATGTAGAAAAGCTTAAAAATTATAGAAAATTTAGACAGTAAGCTCTAACAATATCAAGTGTACAGTCAGCTTGGGGTAAGCCCTAGATATTGTCGTTTTCAGCAAGCTTTCGGCGGCGTAACCTCCCCCGCTAGTTTCTTGTGTGATGGTTAATTTTGTTCCAACCACCAACTGATGCAAACGTCATTAATTTTTTTAAATCATGTTAGCGTATGCAGCCTGAGGCTATGACGCGAATGAATACGGAAGAGATGTATATTTCGCAGGACTCCATTTGACGTTTGGAATACTCACTGTCAGAACTTGTCAGGCCCCGGTACTTTCAAATTGAATATCTCCTTGCTGGACCCTGAAGATCTGTTATGCCGATCTATTTTAGGACCGACGCATTAATAGTAATCTTCGCAACAAGCTTTATTTAGATATTCTATTTTCGTTTCGTAATTTTTAACTTGCTTGGGTTGAAAAATTTATGGCAAATCTTCAGAATGATGGTTCTAGGAATTTGGATTCTACTGTACATAAGGAGTTGTAGCCTTCCCTTCTTCTCTCTTCACGCTTTGTCTTTTCTGTCATCCTATCACTACCTTAGAAATCAACCACCTTAGATACAACTTACCTCAGTCCACATTCATTTCTTCTCACTTTGCCTTGTCACTTTCTTTATTCTCTACTCCTCTATCTCCCTTAACATTCCCAACAGCACGAGTATCTGAAAGTCACAATATTCACCCACCAACGTGACACTCACACTCAGATTTCGTTTGCAGATACCACTACGAGAATAACGCCTTACGACATGTACCCTCTTCCGTGAATACCCACCACAGGGTGAAGCGAGAAAAACCTGTGGTTATCTGAGCATGCTTTCGTCATCCCACGAATACAATATCACCTCGGAAGAAGTGGTGTGAGGGTCTTGCCGGATTCGAACCAGGTTTCTTCAGTCTCAAGTGGGACATGTGTACAAGCTACCCAGACTCTACTTGGGAGAACGACTCGGACAGTGTACCACTGCACCATTCGACCCTCTTAATTTCTTTTCTCTCATGTAAGATTGTAAGATCGAGGCTCACAGCGGAAGAAGTGAGGGCGATATAATATGGGATGACTCCAAGCCTTAATTTCATATACATTATTAAGGGATATCACGTAGGCTGAACGCGAATATGTATCCAAATAGAATTAATATCTCAACTAGCGAAGGAAAGCCTTGGGACCTGTTGTTTGGAATAGTAGTGGTAGCAGCAAGTGGTAAGACTTGAGAAAGATAATTTCACGGAGAAGACAGATTGGCACAAGAAGGAGTCTGTTAATCGTAAGTGAGGAGTTATTTATTACTCCCACTTAGACACAGCTACTTATAACATCTATCTAAAGAAAAAAGGAAATCTAGTGATTTGTATTAATAAGGTTTAGTGTATTTTACCAACCTCGCAACTTATAGGAAGATTAGTATGTGTAGATCTCGTTGAGTGCACACAGCTATCATATGCAAAGTTGGATGTACCTATTTCAACAGGACCTACAAATGAAGATATTTATGAACATCGTCGCGCGTCTTAAGACGCTAGTGTTTGATTACATCAACACGTCATGACGCGTCTGACTAGGGAGCCGGATGAACTCCTGATCCCACACTAGACCAGATCCTGTAACATCTATGAAGCTATCACATTCATCCGAATGGGATAGTGCACGTTTCTCCGAAAACTTCGCGCAGGTTCTCAATCGTTTACCATGCTTGTTCATCGCGAGCTCGCTTATTGTACGATAGCTCTTGCAGCTTGAGCAGTATATTTTGAAGATTCCCAGACTGGCTAAAAAAATTTCCAGTGAAAGGCCAAGATAATGATACATTGTGGGGGACGAAGACGGCGTTTCTACCTGTACGTGGTGTCCCCTACGAACCTGGAGTTCATCTTTAGAGCCAACAGAAACACGCATCACTTGGTCCTGGAGTAAAAGTCACCCAATTGAGTTTCCGGGGCGTTCCCAGCTCCCATAATGATGGTGATGGATCAGACTAAGTTGGCCGTTTTTACTAAGATGAATTCTCATTGTTTACAGATATTCTGGCATTATACTGTCTCCTAAGGAAAGAGCACCGCTACCTGAGCGCTGGTGGTGTTGATATAGGGAGGATATCAGGACTATGGGATACTCACCTCGTGTGGCTCTGGTGTCTAGGTCTCGCCTGGTTGGAGTAGCAGGTTTTTTGAGACTTTTTCCCGCGTACCGGTTTCCATGGCTGCTCTTTTTCAATTTTTTTGAGCAGAAGGTTCCGTAGAAAAGGTGGTATTGAATTCTACGGGTAATGACTGAGCTAAATGGCTACCCGTCATGGGTCAATGTATCAATGATCTTAGGTTCGAGGTAAAAGGGGATAGGAGCACTGTAAAAGGTGTGGCCTGGGTCAGAGAGGAGCCCTAGTGTTATAATAGTCTTGGACTCTACATAGCACGAATAAACACCACTACAAAGACACATTGTGAAATCCATTTGTGATTATGACAGTAACTGACGCCGGCAGTTTGTAAATCAAAATTGCGAGAGTTATGGATAAATAAATCGCAAGGGTTGTAATACATGTACATTAGATCCTGTCCAAATCCATAGTGTGTCCCGGGTTTAAGTATCTTTCAGATTTAACAAATGTTTGGAGCTTAGTCTAGCAACACTTACCCTTATAAGTCATTTGGCGTGCAGGGGTGGGTACTGTGTGTGAATATACGGAGGTACAGCCCATAAGTATTATTCCATGTCGACCAAGGGGGGGCTTGGCCACCACAACGCTTTCCTTAATTAGGCAACATCGCGAAAATGCACCTCGCACCCTTCCCTACTGTGTTTTGTATGAGTTCTAATGATCAAAGCATTGATTCAATGATTCCCAACTCACAATACAAAATGCAAAATAATTCTTATTCTTATAATAACTAATACTTAGTAAACAATCCATCGCATTGATGTTGTTGTCATCGGAATACATACAAAACACAGTAGGGATGGGTGCGAGGTGCATTCTCGCGATGTTGCCTAATTAAGGAAAGCGTTGTGGTGGCCAAGCCCCCCCTTGGTCGACATGGAATAATACTTATGGGCTGTACCTCCGTAAACGGTAAAATTTCTATGAATCTCTTCAGTAATTATACCAGGACCCACTATGGGTTTTAACAGGATCTACTGTAAAACGAAAAAGGGTTGGAAGGTGTAGTGGTACACTTTCCGGGCCGTTCCCCCAATTAGAGGCTGGCTAGCTTGGACACATGCCCCACTTAAGACAGGCGAAAGCTGGTTCGGGTGCAGCAAGACTGTTAGAAAATCGTTATCTGATGTTAGAAATTGTCTGTGCACCGTGATGTATATTGTTTTGGTGCTTCAGCTGGGACCTGCATAATATGCATAATTAAATCAGTACATGAGAGAAAATTAGTTAAGCGAGACTCCTAGTCTGACACGTAGTTCCTACAGCGCACAGGTCAGTTATACGTAGCTCTGTGACCCCATCCAGACACGGTATCCTCCTCGAGACTACCTCAGTTTCATATTGACACAGAGCGGGTGGTATTCCTGACTCAGATAAATTGGTGTGAAGCGAGGGTCCATGAGGGTAGATGGCAGGATTATATAGACGCGAAGGTTCGGAGAGCGAGGGGGTACCGCCGTTGAGACTTTTGTATAGTATTTTTCTAGGAGTCCTTTTTACTACTCTCGATAGCTAGAAGAATCTATTAACTTGTTTTCCTATTTGTCAGATCAAACATCTATGAGGCATAAGCGCATCAGTACATAGAGGATTGAGGTGTGGGACTACTTTAGAATGTTCTAGAATTAGTAAAGAAGATGCTGATACAGTTGTCCCTCTTCAACTCGATAGTGGGTCCCGGTATAAGTGATGAAAATATTCATTATAATTTGTACTTTTATATTTGCGACACTTACCCTTACAGGTCATTTTCCGTGCAGGGATAAGTATTGCAAATGTAGATGGTTGAATTTCAATGAATATTTTCCACGCTTATACCAGGACCCACTATCGAGTTAGAGAGGGATAACTGTAGATATAAAATGGGGAAGTCTCATGAAATGTTCAAAATACGAATAATTGTCAGTTTTGAATGCATTAAGGATCCAACTAAAGTTAACACTCCAACCAAATATAATTACAAAATATGAATGACTTCTACCCACGAAAAAATCTATCAACGGCCTGAAAAGACTTGCACTTTCTGTCTCAGACTTCTAGACTCTAAGTACCCCCGAGCACACTCTACTTGTTGTTAGTCACAAAACTCATAAAATATTACCAACAACAAATACAAGGAAAATTATGCCACTCACCATTTTTCGATACTCAGTTGTGAACCCCGAGGAAACAATGGCGGTGGTGATGGTAGCTACAGTCGCAGCAACAGTTGCTGTACCAGCTGTAACTGGTGGCAGAATTGTTTTTACACCCTAGTCAACATTGTTAGGAACTGTACCAAATTCATTTTTTTGAACCTTTGATTCTCCAGATCACCGACTCACCCGAAAGCTGCGTGGATTGATATTCTGATTGGTTTGGGCAAGTTTGATTATCCCACCTTCCGTCTTCGTGTCTTTTGACTCAGGTCCTGCCGTTTCCTTACTCGCAGAGTACACCAGAGCCATCGTATTGATCGTTTCGTCAGTTCTTGGCTTGAGCTTGGCAACCTCAGCTTCCTTGCCCTCTTTCACACTGTGATGGCGGTTCTTCGGCAGCAATGACGGCAAAGTATGGGCTAGCATTCCACCAACAACACCACCTATCATATTTGGCACGATTATAGCGGCCGCTTTGGCGATAGGATGGTGTTTTGCTGGTGGGCTTGGTTTTGGCACACTTGCTGCTTGACCTCCAACATTTACTGAAATAACCTTCGGCAGGCCGAGCTTCTCACCGAAAGATCTCGACGGTGGCGGGGTCGGATTTCGAAAAGCAGATGCCTAAAACATCCAGGTTAATTTGGAAGTGCAAGAAACTTGATAAGACTTACCGAATCAATACTGGGGGGCAGGTATTGCATTTCTGGAATATCAAACTCCGATGGCGGTCGACTCACTGAACGCTGATCGGCGTCGGGCATGCTGAACTCTGGAAGATCGAATTTTGGCAGTCGAAATTTCTTTGGAGACCGACTTGAAGATGAGCCCTCTGTATCAACGACTGGCGGATCTACCCCAAATTCAGCTCGAAACCGAGTGGCGAAATCTTCTGGCGGTGGACTATTGAAACCAGGTAAAGATCGACGCCGAAGAGCCCGCTGCTTTGACACACCGCAGTTGTCAACGTTGATAGTAATTTCCACGCACTTAAACTCCCGAGCTAAAGGAACACTGTAAATGTTCCATTCTATTTCCGAAGCAGAGCATGCGTAGAAATTTGGGTCTTTGTTGTATGACAGTGCACCGTTCTCTCCAATCGAAAACCCCAGGAATTCGCCTTCATTCTCGTTGCACTAAAGCTGTCGAGCTGCGGCTAATGATTTGGTCAGCACAAAACATTGAAAACAATGATCATCATCAATGAAAGGATGTCTTTTGATGAATACTCACGAGACAAGATACATAGAGAGCCATTCGAGTCGATCAAATGACTATTGCTGGTATAAAATTTTGCCGGAGTATGATTTTCGCCAACCCTCAATTGGCCATTCTCTGATTCCCAAACTGGCCCTGAAATGCCTCCGGAGACGGCAAGACCAAACGAACAGCCATCGGAAGCGTAAGCGATGGCTGCTGTAATTAATAAGAGAATAAGTTGAAACATATTTATATGGAACTTAGTTATGTATGAATTGATTGATTGTTGGAGCGTCCAGTGAAGGCTCGAGAGACCTCTTATATATGACTCCTGAGAGAAATATATGGGCCTCTATCATTTCTAATTGAATGGATAACAGTGCGAAGATGTGAGAATTTGGCGTATTCTTTCCAACTAACGACAATGATAGTAAGAATCAAGCTAATAAGAAAATAGACACGATTTCGTTTATGTTAGGCATCACGGTCTTGAAACTACCAATATAACACACATCTTCTGAAAATAAATGTTTTTTAAAACTCAAATCTGACAGCATTTAGATAGACACTTTTTTGTTGAGCTAACATTAATTATGCAGAAACTCGAAAATTCTAAAGAGACTTGACTATAATACAGGTATGGAACCAGAGTAAGACTGATTATAGTTAAGGATCTAGGTTGCAAGGGATGACTCCATTCATGCTAGCTAAGGTGCTGATAATTTCCAAAAATCAGGAATTAGCTCTGAATTGTAGACTAAAGCCTAGTTCACACAATATTTGTCACAAATATAGAGAAGCTAAACGCTTCGTGACAATTTGGGGGAGTTGGTAACTCTTTTTTCAAGTGATTCGACAATTTTTACCAATGAAAAGGAATGATCCACTCAGGATTCTGTTTTCAATAACGATTATTGCTCCTGGTAGTAAATATTTTACAAACATAGCCCCTATAACTCTAGGCGTCTCTTCAATAACAAAGTGCCAGTCTTTCTCACTTACGTTCTCTCATATTCTCACTCGATACTAGAATACTTTTTATTTCTGTAATAAAGAAATATTAGAGCTCAACAAATCCCAAAGCATGATGAGAAAAAAGTCTCGTGATGTCAGACGGGTAAGACGCTAATAGGTTTCCTTTATTATACGAGTAATGGATGTAGAAAAGCTTAAAAATTATGGAAAATTTAGACAGTAAGCTCTAACAATATCAAGTGTACAGTCAGCTTGGGGTAAGCCCTAGATATTGTCGTTTTCAGCAAGCTTTCGGCGGCGTAACCTCCTCCGCCAGTTTCTTGTGTGATGGTTAATTTTGTTCCAACCACCAACTGATGCAAACGCTATTATTTTTTTATAAAATCATGTTAGCGTATGCAGCCTGAGGCTATGACGCGAATGAATACGGAAGAGATGTATATTTCTGTTAGAAATTTAACAAAAAATGATTCATTTCTGTTTCATTTCTCAATTAGAGTAACAAGATAATCATGTATATCCCTGGAGGATAATACTCATGCATGAGATCATCGATATCGGAAACTTGAGTTTTAATGTTAGGTTTAGTAATTGGATGGCGGTTTTTAAGTATCATCTCGATGTTTCATAAAGTACTTGTCGGATTTGGTAGCTACTAGTCTTACGTATTGTTTTAGGTTACTACGATGAAACATTAGATTCAAAATGGGTCTATCAGGATAAAGATATTGAGAATAAGACAAGTAGATAGACTATATAGTTCTTACTTGTTACGATCTAAGAACTCAACCGTTCCTCAAATGAAAAAGCATTACTACAAATTAACGACGACACTTTTCTCTTATATATAAGATTTCTATGCTGAAGACGACCCTACTTGTACAATTGAATATATTTGGTGTTTACAATCGCTATTCTATATATTCTTATATTTTCTATATTTCTACAGATTATGAGACCAAGTTGCTCGTTAACCTGAGTTTTTTCAACTGTTTTTATACAGAAATATTTACATATATTTCCTTCAGCTAAAGCAACTTAGTTGTTCTTATAAATTTCTTTTGAATTTTAAGAGTTTTTTTTTCTTGTCCTTAATCTGATAAGTTTTAAGTTGTCTCTATTTCCGTTATATTTGTATCTCCTTGAATATACTTCTTGTTTTCATTATGTCTGCTGATAAGATTCTTAAGTCGATGAAAGATGCCCCAAAGCTTGATTGTTCAAGCTATAAAAGATGGAGCACACACTTTCGAGACGTTTTGTCTCTCTTTGACATTGAAAGCTTTATAGACGAAGAAAAAGATGGATTATTGAGTCGCAAACTTTCAAAAGTTCCTGAGAATGACGTTGCGGTTCAAAAACAAGATACAAATATTCGAGTCGCTCTTTCACAGTTAGTCCCTGATACTGTCTTCCACCTGGTTGGCCGAAACTATACCGCTAGAGAGTGTTGGAAGAACCTGCAGGACTTCTACTGTCCTGATCCAATTGGAGATCTGGATGACCTTATCCAAAAATTTTGGAGCTTTACCGTAGAGGACGACATAGATGTCGATGAGTTTGTACAACAACTTTCCAGCATACGGGGAGAAATCGATGCTATCGATAGTAGTGCCAAGCCAACTGACACTAATATGAAAAAGAGATTGCTAGCTCACTTCATAGAGTGCTGTGATGGGTTTTATATGTCAATATCAATACCTTTAAGAGATTCATCAGTAACTTTTCAGACCGCTGTCACAACTCTTCGATCATCGCAGAAGGTATACCGAAATTTACGACCAGCATCCTACGCAGCCCTTGCCAAGAACAATTCAGGCAGCTCTCCCATCGTGTTATCACCACCTAAAAAGCCCGGGGGCAAGACTTGCGCCTATTGTCAAAAGCTAGGACATTTACGTGAGGGATGTTTTTTATGGTTGGACACACCTGATGGATCAAGTTGGGCAGCTAAACATCCCGAGAAAGCTGCAAAAACCAGGAAGTTACAACAAAGGTTTCGACGATGGAAAGGCAAAGGTCGAGAATCGAATTCTGGAAAGAAAAATCCCGATCAACAAAAAGGTGATAATCAAAATGGTAGTGCATGGATAATACAAGATTATGCCCTTGCCTCTGGTCATGTGAAAAATGACGATGATGTCGTTCTAGATACAGGAGCTACCAACCATATATTTCATGATGAGTCTCTGTTTACTACCTTATCCCCTTCTAATAACTCTGTCCAGACAGCATCAGGTGTGTGTATTCCTGTCACCGGAATTGGTTCAGTAAACTTTAGAATTTTCGACTACAACAACGAATTCGAATCAAAAGTTATTCAAGTTGATAATGTATGGCTAGTCCCCTCCTGCTCAAAAAATCTTGTTTCAGGTACACAACTTTTGTCAAAAGGATTTAAGATAATATCCACAAATTCAGGGCTTGGTGTTTACTCAACAGCTGGAGAGCTTATTGCAACAGCTAAGCCTAAAGGAGGGTTGTTATGTTTCAATACTACTCCAAATCTAAGGGCTGTAGAAATACCTAGTACCCTGATTTCAAAGGGGGTCCAACAGAAGTCTACGAAACTCCTCCATAATCGTTTCGCGCACATAGGCTCTCATTTTTAAAGAATATTCCGGTCAAAAATCTGGGTCTTCCTCTCGAAAAATCAAAAATGGCTCTTGACCTCATATTAATGAAAGCTTATTGAAATCCTGTCATATTTGCAATTCTTGTAAACAGGTCGAAAGAATAAATCGCGGTCCGAGCCAAAGATCTTCGACAGTTCTTCAGCTTATTCATTCGGACACATGGGGAAAATGTCATGTTTCTGGTATCTTAGGTAGCAATTATTTTGTTACTTTTACGGACGATTTTTCACGGGAAAGTGAAGTTTATCTTTTGAAAAGTACTAAGGATGTTCCAAAATACTTCCAGATATATCGAGATAAGAAAGAACTTCAAACGGGTAATAAAATCAAGGCTATGCGTTTCGATGGAGGTTCCGAGTATAAGCGCATCCAGTTTGGCGGTATAATTCAACAGATAAGTGCACCTTATACACAGCACCAGAATGGAACATCTGAGCGCCTCAACAGATCGTTGATAACGATGGCCAGATGTATGTTGGCCCATGCCCAGCTTCCACTGCGCTTTTGGGACGTGGCAGTACAAACAGCTTCTCACTTACGAAATAGATTGCCATTAGGCCAAGATAATGAAAGCCCTTTTGAAACTATGAATGGATCAGCACCAGGTTTATCACACATCAAAGTATGGGGGTGCGTATGTTATGTCCTCATCAAAACCAATGATCCGCATCGGTATAAGTTGTCGCCAACATCAATAAAAGGCATATTTATTGGCTATTGCGAGTCGATAACACAATACCGCGTATACGTACCTTCGAGACTGGGCCGAAACAAAATTATAGTGTCTGCAAACGTCAACTTCCAGGAGGATACGTTCTGGGATTGGAAGTCATCCAATACAGAAATATTTGAAAATCTCGATGCTGAAGAAAATGAAGATAAACATCAAACGAATTCTGACGATAGCTCGAGTTCCGATTCAGACGTAGAGCAAGCACTATCTCCTACTATTGAAGGACCTATTTCACAATCAGATTTACCTTCTGGCTTAGATCAAATAAATGTATCCAACGAAACATCAAGACAAGTTTCAGACACTGTAACATCTATGACTCCTGACACACCTCTTCTTAGGAGGAGTAATCGAGAAAGACGGCCGGCTATCCCACGATCTGCATGGCAACCAACACCAAGGGCACTTTATGCCAATAATGAAGTCCCCATACCTCAAACGTACAAAGAAGCGATTAATGGCCCGAATGAGAAGGAGTGGAAGTCTGCTATTCAGGAGGAGCTAAATTCCCTTAAAGAGAAAAATGTATTCACACAAATAACACACGTACCTCATGGGCGTAAGCCTGTAGGTTCACGGTGGGTTTTCACCGTCAAGTCCGACGGAAGGTTCAAGGCTAGGTTGGTGGCACAGGGATACAGTCAAGTATACGGACTCGATTATAACGACACCTATTCTCCAACACTTCGCGCAGATTCTCTTAGGTTATTACTCGGCATCACTACTCTCCTTGACTGGGAAATCCATCAAGTTGATGTTAAAACCGCTTTTTTAGAAGGTGATTTATGTGAGGAAATATATATCAAATCCCCTGAAGGATTGTCAGGTACTGAATATTTGAGAGTAGATAAGGCTTTATATGGTTTAAAGCAGTCCGGACGAATGTGGTATCATAAATTAGGTGAAAAACTTTCTACCATTGGTTTCCATAAGTCGAACTGTGATGGCTGTATCTATTTTCATTCGCAATTAAAGATTGTTGTTGGTGCTTATGTGGACGATTTGGTAATTTGTGGGGAGTCATTACAGGATGTTCAGGGGTTTAAGGAAAATCTTTCATCTTTTTTTGAGATAAAAGACCTCGGTGAAATTGGAGTAGTGATCGGTTGGGAAATATCTCGCGACAGGTCAAGCAGGACTTTAAAAATTTCACAGTCAAAATACATACTGAATAAAATCAGATCGTTTGGATTAGAGGATGCGAAAACTTGTAGCACGCCATTGGAAGGCTACGATGGATTATTGCCAAAACTAGACGATGAGCAGTTAGCTGATGAGTCATCATATGCTAGTGCAGTTGGTAGCCTTGGGTATGCATCAAACGGCACGAGGCCTGATATTTCATTCGCTACTGCGCGACTCGGAAGTTTTAACTCTTCGCCGACGATACGTCACTGGAACACTGTTTGTCGAGTTTTACGATATTTAAAAGGAACTTCAGACTATTGTCTGACATATTGTTTTGGTCCCAAATCACGGGATTCTACATCGAAGGAGAGAATCACGATATTTTCAGACTCAGATTTTGCTTCCGATGTTCCTACACGCCGATCAATAAGTGGTTATGTCGTTATGTTAGGAGGAGGTCCCTTATGTTGGCAGTCCAGACGCCAAAAATCTATATCAACCTCTACTACAGAGGCAGAATATGTTGCTCTATTTGAAGCGGCCAAACAAGCTCTTTGGTTGACAAGATTAGTTAAGGAATTTAAAATTGTCGATGAGATAATAGGGAAGAAAGGCATATTATCTTTCACGGATAATCAAAGTGCATTGGCAATCGCAAAGGGAACGAATTCTGCAAAAACAAAACATATCGACATTGCGTACCATTTTGTTCAAAATTGCGTCCAAGAAAATATTATCGATTTAAATTATGTTCCTACGAATAAGATGTTAGCAGATATTCTAACTAAGCCACTTCCACGTGCTAAAGCTGAGCCATTATGCCAACAGCTTTTCGGGATCTCTTAAAGTTATTAGATTATCTTGATCCTCAGGAGGAGTGTTAGAAATTTAACAAAAAATGATTCATTTCTGTTTCATTTCTCAATTAGAGTAACAAGATAATCATGTATATCCCTGGAGGATAATACTCATGCATGAGATCATCGATATCGGAAACTTGAGTTTTAATGTTAGGTTTAGTAATTGGATGGCGGTTTTTAAGTATCATCTCGATGTTTCATAAAGTACTTGTCGGATTTGGTAGCTACTAGTCTTACGTATTGTTTTAGGTTACTACGATGAAACATTAGATTCAAAATGGGTCTATCAGGATAAAGATATTGAGAATAAGACAAGTAGATAGACTATATAGTTCTTACTTGTTACGATCTAAGAACTCAACCGTTCCTCAAATGAAAAAGCATTACTACAAATTAACGACGACACTTTTCTCTTATATATAAGATTTCTATGCTGAAGACGACCCTACTTGTACAATTGAATATATTTTGTGTTTACAATCGCTATTCTATATATTCTTATATTTTCTATATTTCTACAATTTCGCAGAAGGACTCTATTTGAGATTTGGAATACTCACACTCAGATTTCGTTTGCAGATACCACTACGAGAATAACGCCTTACGACAGGTACCCTCTTCCGTGAATACCCACCAAAGGGTGAAGCGAGAAAAGCCTGTGGTTATCTGAGCATGCTTTCGTCATCCCACGAATACAATATCACCTCGAAAGAAATGGTGTGAGGGTCTTGCTGGAATCGAACCAGCTATCTTCTGTCTCAAGTGGGACATAAGTCCAAGCTGCCCAGACTTTACTTGGGAGAACGGCCCGAACAATGTACCACTGCAGTGGGACAAAGACGGCGTTTCTACATGTACGTGGTGTCCCCTACGAACCTGGAGTTTATCTTCAGAGCCAACAGAAACACGCATTACTTGGTCACGGAGGAAAAGTCATCCAAACGAGCTTCCGGGGCGTACCCAGCTCCCGTTATGGTGGTGATGGATCAGACTAAGTTGGCCCTTTTTACCAAGATGAATTCTCATTGTTTATACATATTCTGGCATTATACTGTCTCCCGAGGAAAGAGCACCGCTACCTGAGCACTGGTCGTGTTGGTATAAGGGGGATATCTGGACAGTGGAATTTTAGGGAGATACAAATGGGGATACGCACCCCGTATGACTCTGCTGGCCAGATCTCGCCTGGCTGGAGTCGCAGGTTTTTTGAGACTTTTTCCCGCGTACCGGTTTCAATGGCTGCTTTTTTTCAATTTTTTGAGCAGAAGGTTCCGTACAAAAGGTGGTCGAATTCTACGGGTAATTACTAAGCTAAATAGCTACCCGTCATGGGTCAATGTATCAATGATCTTAGGATCGAGGTAAAAGGGGATAGGAGCACTGTAAAATGTGTGGCCTGGGTCAGAGAGGAGCCAAAGTGTTATACAGTAAAACTTCTCTAACACGATAGTGGGTCCCGGCATAAGTGTTGAAAATATTCATTGAAATTCATCCATTTTTATTTGCAATACTTGCCCCTGCACCCAAAATGACCTGTAAGGGTAAGTGTTGCAAATATAAAAATCCAAGTTACAATGAATTTTTTCAACACTTATACCGGGACCCACTATCGAGCTAGAGAGGGACGACTGTATTATTTGATTTGATTTCAATTAACCCGTTCAGGTACCCAATGGGCCCATGCAGGTGTCTAACTTTTTATTTACACAGGAGGAAACCTTTCGGTAAAAACCCCCTAAACCTACCTGGTAAGAGTCTGCTGGTTTTTGAAGTTAACCTTCAGGAAGTGCGATGTACTGTTCTGCCCAGTACGGATATCCTCACGTCAAACTCCTACTCCTCGCCTCATATTTTTCCTCCTCTCGCTCCTTCACCTCTCTTTCCACTTCCCCAGCCAATCGAAACTGCTCTAACCATCCCTGGTCTAAGATCCACTGCGTTATTCTTCCAATATCTTCCGGGTTGTTCATCATTTCTTCGAAAGATCGGCTCTTGGACTTTCTCCACACCTCCGCTCTTCCTTTGGCCCATTGAGGGCAGGCCATGATCGCATGTTTGACGTTTTGCGAACGATATCCGCACAGACAGTTTGGACTGTCAACTCCAGGGACTTTTCTTCGGTACAGATAAGATTTGAGCCCGATGTGCTCGCTTCTTATCTGTATGGCTATGCTGCTCTGGGCCCTCTTCAGGTCTTTGTGGATTTGGAAGGGGGTTCACCTAAGGCTCAATTTCTCCCTGTCTGACTTGTCTGTATATATCTTCGCTGCATTCCAGACTTCGGGATCGGCTGTGGGTCTTTGTCTTAGGTTCACATTTCGATTTTGGTGTGGCCAGGAGTTTTTCCACTCTCGGAATGCCGCGATCTTTCCCAGCTCTTTCTGTCTCTCAATAGACAGACGACTGTATTATTATTATCATTATTATTTACGATTTACGCCAAGCAGGCTCACGGGCTATTCCCGGCCTCACGCCTCCCAGGAGGCACTTGGCGTGCCTGCATGGCCTAAGGCCATCAGGCTTAACAAATTTTCCGATGGACAGCAACTCTATTTACATACAGCCCTGAGAGATCGAGGGATGTTGGGGTATCTAAAATAAGAAATACCTTTTCCTGCGCGTAGAGAGACGCTAGATACAGCTATAACGATAGCACAGTACAGTATTTTACCATACGGACCATTAAAAACATCATAGGGGGATCGACACACCAGGAGTGGAAAGCTTTGGCGCCGTCTGATGTCCCGAGGGTCCATCTAATAAAGGAATCTGAATTGGTGCGTGGGAGATTCCTGGGTTGTCTATGATCGCATCTGGTGTGTCGGCAGAAAAATAGGTGTTCGGGCGATTTTTCCTGTCCGCAGGAACAGTAGAGCTCGGGGTTGTTGTGGTTAAATCGACGGTGATAGTCTGCAAAATCACCGTGGCCAGATCGGGCGGCTAGTAGCTTTTCTAAAATACGTTTTTGAAGGAAAAGTTCCGGAGTGAGGCGAGGGTTGACCCCAATGTGGAGATCTTGGTAACGTTTGGGGGCATTTCGTTCCCGGTACGCGGCAAAATGATGATGATGATTCTATTTGACGTCTGGGCTCCGAACATGTGCCTCCTGCACATGCCCGTCCATCCCCTTTGGGACATAGAACGCTAGAGCCATCGCTCTAGGATTTGGGACTTTGCTAAGTCTAAAAATACATCGCTGTACCGCGTTATCTGAAACTGCGAACAGAAGAAATACATGAGCCATTACAGCATGTTTGATGAGACTTTCCCGTCCTCATAACTGGTGATCAATCAGTCACACTCGCCCGCTCCACCTTTCCGTTCAGGAGCCTCCGATCGTGTTAAAAAAAAAAAATAAAATAAAATAAAATAAAATAAAATAAAATAAAATAAAATAAAATAAAATAAAATAAAATAAAATAAAATAAAATAAAATAAAATAAAATAAAATAAAATAAAATAAAATAAAATAAAATAAAATAAAATAAAATAAAATAAAATAAAATAAAATAAAATAAAATAAAATAAAATAAAATAAAATAAAATAAAATAAAATAAAATAAAATAAAATAAATAAATAAATAAATAAATAGAGAAATAAATAAATAAATAAATAAATAAATAAATAAATAAATAAATAAATAAATAAATAAATAAATAAATAAATAAATAAATAAATAAATAAATAAATAAATAAATAAATAAATAAATAAATAAATAAATAAATAAATAAATAAATAAATAAATAAATAAATAAATAAATAAATAAATAAATAAATAAATAAATAAATAAATAAATAAATAAATAAATAAATAAATAAATAAATAAATAAATAAATAAATAAATAAATAAATAAATAAATAAATAAATAAATAAATAAATAAATAAATAAATAAATAAATAAATAAATAAATAAATAAATAAATAAATAAATAAATAAATAAATAAATAAATAAATAAATAAATAAATAAATAAATAAATAAATAAATAAATAAATAAATAAATAAATAAATAAATATAAAACATCAACAAACGGAAAAATCGACACCTTCGAAATGAGTGGTTCTAACGCGTCTAACAGATTGGCAGAGGATCCTTTTAAAGATTCCAGTAGCAAATATACTGGAAACGCGTCGGGACGTGGTGGTGATGCTGGAAAGGCATTGCCAAAGATAGCAGACAACTTGAAGAAGTATAAACTCGCTTTAAAGGAGGGTAATTCACCTCCTAGAGTAGTTACTGGAATGCTAGAGGAGGCTATAAAGGATATTGAAAGCCTCCTCCGATTGAAAGTCTACCCCTACCCAGCCCAAAAGACTATCCAACCAGACAATAATTCTTCAATGACTAAAATACTGCAGGAAATTCAAGCAATGAAGGTGGCATTTTCCCAGACTCAAGGTCGGGCTCATTCCCAGGGTCAATCATGGGCCCAAGCAGCCAGCCGATCTGAAGTAGCCGGTACAACTCTGAGGATTCAGAACGAGGAGGAAAAAAGAGAGATATCCAAGCTCTCGAGCGAGGAGCTTGTTAAAAAAATTGGATTGGCCGAAGTAATCAGTGCGAGACCGTTGCCAAATGGACAAGTCAAGATCTACTTTACAGGTCAAGAAACCAAAGTAATGATGGAAAAACGAACCGATTGGACCAAAAAGCTCGCACCTACAGCACAGGTAGCCAGCCAATCCTATCAGGTCCTCGTCCACAATATGCCACTGTCGTTTAATCCAGAAAACCCAGATGACATTAAAGAACTCCAGCTGGCAAACGCTATGTACATACAGGGTATTCGAATACAGAAGGCTGTATGGCTAAAAAAAAATCCACTCCCCGGGAAAACCGCCGGTTCAATGATATTATGGTTCGAACAAGCTGAAAGCGCAGATAAAGCAATCACCAAGGGTATCATGTGGAAGTACGAACTCAAGGCGACAGAGATCTTCCGGTCTGGATTCCGGGCTATGCAGTGCTTCAACTGCCAGAGATATGGCCACATAGCAAAGGTGTGCACAGCTGAGGCCAAATGCGGCCAATGCTCAGGCAATCACAACACAAGAGAATGTTCAAGCAAGCAGGAAATCAGATGTAGTAACTGCGGTAGAAAGCATGCCTCATGGCACCAAAGCTGCCCAGTCAAAATTGCAGCCAAGGCCAAAGCGGTGTTTAACAGAACCCAGGACCCGGGAAGATTTGTTGTTCAAGAGACTCGAGCAGTACTACGAGGAATACAGCAAGACAATGACTGGCAAATCGTCGGATCCAGGAAAAGAAGAGGAGGCATAGTAGGGCTACAAATCCTCGGAGCAGACGGTGAGGTGGTGGAACGGCGAGGCCCTGGACGACCTCGTAAAACTGCTGCACTCCCCAACATAACGGCGGAGGCAGCTAAGATTGCACTGTCGGCTAATTTTCAGCACTCTTCACCCCAAGAACAATCCCGGTCTGTAACACGGGAAAACCAAGTAGAGGTAAGTGAGGCACCACTGTGCGACATGGAGTCATGAAGAGCAACGATACCTGGACAATAATACAGTACAATGTAAATAAGAGCAAAGATAAAGTACAACATCACTTCCTCACTGCCTTAGATCCATCAAGACACCATATCGTTGCCATGCAAGAACCATGGCAAAATCTCAGAGCAAATACCACAGTCAATCACCCAGCATATCATCTGGTTTTTCCGAACTACAAAAATAGCCGCACCTGCATATACATCAGCAAAACATTAGCAACAGACAAATGGAAAATGGAGAAAACACCGGAAGAGGCCAAAGGAGACATTACCTCGATCAGCATACAGACAAATCAGGGCAAGGTGTGGATTCATAATGTCTACAATCCCCCTCCCCTCTCACACAGCAGCCGGGAATTAGGAACACTTCGGTGGATTCCTCAAATCCTATGTCAAAAGGGCAAACATATATTAACAGGCGACTTCAACCTCCATCACCCTAAATGGGGAGGACAGACGGTTTTGAGCCATCATAAAGCGGCTGAGGAACTAATAGGGATGCTCGGTGAAGCAAATATGGAGCTGATCCTACCAGAAGGACTGGTAACATGGAGAGGTAGGGGTAGCCAGAGCACCCTTGACCTAACATTCATATCCAAACAATTAGAGGATAACGTGGTGAAATGCCAAGAAGCCGACGAGCTGGAATCATCATCGGACCACATCCCGATATGCATAGAGTTAAATATTGAACCTTTTAAGGTCTCAAAAGCACCCCCTCGTCCACAGTGGAAAAAGGCAGACTGGGATAAAATTAACCAAATATTAAACCTAAGACTAAAAGACCCAGAGATAGAAAGGGCACCTCTAATCACCCGCGAAGATATTGACCGAAAAGTAACCGTCATCACCAGAGTCATCCAAGAGATAATAGAAAAGGTGGTTCCCGTGGCTAGGTCGTCAAAATTCGCAAAACCATACTGGACCAACGAATGCTCTAAAGCCGTCAAAGCAGCACGTAAGGCAAGAAGAGACTGGACGCGGACCGGATCGCTGGAGAGCTGGATCATCTACAGCAAAGAGGTCAACAAAAGAAAAAGCAGATACGGAAAGACAAGCTAATTGGATGGAGAAAGGCGGTGGCTGACGCAGCCAACGACCCAACCAAAATCTGGAAATTAGCAAAATGGGCAAGAAGAGAGCCCTCAGAAATTCGCCGGATACCACAAATTCCTGACATTCAAGATTCAGAAGGTAAGATACATACCGAAGACAGTGGAAAATGCAAGGCAATGGCAATGCACTTCTTTCCTGTACCTGTCGAGGCAGATATTTCGGACATTAAAGGAGCAACTTACATAGCAGAACTAACTCATATCTGTAAAAGTATCCCTGAAACTGAAGTTGAGGAAACACTGGCAAAACTCCCGATGGATAAAGCACCTGGCCCCGATGGAATTCCAAACAGGCTTCTGAGGCAGTGTAGGAAAACGGTAAGTAAGACATTAACAGCCATATTTAATGCATGCATTCGAGAAGGCTACCACCCAATAGCATTTAAGGAATCAATTACCCTAGTCTTAAAGAAGCCACAAAAGCCAAGCTATGACACTCCGAAGGCGTACAGACCCATAGCTTTACTCAATACAATGGGAAAAATCCTCGAAAAACTAATAGCCAACAGGATCTCAAAGGCAGCCGAAGATAACAATCTTCTCCCGGAGGAACAGATGGGAGCAAGGCCAAAAAGATCTACCATATCAGCAGTTGAGCTACTAACAGAACAAATACACACTATCTGGGGCCAAGATAAAAACAAATTAGCGTCTCTCCTAAGCCTAGACATTTCTGGCGCCTTTGACAACGTTTCCCACCAACGACTGATTCATAATATGAGAGAAAAAGGAATACCCAAATGGATTACCAACTTCGTAGAATCCTTCCTGACAGATAGAACAACGTCGGTTAACCTGGGCACGTTCAAGGGCCAAAAGATATCAACAAACACTGGTATCCCACAGGGCTCATCCTTGTCACCGATACTTTTCCTATTCTTCGTCAGCACTCTCCTCCCAGCGCTACAGTCAAGAAATTCCACAGCCGTCGGCTTCGTAGATGACACTAACATACTAACCTGGTCGAATTCAACGGAAGAAAATTGTCGTAAGCTGGAGGAACAACATAAGGAATGCGAACTGTGGGCCAAGAGGCACGGGGTGAGGTTTGCACCGGAGAAATATCAACTAATGCACTTCTCCAGACGAAGAAATGCACACAATCTCAAAGCGACGATTCAAATCAGAGGCCATGAAACCCTCCCTCAACCCTCCCTTCGAATTTTGGGAATATATCTCGACCCCAAGCTCAACTGGGGGGCCCACATAAAAAAAGTCCAACAGAAAGCCGAGACTCAAGTTCAATCGGTTTGCAGACTCTCGCACTCTTCTTGGGGGGCAACCTTCACCAAAGCCAGAACGATATACACAGCAGTAGTGAGACCTAGACTAACGTACGGCTGCCAGATCTGGGGGCAACCGAGTAGTAAAGGAAAGATACCAGAAAGACTGATTAAACCTCTCAGAAGCATTCAATATAAATGCTTGAAGTCAATAACAGGGGCGTACAAATCCACTAGCTCCAGAGTTCTGGAACATGAAACGGCGATACAACCCATAGAAAACTACATAAAACAAGTAAGGGTTCAACACGCTGGAATCACCCACGGTACAATGGTACAAAAATTCGTAGAATCATCGATCCACCGGATCCAAGAAGGGTCACGGAGAAGGACAGGGAAAAGCCAAAGCAGTCGTAGCACCGACTATGAGGAGTGGAGGACTACATGCCAGGGAAGAGAGACCCGTAGGGAACAGAGAATCGCAGGCAAAATTGCAGCGTTCAAAAGTTGGCAGGAATCATGGCCAAACCAAAACAAGCGACAAGCAAAAGGAAGCAGAGAAATGGCAGACCCGACACTGTGGAATGCAGTAAAATTCACTACTAACCCGAGAACAGGAAAGGAGGGAATAAGCGACCTCGGTACCCCAGCTAGAATCCATAAAAACCTGACAAGGGCCCAAAGCAGCCTAGCAACACAGATACGGAGCGGACACATAGGGGTTCGCTCGTACCTATTTCGAAGAAAAGTACCAGGAGTCGAAAGTCCAAGATGCCCCTGTGGATACCCAACTCAAAATATAAGACACATGATCATGTCTTGCCCACAATGGTCAAAGGGAAGAGGAGGAGTTTGGGCGAAAGCCAAAGTGAAATCCTTTGAGGCTATGACGAACAGTCCCGAAGATATCTCTAGAATTACAAAGTGGATACTTCAAGAAGGATGGTTTGAGCAGTTCCGGTTGGTAAGGGATGTTGAAACCGCCATAGCAGCGAGAACAAAGAAGGTTGATTGGGTAGAAATGGGTTCCACGAATGGCTAAGTAGCGATGATTGCACTTCCTAAAGGTAAGTCTCTGACAAAACAAACAAAGGAATACAACGGGCAGTATAAGGGGGTTTTCACCGAAAGGTTTCCTCCTATGTAAATATTATAGTTTATAGATTCCTGCATGGGCCATTAAAGGCACTCTATCAGGTTAATGAAATCAAATCAAAATAATAATAATAATAATAATAATAATAATAATAATAATAATAATAATAATAATAATAATAATAATAATAATAATAATAATAATAATAATAATAATAATAATAATAATAATAATAATAATAATAATAATAATAATAATAATAATAATAATAATAATAATAATAATAATAATAATAATAATAATAATAATAATAATAATAATAATAATAATAATAATAATAATAATAATAATAATAATAATAATAATAATAATAATAATAATAATAATAATAATAATAATAATAATAATAATAATAATAATAATAATAATAATAATAATAATAATAATAATAATAATAATAATAATAATAATAATAATAATAATAATAATAATAATAATAATAATAATAATAAATAAAAGGAAAAATAAAAGGAAAAACAAAGTTGCCCCTCAACGAGGACAGATTTCCTCGAAGAACCGAGACTGGTCGAGCCATTTGTTAAAAGCTATCGCTCCTTTCGGCGTGCCAAGTAGACTTGGATTAAGTTGGTTGATGGGCCCTTCAGGGCGACCCCTGCGTCGACGAAGAATCCGACAGAAGAGAAAGTGTGTAGGCGATTAAGAATAACCACATGAGCAATCGTTGGTAGCCTCCGAATGTTTGAAACGGGTGTGGTAGGTAGCATAGTCCCCGTGACCGGTTCTGGCAGCTATGACTCGGCCGAAATGTCTGCGATTCATAGTGAGCTTGTCACAGTCTAACCAAGAGCGCTTGCGCAGCTAGATGATTAGAGGTAGTTAATATTCGAATCTATGGAGGAGTAACTACGTTGCTGCTTTACAAATATAAATACTACAATCCTCCTCAGCCCAGACAACTCCCCTGGCTTCAGTGTCATCGTAGACTTCTGAGATTCTAATGCCTCCGTGAACCTCCTGTATCAGCAAGTTCCAGGTACCAGTAAGCTTAGGTCTATTGTTTGAGGGAGGCATTGCGTATCTAGAGCCCCTAGTGTTTCAAGCGAAGAGACCCGCTACTTACATGCACTGACCTGGTATGATGCACTATCCTTGTATAGTCTGTGATGCCTATGGACAGCATGGGCTACAGGGATAAACCAGCCTACCAGCTGTTACAGAGCTCTTTTGGGAAGAAAGGTGCGTCGTTTATCTCGAGTTTCTGGTTTGAGGGGGGAGAATATTTTTGCCACCAGTCTTCTCTCTCTCTTCTTTTTTGGGCCTCCTGCCACTTTTCTAATAATGAAAAAGAAAACTCGAGCTTCTCAGGGCATGGCATCGACGCGCCTCTCTTAGCCTCCATATCGGCTAGCTCTTTTCCTTCAACACCAGAATGTCCAGGGACCCATCGGACGTTAATATTGCCCTCCAGGGTATGGGGAAGCCGTGTTCGAACTTTCCAAGTTTTGGCCACTTCTAAAGCTTCGAGAAAAATTGGTTGGGCAGAGACTGTTGGGGTTTTTGTAAGAAGTTTAGTTGCTACTTCCACGTTGTCGATAAATATCCATATGTCATTTGAAAAGCGGGCTGAGAGGAGCGCAATAGCTGCGCGGATCCCTTGAAGAGCACCGAATGCTTCTGCATCAAAACAATCTCTTTGATGACCGAGCGGGAAGGTCTTAGAGCAAACTTAAATTCCAAATTGGTAAATGACAAAGCCGCTGCCTGTTTTACCATCTGGTAGTTTAGAACCGTCTGAGAATACTAAGATATCACTCCTGGGGAGTGTTTGCAAAAAATTGAAAAATTTGTCTGCTCTCGTGTGTCTTGGTCCAGAAGGGCCACAAATACGAATAAGAGAGTCCTGCTTGGACTCTATGACTTCCCATGGGGGATTGACAATTGGATTTATGTGTTCTGACGCTAGGATACCTCTATGTGAGCGCGCAAAACGGGATAGTGCAGGAGATGACATAAAATTTTGTACACGTAGACGAAGAGGGTGACGGGGGTCGAGTCGACGAGTGCGTATAGCAGCTCTTCTTGATATGTTATTGAGGGCTAGCTCGGCGGGATTAAGGCCAGCCTCTCGAAAGAGAGCAGCGGAAGAAGTTGTGCGGTACACTGGGAGGACAGCCCTCGCGGCGGCTCTATGTACTTTTTCTATCATATTAAGATGAGATCCAACCCTGTTACTGACAACTTTTCCTAAATTTATTCGAGACTTGCCTGGCCACCAGGTCTCAGCACCGAAGTGTGCTATTGGTAAGATACAGGCGAAGGCTGCTTGACTCGAGAGATGTGGCGGTGCCCCTCTAATTGTATTTCCCAGGCAGCGAAGAGCGTGAGCGACACTAAGGGCCTTAGACGCTTAAATTTGGACGTGTTGTTTGAACGTGAGCTTTTTATCAAAATTTATCCCTAGCCATTTAAGATAGGGCTTTTGTACTGACTCTATGATGGTGAAATTGTTTATTTCTACCAGTGGGCGCGAGTCCTTATCTTTGTGTTTCCGGGTGAAATGGAGAAGTTCGGATTTTGAGGGGTCGAAGGTCACCCCTTCCGAAGAGCCCCATGCAAGCGCTTGATTTATTGCGTTTTCTAGTTTAGTAGCATTTTCCTGTAAGGAAGGCGATACTTCCAGCACTGCGACATCATCGGCGTATCCAAAGGCTTTCTTGAGTCCATCAAGCTTAAATAGAGGAGCAATATATAGCATAAAAAGAATAGGGGAGACTGGCAAACCCTGGGGGAGTCCGCAGTCAGTCACGATGGGTTTACCAATTTGTCCGTCTAGTCTTATACAGACTTCGCGGTTGCTCACGAATGAAGTAATCCAGTTGCAGAGCTGGGCTGGCCAGCCTTGTTCTCTTAATCTTTTTATAAGCCTACCTGGAAGTACAGCGTCGAATGCACCTTTGATGTCGAGTGTGGCCATCGTCGCAGTCAAGCCTTTAGCCAATGCCGTTTCAACGTCGTGAGTGAGACATGTAGTTAGGTCTACGCTAGAGCGTTGAGGTAGAGCTCCAAATTGTTGGCTGGCAAGCACTCTGTGCTTGATGGCTATCCATGACATGCGCTTTGCTATAAGTCTTTCAAGTCCTTTGCCTAGAACAGATAACAGGGCGATCGGTCTATATGATCTAGGGTAAGACATATCTACTTTCTTTGGCTTGGCAATTATTGCTACGATTGCTGTACGGAAACACTTAGGATGATGGCCATTATCTAAACATGCTTGGAACAAGTTGTGCACCAGGGCCGAAATGTGCGGCCAAGCGAGACGCAGAATCACAGTTGGAATCTGATCCTTCCCAGGAGTGGTGTTGCCAGCTCCAAGAATAGCGTTACTAACTTCTGAGGCTGTAATTTCTGGGAAGGGGAGAGCTTGGTGTGCAACGGTAGGTGCGTTGAAGGGTATATCTTCGACATCGGAATGATTGGTCAAGAGGTTCTGGGCAATTATCATCATTCTGCCCTCCACTTGTTGTTCAGGAGGAGAGTCTGGCGCGAGAGGGTCTTTAAGGGGAGGAGAGCGGAAAACCCCTTTTGACTTATGCCACTTTGTTATGTCGAATACGTCCTTCGCATTCGTAGCTTCGTCGACTCTTTTCTGGAAGAAGGCTACCTTGGCATTATTCGTAACCTCCCGGAATGCCTTTCTATCTGATTGAGAAGCTGTTCCCGCTCGTATCTTTTCGCGATATTCTAATCTTGCCTCTTTGCATCTTTGGTTCCACCAGGGCTGTCCCTTGTTATGTGGTAACGCGCGCTTTGCAGAGCCTGAGAATGATCTCGATAGTATTTGGATTATATCATCAGCTCTTGAATCTAGGCTCGCTGCTGATTTGTCCGACAATTTAAGCATGCCTTCTAGTTGCATGCGAAGTAAAGCTAGAAAATTATCCTTGTCGATGGTGGCGAAGCAAAGTGCAGTCGTGAGTGAAGTACCACGTGGACCGCAGGCAACAGATACGAGTAGTGGAGTATGGTCTGATGTCACGTCTAACTCTTGTTGGGCTACTGCGGTGGTTCCAGCTGCTACCAATTGGCATGTTCCAAAGCAAAGATCGAGAACATTTCCACGGACATGGGTAGGCTTGTCAATTTCAGAAATTAATAAGAGATCCTTTGATTTAAGCCAGCGGATGAGGCTGTCAGCTTGAGTGGAGGGCGGGCCCGGGTAAGATGGGTGCCACATCAAGTGGTGGAGATTGAAGTCGCCAGCTACGATTGTTTTAGGGGGTATGTAAGGCTTCACGGTTCAAGAGCGTGGAGCATCAAAAAGCGGCTTTCGATTGTATTTCTAAAATGAAGAATCTAAATTACAGTGTGGGTTTTGCTGCTATTAAAGACAAGAAATGCAGCTGTGCCGCTAAATTATACGCTAACAGAGGATAACAGAAAACTAACAAAAGTGAATGGTATAGCCCGGTGTGTGGTCAGTACGGCTGTCTTAGAACTGATGGAGCTGGTAGAATTAATCGAGGGTTATGTAACGGCGATGGCAGTGCCTGAGGCATCAATATCCCTTGGATCATTACAGGGTAAATGGGCGTCGGCCAGTGCAGTTAATCGCGCTACTCCGGCGCCTGGATCTATGGCTCCAGGAGGAGCGTTGTAAATATTTATTACTAGCAGTCGGGGGTATCCGCGAAATACAACAGAAAGAAAGAGAATGTCTCCCATACCTAAGTCCATGGTTGAGTGGGGGCGTTCCTGTGAATAAGTTAAATTATTACTTGTTCTCGTATAGGTCAATACCCTAGGTCGAATTGACCAGTCATCGATTGGGGTGAAGCACTCAAACGAAGGGTGTTTGCACGTAATTCTCCTATCAGTTTTTTTGGAAATGTATGGCCCTTGAATCAGCAGGATATCTATACGGTTAGTGAAGGCAGTTTGGAGAGCGATTTGATGCGCAGAAGAGCAGCGGCCAACGTTTACTGAGAGTATATTTATTGAATTCGGCGTGTTATTCATTCATTCTGTTGTCCTTATCTTGACACCCGTCTTGTGCAAGAATTCTGAACCTGCCCAACCCTGCTGGTAGAGTCGTGGGGGAATTTGGGATAGGAGTTTGTGATTGCGAAGCATTTGGTGTACTTTGGACGTCAACAGAAACTGTAGCAGTTGCTTGGCTGCCAATTTTGCCGCAGTGAGCGGCTCTGAGGCGAAGTGTTGCAGCAGCTGCGGTCTGCCTAATTGCAAATATTTGCTGTTTTGATGGGAAAGAGTTGTCCTTTCTGGGGCGAATAAGACATTCTAAAGAGTCAGCTGGGTGTGGGCCGTGACAGTTCGCACATTTCGGAGGGCACGCGTGGGTTACTTTCGGATCACAGGTAGTGTGTCCACTTTCTACGTGCTGAGTTGAGCCGCAAATTCTGCAACGAGGAAATCGAGCACAGGCCCGTTGGTTGTGCCACCCAAAGCATTTTCCACATTGCGGAGTTCTTGTTCTTTGCGGGAGGAGCTTTGCTGGAACCCGCACGCCAAAAAGAGGTAGTACTTTAGAAAGATTCGAGCCACTAGGATATAAAACTATCCAGCTTTTCTGGTGATAGTAATCAGAGTTGGAAGAACCTCTTGATTCAAGAACACTTATTGGAGCAACTTTTGTCAAATCTGTCAGTGCCTCGGCTATGACTGACGCGGTAATTTCTACTATTTCTACTGAATTAGAAGACTCGTTGTATCCAGAGTAGGAGCGTGGAACCCCCGAGAGTCTGTAGGCAGAATGCAAGACTGGCTTTTCAATTTTGCATTGCCCTTCGGGTGACAAGAAAGTTTGGATATCACTCATACGGTTTGATAAGGTTTCTTGGGCGGTTGGGGATGCTGGGCAGATGGCAAAACCGGTCTTGGTGCTCTGTATCTCTGTCAGTATATCACCGGTAGATTATTGTGCTAGCACGGAGCTTTGAAATCACGTACGGAAAATTGTGTGGTAAATCTCTATCTATATTCCATGTCTAAATTACCTGCCTGCCAAATAACAGTAATCCCCCAACGCCTCGCTAATTAAAACATATGATTTAAGTCTATATCTACGTAAGCAAAGCCAATATTCATACACTGACAACTCTTTAAAGTGATGTTTTAACCAATATCAAGAAATTTGATTATGCCGGCTGCCATACCCTTCGATTCTACTTTCGCTCGACCCACCCTTCCAATCTGACTGTCAATTCGTTTGAGTCAATGAGCTTATTTAAAGCTGAAGTTGCATTTGCCTTTGTCATAGAGTCTGCTGGATTATCCTTAACGTTTATCCATCGTATCTCAGCAAGTTCTCTACGTTCGTATGATTCACGAATAGCCATGACGTCAATCATCAGTCGCTTTTCCTTAGTGGTTCCGAGTTTCACTAGGCATTCGTATAGACTGCGGCTATCGGTGCAAAATATCAACGGAACCATCGGTAGAGCTAGTTGATCCATGATTTGGTTGACTATCATACACAAGGGGATTGCAATATCAATACCATTGGTCATGGCATATAGCTCCGACGCCAGTACAGCTCGAGTCACTCTTTTGCACTTAGTTGAACTCCAGTGGATAATATTGCCGCAGAAAGTGAATTTATTCTCGCCAAATGTTTCGTTCCCAAGAGTGATTACAAAAACTATTTGTGAGGTAAGGTCTTTGTTATTGGTAAATGAGCCATCAACCCAGCAGTAAGCTTTCAGCTTGTCAAGATCTAGGTTAATGTATCTTAATCCACGATTGACTTCTTTCTGTTGTTCTCTAAGTGCGCTATTGAGATCTTTAATTTCTTGATCTTCAGGATTTTGAAATTGGGCTGCTCTTGATAATTTGAAGGCGACAAGTGGTTGACAGTTTGAAGAAATCCACGCCCCAAGCGCTCTTTGTCTCTTATAGATATCGAGTCTATTGGGGTCTTGAGGATTGATAAGCTTGATCTTCTTGCCTTGACTATTAGTTCCTATGTGTAAAGCGTTGTCCCGAAGAGTGATTAATAAACCATTAAACCGAAGGGGATTTTTCTCAGATAGGCGTTCAATGGGTTTCGCGGGAAATTTTGCCTCTGTTAGCTTAGTGTCTTCTAGTCTCAGGAATTCTTCGGTTCCAAGGAAGAGAGTATCATCGACTTGCATTCCGGAAATGCTGAATGGCTTGCTGTGTGTTACCAGTAAGCACGGGTCAAAACAGGATGATTTCAAAGCGAGTTCTTTTGTCAAGTACTTAATCCAGGTGTCGAACCAATGGTTGCCCGCCTCTGGAATTCTATACAGGGGTTTTACAACGTGCATAAGAATACCTGGCGGTAGGTCCTTTGCTTGCACTATTTCAGGGGAAGGCCAGCAACATATATCCCGAATGAGATGGGTCCTTGACTGTGTATACGCTTGCTGGATATCTCGGAGAAACAAAATGTGGCCGAATTGTCTAATCAAGCAAATTGCAAAGCAGAAAATAAGTCGTTGGCTTGCCCGTTGTACAGTGGGCGACTGAGTCAAGACCAAGGATTTACCTTCATCGTTGTATGCCTGTACAACTAGGCGAGATTTTTCGAAGGGCGTAGATGTTTCCTTACCTTTAATTCCCTTGACAATTCTACATTTGTAGATACGCTTTCCCAATATTAAATTGTTCGAAGGTATGAATTGGAAGACATCATTCGCCAGCAGGCTGTCGATCTCCTTTTTGGTTGAAGCCAAAAATGGTGGTCCGGGAGTTTTAATGAGACCCTTTGAACGTAGATCAAGGGAGAGTTGAATTGCTTCTTCATTTTGAGATAGATATAGATGGGATTGTATTTCGGGGCTAATGTTGAGGTGATCTTCAGTCTAGTATTGGCCAGTGAATCTACCATCTCTTTGGCTGCGCCTTAGCCGAAGTGATGGCGTTGACTTTTCTAAATTGATTTCTGAATTTAACGGTGGTTGTTCTGAGCTAGCGTCACGTTGGGTATTAGGGTCTTCGTTATATTCAAACCATTTGTTAACTAATGTTGATCGAAAGTTTTTCTTTTCCCCATTGATGAGCACCGTTATCGTCTCACCTTCCTTGTCGTACAGTTCAAACGGTCCTGTCCATCTTCCTCGTGTATTCTTCGTTGCCTCGCGCCACACTCGAACTTTACCTCCCACGGGAATATCTTCAAGGTGGGTATGCCGTGGTCCGTTCCGCATATTTTTAGCTTGATTGATAAGCTGTGTGGCGCGATGTTTTTGGAGTTCGTCCATTGCCTTTTGCATAGCGCCCGCTCTTTGTTTTGATACCGGCGCGGGAGCATCATTACAAGTGATACGGGGATAAGCGCCAAACGCGCAAAGAGTTTGTATAAGGCCATCTGGACCAGCTGAGTCATTAAGCGCCTTTACAGCCATTTTTAGGATTGAATGACGGTCAACATTTTGTCCGGAAAATTGTTGTTTGAAAATAATGTAAGCCCGGCGAAGATCTTTGTGGGCTTGCTCAACTTTTCCGATAGAATTGTGAGCTTCTATGGGAACTTCAACAACGCGGGTTTTCCATCCCGAGGCGGTTGCACGGAATTCTGCGGATGCAAAGTTCTTGCCGGCATCGTGGATTAAATTTTCGGGTGGGCCGATGTAGACATTATTCCAGCAGCGTTCAATTGAATTACAAGAAGAGATAGCCCCTTCTTTTTCAGGCCCAGTAAGGAAATCTGCTGATCCTAAGTTAGTTCCAGCATCGATTAGATGTACAGCCGGTCCGTCGTCTAGATGCATTACGTCGACGTAGACTGTATGATTAAATGGAACATCTTTATTAGTGAGGGTAAATTTGAATCGTAGAGGACGATTAGCGTTTAGCTGACAGTCATTGCAAAATTTGGATATCCGGTCAATGATTTTTATGTCAATGTCATGACCAGCTCGCCGAAAAATTTTCCACATTCTAGAAGCTGATGGATGTCCCCATCGACGGTGACATGTCCTAATTTGTTGTTCTGTTAAGTAACAAATAGGTTCATTATTAGATTCGTAGATAAATAAAGACTGGAAGTGGCCGAGTGTCATCCATAAATGGCCGTATTTTCGAACGAGAGCTGCTACTGGCTTTTGGTTTTTGATCATGAAATTTTTCTGTACATCAGGTGTGACACCTAATCGGGTCATGTCTTGTAAGCCGAGCAAAAACGGTGTATTGCAAGGTAAAATGTGAAACGTAACCTTGCCGACGGGCGTGTCCAAAGTAATAGAACCAATAGAAATAAAAACGCCTTTACCAATTCCCGATATTTTTACCTCTCCAGCCCTTGTTCTATCGACCTTTAACTCCTTTTGTAAATGCTTAAGTGCTTTGGCTTGTCCAACTCCAACTGTGGAACGACCCGCTGCACCTGTATCAACCAAAACTCCATGGAAAACTCTTTCATCGTATCTTTCATTATAATCATTACCAATAGAAAATACATTTCTGAACAAATGAAAAACTGCTGGGGTAGCTGTCTCCGAATCAAAGCTTTTATTGACACCAGGAAAATCGAAGTCAAGTGATGCAACTGTTATTAACATTTTTTCTTCTTGTTTTGGTGCTGCATATTTCGTTTTTGGTGCTGTAAATTTGTGCAGAGTTGTCTGGTCTTGAAGGTAGCCTGCGACTGTTTCCCCTCCAATTTCTGAAATAAGAAATTTTTGACTTTCTTCTTGGTAATAGTATCCATCCTCAGATTCTGGCTCGTCAGTGAGCTCGTTTACAGCCAAAAAATGGTGTAACTCAGCGTCTGGAGATTCTCCTTCGAATTGTAGGATAAATTGTTGTATGGCGTTTTCGTCTTTTGAGGGGTATGTCTTTTTAGTTTTTTCAAACGCCGCTCTCTGCTCTTCCGGTGTGTGCTCAGAAGATCAACAATTTGTCTTTTTACACATAATACAGCGTTTATTCCAAGTTGACTTTACCGTACTAGGTCCTGATCCTAATTTTCTTCTTTCACGAAAATTTTGATTTGCTCTGCCTGTACTACTTCCTCTCACTGGTTGGTACTGGCGCTCAGCTAAATGAGAGCCATCAAAGCTATTATGTTCAACGTGATTGAGTTGATGATATTGAGAAATTGGTGTACCGGATAGTGATAATTGCATAAATCTCGCTCGTATATCTGCACAAACACCCTCTGCTGTTTAGGCTGGAGAAAATAGGACGAAGTGTAGGTCTGAAACTCCAGAGCAAGCATTGATAATTCTGGTTCGCAATGCAGCATCCCCAGCGTGGGATTCGAGTCCCCTTTGAACGCGACGAAGTTCTTTTTCGAGATTGTTGAAAGCTTGAAGTTTATCTGGACATTTCCGCATTTCTTCAATTAAATTGAGAGTGTTCCAGATTTTTTCGCGCCTGTTAACCCAGTGGACTGTTTCATAGTGTGATTTGATAAGGTTACATCGCTCGTCGAAAGATAAATTTTTATCGTGCAATGTGAGATCCAGATATTTTTCACTGGCATCGCCGGTAAACATTATTGTTAAAGCGTCCTTTAGGTACTTCTTCTCGACTCAGGCGTTATTACAGTTGTTGAGAAAAATCTTCCGCTTGTAATCAAAGCTATCAGTCCCATCGCGATACTTGTCTTCATCTTTATACATCTTCACAAGGGATTCCAGTTGTCTACTCTTGTGCAGTGGGCGATCTTCCCAATGTGTCTGGTTTCTATGGGTAGTTAATGGAAGACTTGCTGGAGTTATTGATGGTGATGATGTTGTGTTAAGGGGTTTTCCCCTGCTTTCACTGTAAATTGCAGCATAGTTTCTGTCGTCAGTGGTTTGTCCACTCCTTTCTCGTTCCTTTCCTTTTCCTGCTTCAGTTTCTTCTTTTATCCGCTCTTTGTTATTGAATCTCAGGTTTTGGTACTTTCTATACTCCGCAGCGGCCCCAAGTATGCTTTCTTCTTCAACGTAGCTTCGATTTTTGGGATCGCATCGTGTGCTTACGCCGAAAAGGTTTTTCTTCCTGTAGTAAACAAGTTCTTCAGGAGTCCATTCATGAAACTCCCTCTTCACTTCTGTGGCTAGTTGTTGATCTATGTGTTTCCCTTTCGGATTTGGTGTCATGTAAACTCCACGAGAAATTAGGAAGTCTCGGAATTCCCTCCTAAGATCTGAATTGATCTTGCTGAACTGGTCTATGTCCCAGTCCTCGAAATCCTCTAACCATCTTTCCCAAAGCGAGTCATCTCTTGCGCCTTTGGCTTTATATAAATCCAGTCTATTTTTGACGTATGCCGTGATCTCTTCCGTGGTGCCCAGTGATCGTTGTTCTGCTGATGAGTTAGACATTTTTTTTGTTTTTTTTTTATTTTATATAATTAATTGCGTGATTGACGCGAAGCAAGAAGAGCGAATACTTAGTGCTTAATTGACGGGATGCGTTGATGGACGCAGAAGCAAGAAAAACGAATACTTAATGCTTCTTGGGCTTGACACGTCGGAGCTCAGTTCAGACAAGGCCGACGACTCCAAGGGACGTTCCTTCGATTAGTAACCGCGTACGGATCTGTAACCGATGGTACGGATCACTAATCAGTGTCGGTATATCACCGGTAGATTATTGTGCTAGCACGGAGCTTTGAAATCACGTACGGAAAATTGTGTGGTAAATCTCTATCTATATTCCATGTCTAAATTACCTGCCTGCCTAATAACAGTAATCCCCCAACGCCTCGCTAATTAAAACACATGATTTAAGTCTATATCTACGTAAGCAAAGCCAATATTCATACAATCTCCCTTACAAGTTTTTCGTTGAGGAAAGTGTTGATTTTCTGCATTATGGCGAACGGAGATATGCTAAGCATAGGGTGGCCAGTTGCAACTCGAACTAGAAGCCGGTTGTCTTCAGATATTCTTGCTTTGGTTGAGTTACCATTGATTGGTTTATTAGGTGTGTTTTTCAGGGGTGCTGTTGGCTTTCGCGCTACCTGTGAACGACCTCGTTGCCCCGGAGCCGCAGCAGACGCAACACTGGCATATGAATTGTTCTGTGGAACCCTGGTAGTTGCAGCTAGGTGTTCTACCGGCTGGATAGGAATTTGTGTCGAATTATACGGCTTGAGAGGGCGGGAAGAGACTCTGACGTGACACTAGAAGTGTCGTCGTGCTACTAAATTTAGGTCGGCCGCGAAATCTCGAAAAGGCCTGTGAAGGTGTTGGGGCAGTGTACTACTCTCTCCGATTGCGTCATCAAGGACACTTGCGATATGTTGAAACATGAGGACGGCCTCATTATTTCTGGTGTCTGCAGCAGAGGTAGTTGACAGTAGCAAATCTGTCAACGACTCCGTCCCGCCTGCGAGGGCAGAAGCGCGTAGGGGAGGGGGAGGAAAGGGGGTGGAAGGGGAAGGTTTGTCATGAGGTGAATATTGTATTGCTTATGAGAATTCGCCAAGATGGAGCAGGTAAAGAGGGTTGACGGAACTTATATTTGTAAGTACTACAAATATAAACAGTAAAATTTCTATGAATCTCTTCAGTAATTATACCGAGACCCACTATTAGCTTTAAAGGGTTCCACTGTAATTGAATATCTATTCTGTCTGAATTAACAGAACTTTTATTTCCTCATCTACATTCACTCAGCTCTGAGCACCTCTACAGGGATAGTAAGCGCGGCTAGCGGCCGCGTTGCTCGGATCGAAGCTGTTGACATAATAATCATATACAGTCGTCCCTCTCTAACTCGATAGTGGGTCCCGGTATAAGTGTTGAAAATATTCATTAAAATTCAACCTTGTACATTTGCAATACTCTCATGATAGGGTATTGTTCGTTGATCCGCTTCTTATAGGGTACAGGGGTTAAAGCGGGGATAAAGTGGAGATAAAGTGGTGATATTCCAGGTTACCTCACGATAGATCCACAGTATCCCTGTTAGCTTCAAATTTTAAAATCTTATGGCCTAAGGCATAAGAGATATGCATCTGTATATGAAGTCCAACGCCCACCTTCAAGCCTGCACCTTTCTTCACTCGCGCACACCTGAGGTCGTTTCGTTTAAATCATTGTCAGCTATTTACTATTATTTTGCTCAACGGCATACTTTTATTTCATTCATCTATCTAATTTTTACTTCATGTGAGTGCATCTGAACCTTAAGTCAACTACTTTAGAAGATTTTAATTTACTGTACTAGATTGCCGCAAAGATGGATTCACCTCAACAACCTTCTCCATCATCAGCATCTCCTACTTATGCAAAACGCCTAACACAAACTCAACGTATTCAAGTAAGTCTGAAATCTACAAATTGATAAGGTTAAGAGAGTAACATGTGCAGGTTAGAACCTTGGCCAGTGAGGGACACAGTTACGTCAAAATCTCTCAACGCCTTGGGATTACATGGCGACAGGTACAATACACCATGAGCGTTGAAAATACCGAGCCTCAGTACTCCAGTGGTAGGCCACCTATTCTAAGTAGTTCCCAGGTCGATGAAATAGAATTTTTCGTCTGTTTATCATCGGAAAATCGTCGGATGTCATTTTTCCAACTTGCACATTTTATATTTCGGCACTTTGGTGTGAGCGAGAATGTGATCCGACGTGAACTGGCAAAGAGGGGATATGCACGCAGGATTGCACGATTAAAACCTCCTATCTCTTCAGTCAACAAACTGAAGAGATATGAGTTTGCGAGAATACATCTCCACTGGCGGAAGGAACATTGGATGAGAGTCCTCTGGTCCGACGAGACTTGGGCTATGAATGGTCGGCAAAGTGATCGTTGGGTCACAAGAAAGGTCAGTAGTCCCTTAAAGGCTCCTAAGATTTAGAGTTCCCTTGAGCTAAGTTTAAGTCAAAGATTGGGGAAGAGTACGAAGATACCTGTGTCCTAGCCAAGACGCGGAGGAGAGTTGGGTGGATGTTCTGGGGATCTTTCTTTGGACGACAGAAGGGGCCTTGCCTGATTTGGGAGAAGGAGTTGGGCCATATCACTGCGGCCAGTTACTGCGAGAGGGTAGTGCCTCTCATAGAGAGTGCGGTCTTTCGGGAACCAGGACTAGATGTGATGCAGGACAACGCCCCTCCTCACAAGTCGAGGCAAACTATGCGTGAGTTTGAAAGGAGGAATATTTCTCTAATGGAGTGGCCGCCATATTCTCCTGATTTAAATCCGATAGAAACTTTGTGGAGTTATATGAAAGCGTACATGGAGCGTCTTTATCCAGCGTTGGATCAAGGGGGGCAGCGGAGTCAAGGGCATCTTCGTCAAATAGTGAACGAGGCGTGGGATCTGGGGTTTAATGGGGATGACTTGGAGAAACTGATAGATTCGATGCCCCGAAGAATCAGAGCCGTTTACGAAGCTGAAGGCGGATATGTAAATTATTAGCTAGATAGAAGTATAATTTATTTATGAAATGTATTAATGAATTAAAAAGTGAATAGAGGGCTATAATGGACCAAAAAAGCAAAACCAACGAATATTTCGTTGTGAAATTTTTGCCATACAAATTTAAAGTTTAGGTGGGGAGATCTACTTATCGTCATGCTAATTCAAGTTAGTAAAAGCCTATATACCCTGTAAAAGTCGAATTTTAGCGCCTATACACGATTAATACCGTAGTATCAGAGTACCTACCCCTGCACACAAAATGAACTTTCAGGGTAAGTGTTGCAAATATAAAAGTCCAAGTTACAATGAATATTTTCAACACTTATACAGGGACCCACTATCGAGTAAGTGAGGGACGACTGTATATATAAAATGGGGGAGTCTCAGGAAATGTTCAATATACGAAAAACAGTCAGTTTTGAATGCATTAAGGATCCAACTAAAGTTAACACCACATTGAAATAAAATTATAAAACATGAATCATTTCTACCCACGCAATACTTTACTCCACCCACCAAAACATCGGTCAACGGTCTGAAAAGACTTGCACTTTCTGCCTCAGGCTTCTAGACTCGTCGTACCCCCGAGAGCACTCTACTTGTTGTTAGTCACAAACCTCATAAAATATTACCAACAACAAATACAAGGAAAATTATGCCACTCACTATTGTTCGATACTCAGTTTTGAACCCCGATGAATCGGTGGCAGTGGCGGTGGTGATGGTAGTTACAGTTGCAGCTATAGTTGCAGTACCAGCTGTGACTGGTGAGAGAGTTGTTTTTACACCCTAGTCAACAATGTTAGGCACTGTACCAAATTCATTTTTTTGAACCTTTGGTTCTCCAGATCACCGTCTCACCCGAAAGCTCCGTGGATTGATATTATTACTGGTTTTGGCAAGTTTGCTTGTCCCATCTTCCGTCTTCGTGTCCTTTAACTCGGGTCCTGCCGTTTCCTTACTCGCAGAGTATGCTGGAGCCATCGTATTGACAGTTTCGTCTGTTTTTGGCTTGAGCTTGGCAACCTCAGCTTCCTTGCCTTCTTTCTTATCGTGATGGCGGTTCTTCGCCAGCAACGACGGCAAAGCATGGGCGAGCATTCCACCAACAACACCACCGATCATATTTGGCACGATTATAGCGGCCGCTTTGGCGATAGGATGGTGTTTTTCTGGTGGGCTTGGTATTGGCACATTTGCTGCTTGACCTCCAAAATTTACTGAAACAACCTTCGGCAGGCCGAGCCTCTCACCGAAAGATTTCGACGGTGGCGGGGTCGGATTTCGAAAAGCAGATGCCTAAAACATCCAGGTTAATTTGGAAGTGCAAGAAACTTGATAAGACTTACCGAATCAATACTGGGGGGCAGGTATTGCATTTCTGGGATATCAAACTCCGATGGCGGTCGACTCACTGAACGCTGATCGGCGTCGGGCATGCTGAATTCTGGAAGATCGAATTTTGGCAGTCGGAATTTCTTTGGAGACCGACTTGAAGATGAGCCCTCTGTATCAACGACTGGCGGATCTACCCCAAATTCAGCTCGAAACCGAGTGGCGAAATCTTCTGGCGGTGGACTATTGAAACCAGGTAAAGATCGACGCCGAAGAGCCCGCTGCTTTGACACACTGCAGTTGTCAACGTTGAGAGTAATTGCCACGCACTTCAACTGCCGAGCGACAGGAACAGTGTAGATGTTCCATTCCGTTTCCGAAGCAGGGCAGGCGTAAAAATTTGGATCGTTGTTGTGTGCCAGTACACCGTTCTCTCCAATCGAAAACCCTAGGAATTCGCCTTCATTCTCGTTGCACTGAAGCTGTCGAGCCGCGGCTAATGATTTGGTCAGCACAAAACATTGAAAACAATGATTATCTTCAATGAAAGGATGTCTTTTGATGAATACTCACGAGTCAAGATATATTGGGAGCCATTCGAATCGATCAAATGGCCATTGTCGATATAGAAATTTGCCGGAGTATGATTTTCGCCAACCCTCAATTGGCCATTCTCTGATTCCCAAACAGGCCCTGAGATGCCTCCGGAGACGGCAAGACCAAACGAACAGCCATCGGAAGCGTAAGCGATGGCTGCTGTAATTAATAAGAGAATAAGTTGAAACATATTTATATGGAACTTAGTTATGTATGAATTGATTGATTGTTGGAGCGTCCAGTGAAGGCTCGAGAGACCTCTTATATATGACTCCTGAGAGAAATATATGGGCCTCTATCATTCCTAATTGAATGGATTACAATGTGAAGATGTAAGAATTTGGCGTATTCTTTCCAACTAACGACAATGATAGTAAGAATCAAGCTAATAAGAAAATAGACACGATTTCGTTTATGTTAGGCATCACGGTCTTGAAACTACCAATATAACACACATCTTCTGAAAATAAATGTTTTTTAAAACTCAAATCTGACAGCATTTAGATAGACACTTTTTTGTTGAGCTAACATTAATTATGCAGAAACTCGAAAATTCTAGAAAGACTTGACGATAATACAAGGTTAGACCCAAAGTAAGATTGATTTTGATTAAGGATCTAGCACGCAAGAGATGACTCTTTTCATGGTAGTTAAGATGCTGATAGTTTCCAAAAATCAGGAATCAGCTCTGAATTGTAGACTAAACCCTAGTTCACACAATATTTGCCGCAAAAATAGAGAAGCTAAACGCTTCGTAAGAATTTGGGGAAGTTGGTAACTCTTTTTTCAAGTGATTGGATAATTCTTACCAATGAAAAGGAATGATCCACTCAGGATTCTGTTTTCAATAACGATTATTGCTCCTGGTAGTAAATATTTTACAAACATAGCCCCTATAACTCTAGGGGTCTCTTCAATAACAAAGTGCCAGTCTTTCTCTCTTTGGTCTTTTCATATTCTCATTCGATACTAGAATACTTTTTATTTCTGTAATAAAGAAATATTAGAGCTCAACAAATCCCAAAGCATGATGAGAAAAAAGTCTCGTGATGCCAGACGGGTAAGACGCTAATGGGTTTCCTTTATTATACGAGTAATGGATGTAGAAAAGCTCAAAAATTATGGAAAATTTAGACAGTAAGCTCTAACAATATCAAGTGTACAGTCAGCTTGGGGTAAGCCCTAGATATTGTCGTTTTCAGCAATCTTTCGGCGGCGTAACCTCCCCTGCTAGTTTCTTGTGCGACGGTTAATTTTGTTCCAACCACCAACCGATGCAAACGCTATTATTTTTTTATAAAATCATGTTAGCGTATGCAGCCTGAGACTATGATGCGAATGATTATGGAAGACATGTATATTCCGCATAAGGACTCTGTTCGACGTTTAGAATACTCATATTTAGGTTTCTTTTGCAGATACCACTACGAGAATAACGCCCCACGTCATGTACCCTCTTCCGTGAATACCCACCATAGAGTGAAGCGAGAAAAGCCTGTGGTTATCTGAGCATGCTTTCGTCATCCCACGAATACAATATCACCGCGAAAGAAATGGTGTGAGGGTCTTGCTGGAATCGAACCAGCTATCTTCTGTCTCAAGTGGGACATAAGTCCAAGCTGCCCAGACTTTACTTGGGAGAACGGCCCGAACAATGTACCACTGCAGTGGGACAAAGACGGCGTTTCTACATGTACGTGGTGTCCCCTACGAACCTGGAGTTTATCTTCAGAGCCAACAGAAACACGCATTACTTGGTCACGGAGGAAAAGTCATCCAAACGAGCTTCCGGGGCGTACCCAGCTCCCGTTATGGTGGTGATGGATAAGACTAAGTTAGCCCTTTTTACCAGGATGAATTCTCACTGTTGACAGATATTCTCGCATTATACTGTCTCCCGAGGAAAGAGCACCGCTACCTTAGCGCTGGTGGTGTTGGTATAAGGAGGATATCTGGACTATGGGATATTAGGTAGATACAGATGGGGATACTCACCTCGTGTGGCTCTGGTGTCTAGGCCTCGCCTGGCTGGAGTTGCAGGTTTTTTGAGACTTTTTCCCGCGTACCGGTTTCCACGGCTGCTCTTTTTCAATTTTTTTTTGGGCAGAAGGTTCCGTAGAAAAGGTGGTTGAATTCGACGGGTAATTACTGAGCTAAATGGCTACCCGTCATGGGTCAATGTATCAATGATTTTAGGTTCGAGGTAAAAGGGGATAGGAGAATTGTAAAAAGTGTGGCCTGGGTCAGAGAGGAGCCCTAGTGTTATAATAGTCTTGGACTCTACATAGCACGAATAAACAAAACTACTACTAATGTACCACTGCACCATCCGACCCTTCTATAATTAGCCGTCCCCTTTCGATATCACTAAAAGCTCAGGCTTCTTTGACCCTGGTAAAACGATGTTCGGCAGTTGGAAAACGATCCCGTGAATTTCGGTTAAGGTTTTTCGAATCAATTCGCGCCAGGAAATAGATCGTCAGAGCGCAGATCTTAGCCACAAGAGCTCGACTATATTTAGCCTATCGACCATGATATTCAAACTTATGTTCCTGGCACTCATGTGGTAAGAATTAAAAATTAGTCATAAAAGAAGCTACCAAGGGAGCGTATGTTGCTGACGACTACTCCTGGACCACAATACTTAGGGCTTACTGGAAGCTAACTGCTCGCGTTATCTTAAAACAACTTATTGTCTAAGTTACCCAGGATTTTAAAGCTTTTCTACGTCCATTACTAGCATAATAAAGAAAATCTACTAGCGTCTACCCCGTCTGACATCATGAGCCTTTTTCACTTGTCAGACTACATAATTTGTAGACCTCTGGTGTTTCTCTCTCAAAAAAATTGGGTTCTTCCAGTGTCTGGAAAAAATTAGGGAAAAAGTTTGATGGAGACGATGGCAAATTGGCTCTGAAAGGACCTCTAGAGTTATAAGAACCATATTTGGACGAATTTTACCAATAGTGGTAGATGTCATTACAGATCACAGCATCGTAAGTGGATCATTTCTTTTCATGAGTAGAAATGATCGAATCACTTGAAAAAAGAGTGACCAACTTCCCCAAATTCTTACGAAGCGTTTAGCTTCTCTATTTTTGCGGCAAATATTGTGTGAACTAGGGTTTAGTCTACAATTCAGAGCTGATTCCTGATTTTTGGAAACTATCAGCATCTTAACTACCATGAAAAGAGTCATCTCTTGCGTGCTAGATCCTTAATCAAAATCAATCTTACTTTGGGTCTAACCTTGTATTATCGTCAAGTCTTTCTAGAATTTTCGAGTTTCTGCATAATTAATGTTAGCTCAACAAAAAAGTGTCTATCTAAATGCTGTCAGATTTGAGTTTTAAAAAACATTTATTTTCAGAAGATGTGTGTTATATTGGTAGTTTCAAGACCGTGATGCCTAACATAAACGAAATCGTGTCTATTTTCTTATTAGCTTGATTCTTACTATCATTGTCGTTAGTTGGAAAGAATACGCCAAATTCTTACATCTTCACATTGTAATCCATTCAATTAGGAATGATAGAGGCCCATATATTTCTCTCAGGAGTCATATATAAGAGGTCTCTCGAGCCTTCACTGGACGCTCCAACAATCAATCAATTCATACATAACTAAGTTCCATATAAATATGTTTCAACTTATTCTCTTATTAATTACAGCAGCCATCGCTTACGCTTCCGATGGCTGTTCGTTTGGTCTTGCCGTCTCCGGAGGCATCTCAGGGCCTGTTTGGGAATCAGAGAATGGCCAATTGAGGGTTGGCGAAAATCATACTCCGGCAAATTTCTATATCGACAATGGCCATTTGATCGATTCGAATGGCTCCCAATGTATCTTGACTCGTGAGTATTCATCAAAAGACATCCTTTCATTGAAGATAATCATTGTTTTCAATGTTTTGTGCTGACCAAATCATTAGCCGCGACTCAACAGCTTCAGTGCAACGGGAATGAAGGCGAATTCCTGGGGTTTTCGATTGGAAAGAACGGTGTACTGGCACACAACAACGATCCAAATTTCTACGCCTGCCCTGCTTCGAAAATGGAATGGAACATTTACAGTGTTCCTATCGCTCCGGAGTTTGAGTGCGTAGCAATTAATCTCAACGTAGAGAATTGTGGTGTATCGAAGCGGCGGGTTCTTGGGCGTCGATCACAGCCTGGATTTTTTAGTCGACCACCACCGGAGTACATCGAAAGGTATCGAGAACTTTTTGGGGAAGATCCACCACTCGCCAATCCAGAGCGCCCATCTACGGATTGGTTACCGGAGAATTTTAGACTGCCAAATTTTGATAGTTCGGAGGATAGTTCGGAGGATAGTTCTCCGGAATTACAGTACATGGAACCTATAGTTTATACGGTGAGTCTTGTCAAGTTCCTTGCACCTCCGAAATTAACATGAATTATCTAGGGATCTGATTATAGAGCGCCGACTCCACCACCGTTGAAATCGTTCCGTGAGAAGCTCGGTCTGCCGAAGTTTAAATTACCAGGCTTTGGTGGTCAAGTAGCGAGTGTTCCAATAGAAAGTCCACCAACAAAACATCATCAGTTCACCAACGCTGCCGCTCTAATCGTACCCAATATGATCGGTGGTGTTGTTGGTGGAATGCTCGCTAATACTCTGCCGTCGTTACTGCCGATGAACCACCATCACGGTAAAAAAGAAGGCAAGGAAGCTGAGGTTGATAAGTTCAAGCCAAAAACAGACGAAGCTGCCAACACGATCGCTCCAGCGTACTATGCGAGTAAGGAAACGGCAGGACCTGAGTCAAAGGACACGAAGACGGAAGGTGGGACAACCAAACTCGCCCAAACCAATCAGAATATCAATCCACGGAGCTTTCGGGTGAGTCGGTGAGTTGGAGAACCAAAGGTTCAAAAAAAATGAATTTGGTACAGTGCCTAACAATGTTGACTAGGGTGTAAAAACAATTCTCCCACCAGTCACAGCTGGTACAGTAACTGTTGCTGCGACAGTAAGTACCATCACCACCGTCACCGCAAACGCTTCCTCGGGGTTCAAAACCGAGTTTCGAACGATGGTGAGTGGCATAATTTTCCTTTTATTTGTTGTTGGTAATGTTTTAGGTGGTTTGTGACTAACAACAAGTAGAGTGTGCTCGGGGGTACGACGAGTCTGGAAGTTTAAGGCAGAAAGTGCAAATCTTTTCAGGCCGTAGACTAATATTTTGGCGGGTGGAGTAAAGTATTGCGTGGAGAGAAATAATTCATGTTTTGTAATTATATTTGGTAGTAGTGGTGACTTAAGTTATATCCTTCATGTGTTCGATAGTGACTGTTTCTGGAACTGACATAGGTGTTTAAAGCTCTTACCTATGATCCCCCAGCATAAAAGGAACATGCAAGGTTTGGAAAAGTTTGTTCAGATAGGTTCAATATTAAATACAACTCGGCGTGAGTTGTTGCCCTTGTCAGATAAACGAAGGAAAATCTATCTTCTCGTGCAGCTTCTGGTATGATTGATTAAATTCATGGAGTATCAGTCACAAGCCCTGCACCCAAGAGGCGTGATACGGGTAGCCGATCCCTAGAGACTCTAAACTCCCCAATTCCTTGACTATTGCGAGCCAGAAGTTGATTGAGAAAAAAAAAAGCCAATAAGACACAACAGTGACAAAGGTTTGACTTCCTGCATCTCCCCCTTCCTCTCCGCCGCGAACGTCCACGCAACAAAAGAGATTTCCCAACAGTATACCAGCTCGCGCCGAGTACCGTCGTCACGACCGAAGTCGCATGTCTCGCCTCCAAAAACGAAGCGTTGCCAGTTTTGAAAGTGGTGGCAGCACTTATCCGAACCGAAATCTTGGCACGCACAACTATCCCGGAGTCGAAAACTTAAAAAAAAATAAAACTGCCTTACTGTGCAAGACCGTATCCTCCCTTCTCTGTCTCGTGAATTCCCACTCATTTCCTGCTTCCCCGAAAATATCGTGACGACCTATCCAATTTTGTGCCCTACGACTTTTATCCTCCGTCGGGTATCCATAGCATCGTGAGCTTGTAGCTAGAGGCCAAGAAAGACAAGGCAAAAGGTCGCATTTTCCTAGTCGGCGTGGTCACTTGTAGAGGATTTCGTGTGATTGGTCGCAGATTTTAGAAGGCGGTGGTTTGATCGGAATAGGACCTCGCTCAATGGGACGAACTGAAATTGCGACGGTGTTGGCTGAGAGACTGGAAGCTTGTGCGCCGATAAGGTTTGAATGCGACTTTTCTTGGCTATCCCAGATGTGCAAACATACTAGGCGTTTACAGCAGGCACCGCATGATGGTGAAGAGTTCGACTTTGCCAGCCACCTAAAGGTGCAATAATTTTTTTTTTTAATTACTTAAGCGTCGTGTCCGCGCACAGCAGCGTGAAACTATGTAACACGTGACGGTTAGCCCAGCCTCAAAAGGCTACCCGACGAATCAGTGTCTAGATGACCCAAAAAAAATAGAGGGACCTAGGCCTTCCTATCTAGCATCCGAATAGTATTAACTACAGAAATCAAGAGCATCTTTCCGCTAGGACTCTTTTGTGAAAAAAAAAACTTCTAGTGGGAGAGCCTACTACAAAAATGGGGGGAATTACAGCTTAATGCACGAAGCAGCTTAGGGGAGGGTGGGGTGGGTGGGTTAGATTTTGGTTAATGACGTCGCTGAATTTCGTCGAAAAAAAGGGTAGTGGTTAGCCACTTCCTAAATGCGACGGCGCCGTCTGCTGAGCTTAAAGCCCATCAGATTCCAGTCGATGGGTGCCTAGGTCCTCCTGGAAGCCGACCTCTTTGTCTTCCGAGTCGGCAGAAAAAGAAGTGGTCGGGAGTTTTCTCGCCTCCGCACGTAGAATCCAGGAGCGCGCTGTTGTGATGGAACCTTCGGTGATAGTTAGCGAAATCGCCGTGTCCCGAGCGAGCAGCGAAGAGAGATCCAAGAGCTCGTCTACTCAGGCGGGCGAGTTCAAAGGATATGTGGGAGTTCGGTCCAATTCCGAGTATCTTGTATCTTTCAGGGGCGTTCTGTGCCCAGTATGAAGCTACTAAGGCTTCGTAGTATATTTTGATATTCCTCTTTGCTCGGGCAGTTGAGGGTGGGAGGAATGGGGTTGGGGCTGCGCATGCTGATTTTGCCAGAGCGTCGGCAGCTTCATTACCAATGATTCCCTCGTAGCCTGGGCACCAGCGGATTTCAACTGCCCCTTGGTTAGTCAACGAACTCCGCTCCCTATCCTTCCAAGAAAGAGCGAGTTTCCGGATCATTGAAATGCGCGGCGAGCTTGTTACCGTGGGGGGTTCGGATAGAAGACGCAGAGCAGCCTCTTGGTTGTCGAGGCAGATGGTAATGTTCGTGGCGTAGTATGCCATAAGATTGCGGAGCGCGGCAGACAAACCCTCAGTCGTTACGGCAACTTCGGCATCGTACACCTCTACAGATAGACCTAAGGGTAGAGAGCCTCGTCCATTCTCCTGGGTACAGTCGCGCTAGATAGAGTACCCAGCCCCAGCTCGGTCATCTATTAGAGCCTCGTCTGAAAAGACGAAGATATCGAGCGGCGGGCGTGAAGCATGCCAGTCCATAAACGCTTGACAGCCAGCTGTTCTTTCAACGGCATCGATAGCCGCGAGATTATTTACCCGATTGTTGGACCATGGGGGGACTGTGGTGTCAGTTGAAAGTTCGGGGGAAATCCTTCGGCGAGTCCAGTTCATGTGGGGAGTGTTCCAGCGCCTGCGGAGAGGATGTCAGGGGTCCGCTGAAGCGACTCGGACTGCGAGACGGTCATGGGTCCGTTCGAGCCAGGCGAGTGCAGGCTCCCAGCCGATCTCATGGAGGAGGGCTGGGATAGGTGTGGTACGGTATACTGGAAGAGCGGCGCGAGCAGCATCATTAATTCTTAGTTGGATCCTTGCAATGGCGTCTTTAGAGGAATTCTTTGAGAACCACGTTTCGGCTCCGTACAGAAGAGTGGAGAAGACAGCTTCTTGTAGGGTTTGCCTGAGGAGGATGGGGCGAATTCCACGAGTGGTGAGTGAAAGTCTCTTGAGGTGACTGGAGATTGCTAGAGATCTGGAGCAGGCCTTAGTGATGTGGTGGCGGAATCTAAGAGCTCGATCAAAGTAGATCCCAAGCCAGCGAGTGACATTGTTTGGTGAAATTTCAGCCTCTTCTATAAGGAGGCTCGGTTCTACTGGCGACCCGTGTTTCCTGTGGAAATATTGAAGTTCTGTTTTTGAAATTTCGAAGGAAATCCCATTTTTTCGTCCCTATGATAGTGTATTTTGTAGTTGTTCCTGTAGCAGTTCTGAGCAACGGGTCAGGGAGGGAGCGGAGGCAAAGATGCAAATATCATCTGCATAGCCTCAACGGCCTGTTGAGATGCGGAGTGCGCCTTCGATAGCAAGGAGAAATAGAACGGGAGAGACTGGAGAGCCCTGATGGAGCCCACAAAAAATTGGGAATGGTGCAGACTTTGATCCATCTGACGAAATAGTAGCCACACGCTGTTCCATACAGGAGATAACCCAGCGAACCAGGTTTTCAGGCCAACCTTGTCTACGGAGGCAGAGACTGAGTCGCCCCTTTTGAATCCCGTCAAAGGCGTCTTTCACATCCATTGTGACAATACCAGCAATTTTCTTCTCCGCCCAGGCTGTTTGGATGTCACAGGTGAGTGCTGTAGTGAGGTCGATGGCTGACCGGCGAGGGACTGCACTGCATTGATCTCTAGCGAGGATTCGATATTTTAGCGCGAGGTATGAGATACGCCGTGCAATAAGTCGCTCGAGGCCTTTCCCTAGGCACGAGAGGAGGGCAATCGGTCTATAGGAATTGGGGAGGTTAAGGTTTCGATCACCGGATTTTGGGAGGATGATCACGTTTGCTTTTTTGAAGGGGGTTGGGTGCCACCCAAGCTGGTCGCATCGACAGAATAGAGCCGCCACCCGAGTGCCGATAGTTGGCCAGGCTTTTTGTAGTGTGTTGTAACGGCTTGTGAGCCAATATTGTCCTGTAGCCTACGCTGGTCAACGTATGCAAATCCTTTAATGATCCATGGCGATCATAATTGTGGAGAACATCTGACAGGGAACGTTTCATAGTACTCTGATCTCGCCACATCTCAAACCAATGTATATTTATAAGTCACGTCACAAAATACGGGACTCAAAGTCAGGGCTAAATAGCTCGAGCGATTTGGCTTGTATATAATAATAGTTTATCATGTAATTAGATTTGATTTCCTTAGAAGATTTAATATTAATTACGATTACCTACATCATTATCCATCTCTGCTGTATCAACCCGTCACATGTGTTGACGGTTATCTCATCTGGCCCTGGAGCAGAGGAGGCGACCTAACAGCAGGAGCGGTAAATCTCCTCGTCAGAGAGTGGGGGCCATGAGATAACTTGCTTTGCCACAGAAGGTACATCAGTTGGGATATCTGCCTGGTTAAGGGGGCGACTGAGAAGATAGTTGCGAAAGATTTGTGCCTTTGCTTGCGGGGAGACAACAAGGCCTTCCGGGCCTAGCAGAGGGGGGGAGTGAAAACGAGACCGGTTTTTGTGCCAGCCAGTAACTTGATAGGCTTCAGCAAGGTTTTATACCTGTTCAATCCTGTGACACAAGTACTCTCGTTTAGCTTTTCTGACGGCCTTACCAAAAATGCGTCGTTCCATTACCGCGTTTAGGCCATGACGGTACGCTCGGCAAAAATTTCGATAAGCCTTTGCGCATTCTTGGGACCACCATGGGGCCACGACGGACTAATTTCGGGATCTAGGACAGGCGACATGTAAGGCACCTTCAAGGGCTTCAGCTAGAAAAGATGCTTCGTCGTCTAGGTTTGCTAGGGGAGGGTTGGTGAGTCGATCTTTAAGGGAAATGTTTAAGGCAGGCCAGTCACACGCAGCGAAGTGGAGGCGTCCCTGGGACGATTCTTCGGGTCCATCATCTGAGATCCGCGTGAATAGAGTTCGGTAGTCTGAGCCAGTCTCGAGGTCCTGTCGAACTTCGCAACAATCGTTGGGGCTAAGGCGGGTGAAGATGAGGTCAATTGTAGCTCCGGCGTCATGTGAAGGGGTTCCGAATGGATTGAGAAGGACAAGACCGTTAGAATTTGTCCAGGATATGAGTTGTTCTCCGTCATGCGGGTCCCTTCTTGCAGTTTGATCCCAGAGTGAGTGATTGATGTTAAAGTCTCCAGCTACGATGTCTGGGCACTCGGGAAGGTCTAGTAAATTGCGCAGGCCTTGTCTGGGATCTAGGGAGCCTAGTGGGGCGTTATAGACGTTGCAGCAGTCGACCATGCGTTGGCCGCGACGAAATATACAAAGACGGAGTATATCTCTTGAGTATGTGTTTGGCTGAAAAGCGGAGAGACCGCTACCCTTGCGAGTATATGTCATAACTCGAGGCCTGTTGGTCCAATCTGGAAGTGGGGAGAAGCTTGGAAACTTAGGTGAGTTTTTGTGGTCCTGCGGGAGTAATCTGAAAATATCCATGGTTCTTGGATTAGGATAAGATCAGCTCCCGCTTGGAAGGCGAGCTAGAGCGCCGCATCATGGGATGAACCACACTTTCCGACGTTGACCTGAAAAATGCAGAGGCTAGAGGCTGTCTGCTTAGTGTATCCACGGCCGCGGACCATTAAAGTTGATCTTTGTTGTTTCGGGGGTAGGAGCAAGCTCCAGATCGGACGGTGCAATATTGCTAGCCAAAATGCTGATAGCCCATTTGTACCCCGTGATCTTCCTAGTCAATCAGGTTTGAGAGATAGGCGAGTCTCCTTACTGGGCTGGCAAAGTCGAACTCTTCACCTGCATGCTGTGCCAGCTGTAAACGCCTAGTATGTTCACATACCTGGTATAGCCAAGAAGAGTCGCAACTCACTCGAAGCTGGAGGCCCGCAGCGTACTCTCGGCTGATGGCTCCTCAGCTTGTCAATAAATCTCGTCGACAAGACTCGGACCTAACTAATCCTGAGTCTCACACGCCCAGATATCTGTTCAACTGGAGCCCCATTCCCCTGAAACCCGCCTGAAACCCCCATTATCATCGTTTACTTGAATAAACAATCATATATCCGCTCCCGATGTTATGGACACCCGATGGAGGATTTAAGTCGAGGAGCACAAATTTGGGAAGGGAGTTGTGACATACGGTTCACTTTCGGGATTAGATCTTAGGGAATCTCTGAAGGAAAAGGATGGACGCGTATTGAGATGCGGAAGAGGAAGGAAAGGGTTTTGGAGGGGGAATCATGAGGAATTCTAAATGCAATGCGCTGTACATGTGCTGGAGCAACGTGAAAAGGGTTAGGGATGAATCGGATGTACTCGATGATCAATACCAACAAAGAATTAATATTTTCTACATGAGGCCCAACTAGAGTCAGCATCTCTCTACTTATATGAACAATATCTCCTCGTATAACAATGTTTTCTAAGCTTTCCTCTGGCCCTCCTCGTATTTGCAATGCCTCGTTCAGCTCCCCCCAAACTCCGGAGTATTTCCGCTTAACCCCGTGGAGGGGCGATCGGCTAACTTACGAGTACCTGTGTACTCCTTATCTATAGCCGATACGCTTCAGCCTTCTCGTCATCTAATACTAGGCTGGTCCCTATGACCAGTCAACCTTTTCGGGCATAGCCCTTAACACAACGTTTGGATAAGTGCCGCCAACAATCTTAACGCCGGCACAAATCAGATGTTTCTAACCCGCCCTATGCTCTAGACTGCTGGCGCTCCTTCAGCTGGCAAAGTACATTCGTGGAACGGCACCACCCAGTCTATCGGTTATTCGTTTAAGGTTTTCCGGTCGAAGAGTCTCATCTGAATTGGCTGTCAGAGAGGGCAGTTGGTGTCGGAATGTTAGTGGTAATCAGATGGAGTATTTGGAGTTTAAGGGCAGGAAACTGGGAATATGATTATATGATTAGGCAATCGGATCACATGGCACAGACTGTATTAGTATATTTGGAGTTGGGGGAGAAAACTTGTAGAAGAGAGAACAACAATCAGTTAGAATTCTACATCTTTGCATACCACCGTCGATAACGCGTGTCGTGCACTTGAATTATCTTGATAACTCACCGCTGAGCCTAAGCCATTGAGAACTTCGACCATAAAGACTCTTTGACCACGCTTCGCAGCATCAGGTTCAGTACTTGTTCAATCGCCACCATACGAAGTTCAAGCAACTGATCCTTTGCACCCACTGTTCATACAGTTACTCTATAACAGTGGTTATCTAGGCTAGCCTACCTTCCAATTCGGTTGACACCAATCCGGCGTAGTCAACCGACAGTTGGTAATTGAGAAACCGCGTGATCATTCACCCGGGACAGATGGTCATAAGATGAAATTGGCTCGGGGAAATCTCATGGGGTGTGGGTGGGGAAGGGACATCTACTTGATTGGAATCTTTCGGGAGACTGACGCGTCGGGTAGCCATAGACAGGCTGAACTAACTGGTACATGACCCCTAGGGTTGTGCGCTGTGCGCTGGCACGACGTAATAAGTGACCCCCCCCCCCCCAAAAAAAGTCTCCCTACTCAACCCAACTGCCCGCTCAGCACCTTTAGCGCACATTAGTTTTTTCTTATAAATTATATTGTGAATATTCTATTCCATACCCCCATCAAGAGTGCCCTCTGATGAAATAAACAACTCAGGAAAGTGTATCGGAAAGAATATCTACCAATTCTGAGAGTATCACTTAGTTAATAAGAGCTTGCTGGCAATCAACAATATGTATCGAAATCAATTAGTGATTTTTATTAAAAACAGTCAAGAAAGAGCTACGGGTTAATCTGTCTGTATGTATATATCTGTGGATCTAATATTGCTTACTAACACTCGCTTATCGCGATATGTATAAGACGCGTTAATGTTAGTAGATAGAAAGCATAGAGAGAGATCTTATATACTGAGTTGACTTGCTACGACGTGATTTCCGTTGTAGTGTGAGTTACCAGTAGAAGATCTGCCGGCCTATATACACAAAAATAATTATTTTTGTAGGGAGAACCCCAATAGACAACTTTCGTCATATTAGTCAATTTCATCAAGATGGCTCCCAATACAAGGTCCAATTCTGCAGTATCTAATTCAAGAAACAAATTTGCGTATAGTGACGAGGTCATAGATACAGAATTTAGTGAAATTCGAGCAGATTTACAAGAAATCAGGACACAATTTAAAACGACTGAAACTCGAGCCTTGGTCGTGGAGACCCAACTCAAGCATGTTCACGAAAGCATGAAAAACATGGATACAAGGATAGACAAACGAATATCTTCGATGGAGAAAAACATGGAGAAATTGATGGGTGGAATTAATAAACTCTTAGATAAAAATGCAGAGGCACTACCTGCACATCGAACTAGAGCAACTACTGGAGTCACGATACCTTCAATGGCTTTTAAAGATCCATATTTAAACGATGTCCAAAAGAAAGAGTATGATGAAAAATGTGGTAGTCCTGTCAATACGGTTCCTGGTGCTTTTAATTCGACAGGAGACACAGGTCTTGATGACGAGTTGGAAAAATTTCCTCGTCTCAATAATATTTCGCTTGGTCTTCAGGATGAAAACACAAACTCGGACAACGCCAACTCGATTATCAATAAATCTGCGACGGCTCGAAAAAATATTACACCAGATCATTTACGCTTGCCCAATGGCGATTTCGATCTCGAGATACCCTATCGAATGCCAGAGGCGTTAACGAACCAAGAACAGAGAGTAATATCTGTCTGGCCCGAAGTTGTTTTGCCGTCTCAGGCAGGTCTTTACGGGGTCACTAGTCATAAAAACAAGATTTTTTTTAGGCCTGAGACGAAGTTAGATGTTGCTAACCACTCAGTCATTGGCAATCTTGGGAATATTCAAGATCAGCTTAAAACGGCACTAATTCTCTATCATCTGTGGACCATGAGACTGGTCTCAGTCATGGATGGTGATTTTAAGCAGGTTGCGGTATGGGCTAAGCATAGCAACCTGACTTGGCTTGATCTAGTGGAGGCCATAATACAAGTCTTAAGAAAACATCGGGTACTATACAGTCCTATGACTATCTTTTCCAAACTTTCGCCTTCGATTGGAGAATCCGATCTTGTTTTTACTCTAAAGATTCGGGATGCATACTGTAAGTTACCAATCCAACATCGTACTTCATTGGCTGTCAAAGAAGCCTTCAAGGATAAGTTACAGGAACACCTTCCAAGCATCCTGTTAAATATTAGAAATAAAATTGACATCCTAAGTACTGCTGCAGCTATCGAAGAATCTATTCAAATAAGCAGACTTTTAAACCGAAATAAGGATCCATCTTCAGGTAGTACTGAAATTAAATTGACGACTGCTGCTATCGAAGATCCAAGGCTAGATGACCGAGTCATAGGCGCGACAACTGGAGCTGAAAACGACCTAATCAACTTTGTTTCGAAGGATAAGAACACGACTTGTTATAATTGTGGGAAACCTGGTCACTGGGCTTCTTCATGTAATCAAACACCTAAGCCTCATTGGAATGCCTCCACCAACTCGTCCAAACCCAATACTAAGTCTCCGATTCATAATCAGAGCAATTTTTCACGAGATAAAATCAGGCAAGGTGTTAAACGCTTCGAGAACCGATACACGAAATCAGACAGAGCACCACCACTAAATTCGAATAAGTTTTCGAGATCTAGACTAGGCAACAGAAGTGAGAGAGCTCATGTTGTAACAAGCGACAATAATTTTGGTATCTCTGATGCCCAAAATTCTGAGGAGGTAATTAAAGATTTGGAGACCGACGAGGAGTTCGAAGCAGTTTTAGCTGAATTAATGGAAGAGATTACCAATGAATAGGGAGGCCCGAGCGTTCACTTTGTGGAAGTGGACGTTGGGGATAATAATAATCCACAAACTTTTCAACCGTTGCGAGAAGGATTTGATGGGTCACATTACTTATATCAAGCAGAGCTATCTAGTAAGGCGCTTGTGACAATTTTCTTTGACTACGGATGTGTTCCTTACTCCGTATCAGAATCAGCTGCTCGCTTTCTAAATTCATACGAGTCAAGATGTCCAACGACCCTCCGTGGTATTGGTGGCTCAGGGCCAAAGGTGACCAAGGAAGTCATTGTGCGAGCTAGATTTGTTACTACTGCAGGATACAGTAAAATTTTTGACGTCTCTTGCGGGGTGGTTGCTAATGATACATTTCCTGGTGATTTAACCCTTGGGAAAAGTATATTTCATAAATTTGGTGTTCATTGCCAGTTTGATATCATGAAATCCAACAAAGAATACATCTGCCTTCAAAATTTCCCTGGCCAACCAATTCTACGTCCTATCTCTTATTCACGTAAGGCACATTTAGTGTCTCCTTCAACGACGGCCTTTCTAGTGGAAACGCCCACACTACCGCATAGAAAATTTATCTGGCACAAAGACACACCTCTGCACGATAAATTAATAACCGATTATATCGATGGTTACGTTAACCAGTTTCCGGGGATTTTCGACCCCTCACAGCGGCGAACGGATGTCATTGTAAGAACGACGCATAAAATCGACACAGGAAATTCAAATCCAACTAAGCATGCCCCACGTAGGTGTAGTCCTGCTCAGGAGAGAGCCATATCTCAATTTGTTAACAAGTCTCTGGGCACCATAATTCAACGAAGTAAGAGTCCATGGGCAGCCAGAATAATCCTAGTCCCAAAAAAATCCTCCACACAATCTTCCTCGTCAGCCAACGATAACCCGAATAAAGTAATTTATAGGATTTGTTGCGATTACCGGGACCTAAATAAGATCACAAAAAAGCATGCGCACCCACTACCGAATGCAATGGATCAAATACAGCGGGCTGCTGGGCATCAGTATTACATGTTCCTAGACTTGAAAGACGGGTTTTGGCACGTAAACTTATCAAATGAGGATAGGGAAAAGACCGCTTTCATAACCCCATTTGGTCTTTTTGAATGGCTCGTTATGCCGTTCGGCCTCTGTAATGCGCCTGCTACGTTCCAGGCTCTGATGGAAGAAATTTTATCAGATATGCGAGACTTTACTTCTGGTCTGCTCGATGATATTGCAATATGGGGAGACACCATAGAACAATTAAACCAGAGGACAATGCTACTTTTCGCGCAACTTGCCAAATATGGCATGATTTTGAATACAGGAAAGTCCAAGATGTTTGTTAAAAAGGGCGTGTTTCTGGGTTTTGTAATTTCCAAGGATGGCATCGAAGTAGACCCTACAAAGGTGGCTGCTATCAGAAATCGACCTATGCCGACGACGACCACTGAAATAAGAGGATTTGTTAATGCGGCTGGTTATTTCCGACATTTAATCGATTGATACGCTGAACTTTCTGGACCACTTACCGATTTGACTGGTGGGGGTAAAAACCTTCCAGTCACTCTATCATCAAATGCACTATCTGCTTGGCATAAAATTAGAAAAATTATTACTTCTTTACCGGTTGTCAGAGTTTTTGATTGGCGAAAACCAGTGATTTTAGAAACCGACGCAAGTAAAATGTTTGTCGGCTCTTGTCTATTACAGCCTCATTTACATGGAGATAAGTCTGTTCTTCATCCCGTGGCGTACTTCTCCAAGAAGTTATCGGATACCCAAGCCCGATATGCGTCGCAAGAAAGGGAATTATTAGCCATATTGTTGTCGCTTCAACATTGGCGATTGTGGGTAGAAGGTGGCGATGTAACGGTCGTAGCTGATCACGAAAGCCTCAAATCTTTAAGTACGAGGGTAGATCATCCGAATCGCATTCTCAGATTCCTTGATGCTATTGAACATTACGGTGTAAAAATCGTATATCGACCTGGAAAGACAAACGTTCTGGCAGATTATTTGTCTAGACCCTCTATTAATTCTCAAATTTTTTCATCCTATAACACTGGAGAGCTGGAATCCGCAAATCATAACAACACCATCCCAAACAATACATTTACTATTCAGTTTCCACATCAGCTCAACCGCATAGACCTGCAATCTATCTTCGAACATCTTAGTCTAGGAACAGATCCCCCCACTTCAATTAAACCAGATTGGATAAAAAATCACTTTACTATTTATCATAACAGTCTCTACCGTATTATGACTTATTCCAGAACCCCGGGAGACCCCCCTAACCCAAATGGCTTAACGCCGAAAAATATTTCCTTATTAAAAGTTCCCGAATTCAATGAGTTCATACAAATTTCAAAAAACACTCACTTTAATCTTGCTCACGCTACAGTTGGCACAACTTTAAGACATGTTTTAACGCAATACTGGCATCCGGAGATTACCCTTACTGTCCAACAAGTGGTTGCCGAATGCCCTCAATGCCAATTGATGCGGCGACCTGATCCTACACTACCTGACCTACAACCAATTATTCCTCCACCCCCTTTGACTCGTTGGGCAATCGATTTTACATCGTTCAGTGGTGTCAATATATTAGTTGCTGTAGAATATTCCACTGGTTGGATTGAAGCTGAGCAAACCAAAGGACAAACGTTCGATGACACATTACCCATGCTTACTCGAATCAATTATACATTTGGAGCACCGTTAGAATGGGTAAGCGATAACGCTGGGTGTTTTAATGGTTTCGAGGCAAATAGGTGGCATCTAAAACACGGATCTAAGCTAATGCCAGTTTCCCCTATGCGTCCTAGAGGGAATGGTAAAGTTGAAAAGGCAAACGGGGATATTAAACGTCTCTTGGTACGAGAGTTCCATGCAAACCCAACTATCAATGCCAAGCAACTTTTACCGAGAGTGATAGCCATTAAAAATCGTACCCAAGGACCTAGCGGTTATAGTCCATACTTCTTGTTATATGGCACTCAACCTCCTAGTCGACAGTTTGCCAACTCGGCATTTTCAACGTATACTCGCGATCCGACGGAGGAGGAGGAAACTAGATTTGCGCAGGAATTAGTGCAGAATCATGAGGCCCCAATAGCCAGAAGTCATGCTGCTGGACTGAAAGCTTTTAGAGACGCCATAAGGTCATACACCCAAGGTAAAAAGGCTCAAATACGAGTCTATGCACCTGGAGACTGGGTATTGCGTGTCCGACAGCGAGCACATAAACACGAACCATTCTATGATGGACCGTGGGCAATCGCTAGCTGTCATCCTGGAAATACATATACTCTTCGTAGCCCAGGAGAGATACATTTTCATGGTGGCACAAGATATAATGGTACTAATCTATTTCCGGCATATGTTCAAGACGGGCATCCAGTTCGAAGTTTCCTGTACGCTAGTAAAAAGCTACTGGAAGAAGACAGGGCTAGATTGGAAAATCTTGTGGCACTGGATAAATAGCGTGGAGAGGGAGCTTGAGATGTTTTATTTGTCGGTATTTCCTTGCTCATTAAGAAATCGACTGTGGACAGTCGAGTTGAGAAAGGGAATGATGTGGATCTAATATTGCTTACTAACACTCGCTTATCGCGATATATATAAGACGCGTTAATGTTAGTAGATAGAAAACATAGAGAGAGATCTAATATACTGAATTGACTTGCTACGACGTGATTTTCGTTGTAGTGTGAGTTATCAGTAGAAGATCTGCCGGCTTATATACACATATCTACGCACAGACCAAGGAATATATGCCTCAGGCATCAACTCATTTCCTTGAGATTGCACAAATTGGTATCTACAACACCCTCAAAGCCTTTTTTCCTACTGAAATCGTGCAAGGCACTCTCAGCCGCGTGATATAAGTCGTATATACTTTTCGGAGTCTTTAGGATTGGGTCAAATCGATCTTCGCTGTCGCTCTAATCATCTTTCACGCCGGAAGATATTAAATATGAACGGACAATTCCAGGAAGAGCTGTAGGCTGCGGCGAAGACTAGTAGCAGGGAATTATTAGGGAAAAATACATCAGTGTGAAGGTAGGGAAATTACAGTGATTGAGACATCAAGTAGAAGTAAGAGATGGGGATACAAAATACTCAACCACAGTATGAACGTCATCAATTTGCTTAATATCTTTCCGGTACTGATTCACGTCGTCTATCCAGACTTGAATCTCAAGATGACACGCAAGCGACCGCCAGAACTTGCCTTACTAAGATGAGCGTACCATAGGTTGATTCCAGCTAGGTCAGGAAACGGCGATATCACATATTATCATGAAAGATTCAAGCATGAGGATACTGATGGCAAGTGCGAATGTGGACGCGAAAGACGCCCATGGCACTTTGCAGAATACTGACCAGCATTACAACGTTGGAGAAATGAGAAACGGGAACCCCCTCCGAAGACAAGGGAGATGCTGGCAGAAAATAGATGAAAGAAATTTCTTGAATTTGTGACAACAACCAGATGTTAAGTGCACAAACTACTGACCGGGAAGCTTAGGCTCTTCCAAGGATATCATTTGTTTTACCTCTGTTTAATCGTTTGCAAAATTAGGACAGAGCGCGGGGCGCACTCGTTCGGATAGAATGTTTTTCTTACTTATTTTCTTTCCATATCTTATAGATTATCTGGCAAGTTAAGCCATTCATATAGGTAGTAGTTAGTCCGTATGGATCAAACACCCGTATCACTCCTCCTAGGTGTAGGGCGTAAGCCTGATACGACTAGAATTCAAATCAAATCAAATCACGTCGTCTATCCGTGGAAACTCCAAATCTCCTGTCTGATCATAAACTGAATCGAGCTCTGGGTCTTGAAGTAAGCCATGAACTTCGTCACGAGTATCAATTGAGACATCAATGTTTACTAGTAGAATCGCTGATAGGTTCTTTCCGCACTGCGTATACGCTGGGTAAAGAAAAGTTGTGTAAATAACACGGTTTATCAATTCAATTTATGATCTGTCTCTATAAAGTAAAATTTATTTATTTATTTTATTTATCTACGTTAAAGTCCTAGGCTAGAGCCCCTTGACCGTTTATGGTGCAGGATCGGTGGAGCCGGCAGGGATCATACCCGAAAGCATACCCTACTCGTTCGCACCAACTAATAATGCTGCTCACGATGAAAATAAATAAAAACGCAAAATCCCCTTTAGAATGTGAACCGACGCCTAATTCTCCTACCAAAATAAAAACAAAAACAAAAATTTGGGCTAAACTCGCATTTCCCATATAAGTTTACAGCCCTGGCAAACATTAATTTCTGGCCATTAAGTGATTACTATCCTCGCGTTCAGCAGAGGATAAGTGTGCGGGCAGACCACCGAAGCAGCCTGTTTCCCTGGCGAATTCTGTAAACTTCTCAACACATTGAGGTCCCAAAAGTTGATTTATATAATCATTCAATGTAGCCCCACTCCTAAGCTTCCGAATCTTGGCGGCATATTTTCGGCAGCGAAAGAAGTGGGTTGGCGAATTCTCAAGCCCGTAATCGCATTCTAAATTTGCGACTTCGTGCTTAAAGCGACGGTGATACGCCGCAAAATCTCCGTGGCCTAATTTTGCCGCTAGGAGTCTGTGTAGAAGCCGACGAGAAAGATGAAGTTCTGGTGTTTTACGACGACGCATCTGGAGATCTAACTCTTTTTATCGAGACGAAGATACTTTTGACCATCACTCGTCTATTAGATCTTGTCGACGTTTGAACATGAGTCGACGAAGATAGGCTAAAGTAATATACTCCGGTGAAGTTTGTGGCGCTGGTGGTTCTTGTAGTGCGGCTCGGGCTTGTTCATCCACCTCCTCATTCCCTCGAATTTTTGAGTGACCTGGAACCCATCTCACCATTGCGCTAACTTTGATGGCAACGAAGTGAAAAACGCGTATTTTCTAGAGACAAGAAATCGCCTTTCCTGTCTGTAATGCATGAACTGCTGCCTGTTTGTGCAGTAAAACGAATATCTTCTACCCAAATGGCCTTGCTATAATTGTAGCCGTAAGAGCTATGGTGGCGCCAACTATTTCTGCATCATATACTTCGCCAACATCTAAAGCAGCCTGTTCCTTTTTAAAAGTGACACTCCCTCGTTGGAGGACAAATCCCCAGGAATAGCGTCCATAGGCAATAGATCACCCGTCTAAGTAAGCGCAAATATTGGTAGGAGAGACCGAGCTCACCTATTTCGAATGGGCTTCCATCCTCTCCGGCTTAGTACCAAGATTTTTTTGATAAACTGGTGGAGGAAGTGGTTCGGCAAGCTCGGCTGTAGGGAGCTGTTGATATGCACGTTGTACCCGCTACATTATAGAGCCAGGGTACTTCGTTACCCTTGCCTTTCTTTTGTATTTAAGGATACCCACGTTTGGACACAAGCTAGCTCTAACTCGAAGTGGATGCCGGTTATCCAGGGAATGAAGCCGAGCGGCAAGTCGCAAACGGATGCCTTCGAGAAGAATCTGAGCTGGAGATATGCCTGCTTCTCTATGAAGAACTATATTTGGTGTTGTTCTCCATCCTGGTAGTGCAGATCTGATGGCTAGATGCACAGCTTTGTTGATCAGATTACAAAAATACGAGGTCGCAGGCGTAACAGTCCCCCGAGCCATCTCCCGTATTAAGCAAGGCCACCATATTTCTGCGCCAAAAGTTGCTACTGGAACTATGCATGTATTAACCGCGGTCACCATAGGACCTGGAGCAGCTCCACTTTTGACTGAATTCAGGCGACGCATATGCTGAGCCGCCTTGAGGGTTTTGCTACACCATGTAGTCACATCATGCTTAAACGACAGCTTATGATCAAGGTGCACCCCAAGCCATTTAATTTGCTCGGCTTGCTTTACCAAAATTTCATTTATTCGGAATCCCACAGATTCCTCTTGAGCGCGTCCCGGAAATTGTATAACCTCTGACTTTGCCGCCTCGAATAAGACAAGATTTCTCTGCGTCCAATCTAGCCAGGAGTGTGTCGCGTAGAATTTATGCACGTTCGGCTTGATCTGAAACAAATCTTCCTTCGTACATGAGAGGTGGGGGTATCTTCGCTTGTCTGGGAGTAGCCCATTGCATGAGTCTAAAGACGTCAGAAGAAGATTTCATTGCCTCTACCTTTCGGTTTCAATGCTATCTCTTTGCAGCAGCGACCGTAGCTCGAAGAGATTTTCCGTACTGATTGCGTTCTGTAATTGAGGTAGCGGAGTGATATTGTGAATGGGCTTCTTTACAGTCAGGAGTCCACCAGGGAGCAGCTCTACCAGATGTCTTGTCCCGCCGTTTTCCAACTGCCTTCAGCGCATGTTTTAATGCTCTGCAAATATCTTGTGCAAAATTTTCTGTCTGATCCACTGTGTTAGGCTTGTCAACAACGCGATGAAACAAAGGTATGAAGTCCGTAAGCTGTTTATTTTCTATATGAAGAAGACATACTAAGGGTTCTACAAAGGCTTCTTTATACTCTACTCTTTTTATCTTTACGGTGCTTTTCCTAGCTTGGCAAATCAACAGACAATATCCTGATTTAAAGATAGAGATAGTCTATCATATATCTAATTATAGAAGTCAGACCCCCCCCCGATCTAAAGATAGAAATAGCCTTCCAGCCGTGCATGGACTAGAATCAGGCGCAGCCCATAACATTCACAGAGTCTAAGGACAAGACTGGTGGGAGCCACTCCGAGACTACTTTTACAAACTGCGGAACATTCTTCTTCGACACGGTCAGGGGACCCTTGTTGGGTTATTTCTGTTGGTTATGAATGTAAATTGATTCACGGATAGGATAGTGGTCGCTAGTCATACATTCCTCCTTGTCAACCCACGCCCTAGAATCGTAAATATTTGTCCAAGCTGGGTCCAAAGTATTCCCAGCACAATGAGTGGGTTCTCCAACTATCAGGCATGTCAAATTGTGGTCTTCACCCCATTTTTCAATTTCTTCACCCTGCCCATAAGTGCGTGCGGCGCAAGGTTGCCAGGCCCAGTGTACCGAGTTAAAATCACCAATAGCGACTGATTTCGGATCAGGGGTCCAGTTTAACAATGGTTCATCTGCTGAAGGATTGTGTGGTGCTTTGTACACATTTAGAAATGTTATTCCGTTTACTACAACCCAACAATAGTCTCCTGTCGGGGTAGATGAGGGAAACTTTTGGACTGCGACTACTTCCTTGGGATTCTTCCGGGTGTAGGTAATGGCACGGGGTCGGACATCTGTACCACCAAACGGGATATGGCAATGAAAATAGGGATGGGATTTTGGCCAAACCGATCACCATGGTTCCTGTATCAACAAGATATCGAGTTGCATTTCACATGCGCGAGCTAGCGCGATATCATGCGTCGTGCCCCCTATTCTCACATTGACTGACATAAACTTTAGCAAAGAAGGGAGGGAGTGGCGGCCCCGTGAGGGGCCTTTCATAAACGCATTTCGTCACCTGCCGAGGAAGAGGCAGCTGACGCTTGAATATTCTCTGTCGTGGAAGTATTACTAGAGTCCTGGATACTAGTGGAGGCAGCAGCAGCTTCCGCAGCAGCCGGCACTTTTGACTCGGCTGCTTTGACACGAACTAGCAACTGATATTCGCGGTCCCCTACCTGATGGTAAATTTTGAGCTGTTCCTTAGTGGGTGCTCCAGCGCGTTTAGGGCGGGCCAAACACTTTAAACTATCTGATCAGTGTGGACCCCCACAGTTCCTGCATCTAGTTGGGGCTCTCCACTCGTCCTCGGCATGCATAGTAGAGCCACAATTCCCACAGGAGGGTGCCCGCGAGCAGGTTTTATGGGAATGGTGACCATTGCAACGCTTACAAAAGTCAATTGCATATTGTTTCTTAAATTTAGCTGCTATCCCCAATTCGTCGGGGACCCTAAAGCCAGGGCGAGGTGCCTTTGAAAAGAAGGCCATCCAAGTTCTATGGGGTGCACCAAATCTCTGATAACCAAATAGCTTCACTGTGACAGGGCGCACTGAAGTGACTCGTTCAATCTCGTCTATTAGCATAGTTTTCGTTACCTCTAAGCGAGTCACTTTCAGGCGATCATCAAGTCTGGGAATGATTGTAGGAACAGTAGGTATGAGAAGCTGAACCCAGTTTAAGGCAGCTTCAAGTTTGGCACCAGACAGGAAAAGGCCATTTTCTGCTTTGAGTAGTTCGTCCCTCGCGCTGGAACTTGAGGGGCTCAAGGCGAATCCCGAATTGACGGGTTTAATCTTTCCAATTAAAGAAGGTGATATTGACAATCTTTTCACTAACAATTCACGAAGACCAGCGGGTGAAAGTTTACGCCACTCGTGCTCTCGAGGGAGCCAAACAAAAAGTCGACAATCCTGAGAGGCAGCTGCATTCGTCCTGTCAGCATGATTCGCTGCCACTGTCTTTTTAAAGTTATTAGGAGGTATTACTGATGATTGACTGTTTTGTAAGCCTATTCTTGCTTTCTTGAGACCTTTGCGAGCCACGGTTGTCCATGTGCTGCCGTTCAATTGCGGTTTTTGTGGCAATGTCTGCTGTCTCAGAGGAGTCGCATGCACTGAATTATTGGCACGGGGTGAAATAAATGGAATAACTGGGATTGCTGCCGCTACAGGTTTGTTTGATTCCCTAGTTTTAGAAGTATTCGTACCTTTAGCTGGTCGCGAATGTAATGGGACTGGAGGATTTTGCGGAGCTTCAGAAGCAACAAAGAGGGATATTGCCTGATTGAGATATGTCCTCAGAGCAGTGGCCTCGCCCTTCTGGTTTTCGTCTTTAAAACTGCTAATGGTACTATCGATATTGCTGATTACACTTGTACAAATCATCACTCGAGTTTGTCAGGCGCATTCACGTAGCTGCCTTGCCGAAATTATCTCCAAGATCTCGCCAGGGAGGAAGGAGTTGGTGTTTTCGGAGCCATGGTCAGTAGTTTCTGGAACGGCATCCGTGGATACGCGTTTCGATGGAGGAATAGGCTGGAGGATGTGCCTGTTACACACTGCAGAATTGGTTGCAGCTGAGGATGACGGTAGCGATGGTGGCGCGAAAGGGTGGGGTGAGGGAATGAAGGAATCTGGGGGAGTAAGGGGAGTAAGAAGGCTTCTTTCCGTCGTAGAAGCTGAGCTTTCCATAACGTCTTCCATGAAGCAAAATTTGAGAGTATGTCTAGTAAGGAAAAGGTGCAGGATTATGTACAGGTATGGTTCGGATAAACAGTATTTCCGTAATGCCGTCAATGATGGTGAACATGATGAATATTAGTCATACTTCCAGTATCACACACCATGGACATTATTATCGATAGTCCTGCTTCGACGACGGACAGAAGCCTCCAACCTACTACCCCTCCTGATCCTTCTTCCTTGCCCTTCCCCCCCAATACTGCGCCACCATCACCTCCATCACACTCAGTGCCACCGAACAATCCGGCGGCCGATAGGCACATCCTTCAGCCTGTTCCACCCTCCAAGCGGGCGCCAACCGATACACTCCCTCGAAGCAAAAGCGTTGCGTCCGAAACCTTGAACTCGTATCTCCCACGCGAGCTTGCAACAATCGTTGAGGAAAGAAAACGTCGCGAACGTGCCTGGCATGTGCGCATGATGATATGCACGACAGTTATAAGCAGCATCGACAGTCTTCTCGCCAATTTTAACGAAGGAATCGAGAAAGAGGAAGGAATAGCGTTTCAAAAGTACTTCCGTCAAGCTATCTCGCTCTTCGCAGCTTCTGAAGCAGCTCCAACTCCCCCTCCCGTTCCCACACATTCTCGCCCATCAAAAGGCAGCAAAGTAGACAAAACAAATTTTTCGAACAAATCAGCCGTGGTCGCAGTGCCACAAGTCGCATTGGCTCCAGTTCGAGCTGGAAAGTAGAAGCAAACCAGCGTAACCAACATACCTAGTAAGCCTGTTGCCACTGAAAACTCTTGGGCTACTGTTGTTCGTAATGGACACAAGAAGGTAAGAGCTGCTACGGCCGAAACATAAAGTGCTGGAAAAAAATAAACCGAATGAACAACAAAATTTATCAACACCTAAGAAAGTTTCTCACCAGTCATTTCGATCAAACGTGAGTGGAATATATGGCAAAAATCAACACGTTCCAACAAAATTTGAAGATAAAAGGCTTATTCTCCGACTACCTTTGGAGCATGATTGGAGGAAATTATCACCCGCAGGGATTCGATAGGTAGTTGTGAAGAAAATGGCTATCTCACCTGCACATATTGGGCTGATTAAGCCAATTCGCTTAGGATTTGCCCTGAGTCCTAGAAATCCCAATGCCCGCGAAGTATTGCTGCAAGCTGCAAATGGGCTCTTTTTGACAGGTGCCAAACTCGTTCCTGCTGAAAATTTAGTGACTTTCTTCATCCCGACAATCCATGCTTTTATTTACACTGATAAGGGGCGTGTTGTGGTAACTCACGAGATGCTGTCAGACGAAATTGAACGCGTCTCTTCAGTACGCCCAATCGCAGTAAAACTGTTTGGCAGCGTCAATCATGACGCCCCGCATAGATTATGGCTAGGACTGTTCTCAAGAGCACCTTGACCAGGTTTTCGTGTGTTTGATGAATCTGGCCTGGCAAAAGTTTTCAAAAAACAAGATCCCATAGACTTTTGCAAAAGATGCAATGTCTACCACTCAACAAGGAATTGTTCTAGAGCACCTTCTTGCGGAAACTGTGGCTCGACAATACACACACAAGATGCATGTCAAGCTCTCACACGATGTCGGAACTGCGGAGGTCCACACTGCTTTGACAGTCATAGATGCTTAATTCGGCCAACTCGCAGCGGCCCTCCAACTAAGGAACAGCTAAAAATCTTTCGTCAGGCTGGAGATCGCGAATATCAGGCAGTGGTTCGAGCTAAAGCTGCTGAAGCGAGGGCGTCAACTGCAGAGGAAGCAGCAAACGCTGTAAATTTTAGTCAAAATCTTGAGACCACGAATTTTGAAACCTCAAAGCCACCCACCGATGTGTCGACGGAGGACTCTATGCAGTTATGAAGGGCTCACCTCAGAGCCACTCGTTGCCTCCTCTCAGGTTTATGTCAATAAATGTGGGAAGAGGGAGCGCCGCGCACGATTTTGCACTTTCGCGAGCCCGCGAAGTACAGTTAGATATTTTGCTAGTTCAAGAACCTTGGTGGACTGGATGCACCAAATCACATTCTTACTTCAATTGTCACATGCCCTATGGAGGCGTCGACGTCCGACCATGTGCTGTCACCTACACAAGGAAGGATGCCAAAAATATCCAGGCAGTTCAGGAATCCCCTTCCTCAAGGCCTACAGGAGACTATTGTTGGGTTAAAGTGAATGGAATTACATTTCTAAACGTCTATAAAGAACCTCATAACTCTTTAGCCGTGGAACCGTTGTTGGAGTGGAACCCCCCTTCTTAGATAATTGCTGCTGGAGACTTTAACTCCGTTTACTGGGCTTGGTAACCTAGCGCTAGAAGCTCCTATGGCCAAGGAGAAGAAATAGAAGGATGGGCAGACAAACATCGGCTATTGTGTCTAATTCTAGGTGAACCGACGCATCATGCCGGGAACACTTTGGACCTTGTATGGTCAAACATCAGCGGTGCTTCTGCATTAGTAGACCGAGATAAGTGTATGACAAGTGACCATTTTCCAATTTCTGAAATTGTACCCTGCTACACTCGAGCTACCAATAAACCGAAAGGTCCACTCAGAGTTTCAAAAGATAAGGTTCCTCTGTTTGCACATCCAGTTTCTCAATGGATCCCCAATGTTCAGGAATTAACAGCGACGGAAGAGATCGAACAATTCGCCCAGGATCTGTGCAGAGCTCTAACCGATGCTCTTAAAGCAGTTGGTAAAGCTTCCAGTGGGGGATCAGGCAGGTCAGCTCCTTGGTGGACCCCAGAATGCAAGGCTGCTCGCCTCAAATATCGAGCAGCCTCCACGGAGGCTGACCGTAATCAATATGCAAGGGCCTATAGGAACACTATTGCTAGGGCAAAAAGAGAATATTAGAAGAGGCGCATAGAAGAAATGAAATCTCTGCCAGATATTTACAGGCTCATGCGATGGACCAATCCACGGCATTCAAAAATCCTCCACCTCTGCTTTTAACGGGCGCCTTGTCTCAGAACAAGCGGAGCGTGCGGAAATTTTACGAGATAGCCTTTTGGCGCGGTTTGAAGCATCTGATGATCTCCCCGACACGATAATAATTACAGATAGCAGGATCACATGGACGATGGAGCTCAAAGACTTAGAAGTACGAAATTGCACCATAGGTAGCGGCAATACATCCCCTGGACCAGATGGAATTTCGGTTGATCTGCTCACTGCCTGCTGGAAGACTATCGGCCCAATTGTTTCCCACCTGTTTCGCGCCTGTCTTAGGCTAGGTTATCATCCTTTGTGCTTTAAGTTAGCAGAAGTCGTTTTCATTCCAAAAGCGGGTCGAGATCCATCCTCTGTGAATGGGTGGAGACCCATCGCTCTCTTATCGTGCCTCGGGAAAGGATTGGAAAGCGTTATTGCAAAACGCATGTCGGCTCTAGCTGTAACGGCTGGCGTTGTTGCACATCAATAATTTGGGGCTCTACCTAAACGCTCAGCATCCGATTTAGTCTCTTGTGTCGTGCACGACATTGAAGAAGCTCGTACTCAAAAATGGACTTCAACACTTGTAACCCTTGATGTACAAGGCGCCTCCGACGTGGTCCTCCACAATTGACTATTAGCACGAATGCAGAAACAGGGTTGGCCAAAACCGATTCTTCGGTGGACGGCCTCCTTTTTACAAGATCGAAAGGTTCAAGTTCGCTACCAAGGAGGGGTAAAGCATCCTAAGAAGCTAGTCTGCGGTGTTCCCCAGGGATCTCCGATCTCTCCACTTCTTTTTCTTCTGTACATCGCTGAACCTATTCGTAGCGGGAACTCCAGCGCTAGGTTCAGTTACGCAGATGATATCGGCATCCTTGGAATTGGGCGTACAGCTGCTGAATCCGCAGCTATGGCTCAGCGTGAAATAGATATCTTGCTAGAATGGTCTAGTAATAATGCCGTTTCATTCGATATCGGGAAATCGGAAGTGATCCAGTTCCCAGGGCGCCGAGGAGAAAATCTCACCGGAGTGAATGTAAATGGTACCTGGATCGAACCGGCTGAGAAGATTCGCTGGCTTGTTGTGTACCTCGACTCACAACTCACATTCAAGCATCATGTAACCACATGGTGTGGGAAAGCACTTAAAGCTGCTCAACATATGCGAAAACTCAGCCCAGTATCACGCGGGGCAGCCCTTGAACCTCTGGTAGCAGCGGTTGATTCTTGCGTTGTCCCGGTGGCAACATTTGCTGCGGAAGTTTGGTGGCCCGGCTTGAAACGCCCAACAAATCGCGGAGATGTGACCCCTCCTACGGTTTATCTCTGCAACCTTATCGATAAAGCAGTTCGTGTAGCTTTAAGGGCTGCACTTCCAGTATGGAGAACCACTCCCAACGTAGTTCTTCATCGAGAAGGAGGAATTCAACCTGCGAACATACTCCTAGAAGGTAATCGCCTGCGACTCGCCGCGCGAATAAACTCTCTAGACACTCATCATCCTCTTCGCAGTAGAGCAAGCATTTGCCCTTATGTAGGCAAGCTTAAGCACAAAAGAAGGGCCATACTTTCTAAACATCCAGAATCCCAGATGTCACGCTTGCAGAGGGCCTTTCGACAGCTACCACCATCATGAGAAAGTGCTGAACCCTTACTTGTACCTTTATATTCTCATCCGCAAGCAATAAAATCGCGGGGTATTATAAATCACGAGAATTGGATCCGAACAATTCCGTCTTCTGTCATCTGCGCCTACTTTGACGGCTCTTCGGAGGGACATGGAAGGTCTTCCTGGGGATTCGTCCTGCAACGCGGGGGAATAACTTTTAAGAAAGATCAAGGGATTCTACACGGGGGAGAAGTGTACGATGCAGAGATTATTGGGGCAACCATGGCACTCCGAGCTGCGCTCTCTGTTAGACGAAGCGGTGAGAAAATTTATGTTCTTCTGGACAACCAAGCTGCAGTCCGGGCCATCCAGACTGGTAGGACGACTTCTTACCTTAGGCTAACTCGGATTTTTCACGACGTTTCCCAAAAAGCCAATTCAGAAGTTAGATGTGTCAGGGCACTCTAAGATACCTGGGAATGAAGAGGTGGAAGCGGCCGCACGAGATGCACTTCAATCACTCCTCCCTTGCCATGTTGAACCAAACTTCATCACGCTAGCCTATGTTCGTCGCCTTATGCAACAGCGCCGTCAGCAGCTAATTGACGATTGGTGGTCCAAGGTATGTCCGGCTAGGTACAAAGATCTAGACCTAGAGATGCGCCATCGATAGCCTCCAGATCTCAAAATGCCGCGGCAGCTTCTGCAAAAGCTTATATCAGCAAGAACCGGGCACGGTGACTTCACTGCATGTCACCGCAGACTACATCATGAAAATGCAAATATAGTATGCATCTGTGGACAAGAGACATCCCCTACTCACTTCGTACGTTGTCGAGAACACGCCAGCCTAACGCGTAGGTTTAGGAAAGGAAGGACAATGGGCGATCTCATTAATCAACTTCTCAGCCCAAAGTGTGTTAGAGAATTTACAGAATTTGCAAAACTTACAGGCTGCTTCGGCAACCTTTTCGCAAGCTCGTCCTCCGCTGGAAGCGGGTACAGCATTTTATTAAACGTCGTGGAAGGCAGCGACATCGTGGAAACAGAGTGTATGAAACGCTAGGTTGACTCAGCAACTATGTATTTTTTATCCATTTTTTTTGTTCTTTTTTATTTTATCCTTTTTTTTTATGTTTGGGTTCCTTTTTTGGCCTTTTAGGTTGGAAATCTTGTTGGGGGAGGGAACCAGGGAGTTCTAGTCGACTCAGGCGTTTCGTAGGGTGTTTTTATGCGCGTGTTTATTTTCTAGAGAGGTGCGAACAAGTTGGGCATACCCTCGGGTACGATCCCTGCCGGCTCCACTGGTCCCGAACCAATTGGACAAAGGGCTCTACCCGGGACCTAAATACACAAACAAACAAACAAGAGAGAAAATTCCCTTAGAGTCACTATATGCCCAATTTCCCCTCCTCTCCTCTTCTCCAATTATCGTAAAACCCTTCTCCTCGTTTGTGCGCTGCCGCAAGGCTTGGCCGACATGCCGGCGGTGAAAAAGAACCAACCTGCAGCAGAGACTGCAAGAGAACGAGCCTGTAGGGCACCCAAAACTCAAGGCCTCGCGCAACATTCTCAAGCTCCCCCTGCGTCAGAGGCCTTTACTCCGGGGAAGTCCTCCTTCCCCTATGATACTGAAATAACTGATGCTGAAAATCTCAGGCTAGTTGGTCGAGGATCCGCATCAGGAACCCCCACCAACCCACCCTAAGAGACTACGAATGTCTCCAAGAAAGTACAATCGACACAGGCCGAGCCGACAGGTCCCGTAGTGCGTAAGATACTGAAAGTTTCTCTAGTAGTCACGAAAAACGCAGCTGGGACAAAAGATACTGTTAAGATCACCAATCGACCGACAAGCAGCACTGTCAACCAAACTAGGGCTGATCAAGTACCTCTCGAACTCCGCTCAATGATTGAGTCCGAAGAGCGCCGAGCAGCACAGACTGCGTCAAAACTTACTTTATGCACTGCTGCCATCAATGGCGTAGAAAACGCCCTCTCTGCTCTGGCCAATGAAGGCAACAGACTGTACATAGACGCGATGAAAGCCCACTTCCGAGCGGCAGTCGCGCAATACATGACAATGGGACCGGGAGTCTCATCCAACTTACCTCCTCGCCCTCCTCGTCCAGCTAGTAACATTACTTTTTGGGAAAATCCCCCAGCTGGTTCTACAAGCAGACAACCTGTACAGATTTTCGAACCGACGACTGCAGAGCCAGGTCCCAAATCATCATGGGCCACAATTACCAAGAGAGGACATCAAAAATCCTCCAGACCTGCAAATTTTGGTCACGCACCAACTACGCGGCCCTCTCCACCTCGAGAACCAGTGAAGACGATAGCTCCGCCTCAACAAGATGAGAGACTTTTCCTCCGACTTGGTAAAGACCACGACTGGCGCCAATTCTCCCCAGCAGGCATACGAGAGGCCGCAACCAAACATCTTGGCCTCCCACCTACCACTATCGAGCATGTTTACCGTGTCCCCACTGGTTTCGCAATTAAAGCAAAAGACGAAGAAACGCGCCAGTCTCTATTAGATTTTGCCGAAGCTTTTACTCCTTTGGGAGCGAAGCTGGAAAAAGCGTCTGATCTGGTGGTCCTACGTTTCTCCACGGACCCTGTTGCTTTAAACACGGCGATGGGCAGAGTCATAGTCACAGAAGAGCTGATCCGAGATGAGATCATAAGGAATACCGATATTACTCACCTCAAGGTCCGCCCACTCGGGAAAAATCGACTGGGAGCACCACAACAATATTGGCTGGCATACTTTGAAATGGTTTCTGCGCCCTGACCCGGTTTCCGTCTATTCGACGAATCTGGTGTTGCAGTACGACATCAACCAAAACGTACTATACAGCAATGCAAACGATGCCTCGATTTCCATGGAACTCGTGGGTGCTCTCGTGCACCAGCTTGTTGGAACTGTTCATCCAAGATGTATTCCACTTCTGAATGCAAGACCCACAACAAATGTCGAAACTGCGGAGGACCTCACCGCTCCGACAGCCGTAGCTGTCTAGCATGCCCGACTCGATCTGGTTCGGTCACCAAAGAACAACTGGCAACAATTCGACAAGCCAGTCAACGCGAGTTTGCCGCGGTAGCTCGAGCAAAAGCCGCTGTTAGGCGCGCCGAGGCCGCCGCTATTGCTGCTGCTGTGCATAAACCAGCAAGCCCACCTGCCCTCTCATCTTCCAATTAGTTCGAAGTTCTCGCGGAAGACTTAACTTTGTCTTACGCAGAAGACTCTGGGGAGAATAATCCACGAACTCAATTATGAAGGGCACCCCACGAGTCCCTTCCCGCCCCCCACCTACCCTTAATTTTATGTCAATCAATGTAGGAAGAGGAGGAGTAACGCAGGATATCGCGCTTTCCCGAACTTATGAGCTAGGCGTAGATGTTTTGCTAATTCAGGAGCCTTTGTGGCAAAAGCGCACAAAGACTGCAAAGTCACATCCGGGGTACACTTGCCACATACCTTGTGGTGGGATCGATATCAGACCAAGGGCTGTGACTTACACACGAAAATGTGATAGGATATTGTCAGCTACGCAGATATTCCCCTGCGCAACACCAACCGGAGATTACTGCTGGGTAGTAGTCAACGGAATCACACTATTCAATGTATACAAGGGACCAAATAACCCGAATGCCTTTCAACCGATAGTCAACTGGGCACCAACACAGAACTCGCTAATAGCAGGCGACTTCAACTCAGTGCATGAGGCCTGGCAACCCAACACCACTAGCCCTCATGGACAAGGTGAGCAGATAGAAAGATGGGCAGAAAGGCACCACCTGTCCTGTCTCATTGTCGGTGAGCCGACACACCGAGCAGGAAACACACTGGACCTCGTGTGGACCAATATCAGTGGGGCTCATGCCTGGGTAGACCGCAGCGAGTGTGTGACTGGTGATCACCTCCAACTCCGAGGGTATATACCAGTGAAAAATGCAGCTATGGACCCAGATACATCAAAGATCAGGGTTCCAAGAAAGAATTTACCGAGATATGCTCACGCTATTTCACAATGGACTTGCCCGCCTTCCCTGCTGGATTCGATTGAAAAAGTCGAAAATTACGCACAGGATCTCTGTTTCCACCTCTCAAACGCGATCAAGGCTACTGGCACTCGGTCCAATAAAGGAAAAGGGAAAGCCGCAGCTTGGTGGACATCTGAATATAAGATTGTGCATACAGAATACCGCGCGGCCACAGATCCAGCATTACGTAGAGTAGTGGGGAAGAAGCTCAGATCTACAATCGCCGATGCTAAAAAGGAGCACATGACTCAAAAAATCGAAGGCATGACTACACCAGACGATATATTCAAGCTCATGAAAGCATCTTCTCCTCGACAAGCCAGTGTCCCTCCCCCACTCATGTACGAAGGTAGACTAGACGCTGACCAGGCCGAGAGAGCATCGATACTTCGAGATGCCCTCCTCGCACGTCACCAAGCATCTAATGATCTCCCTCCATGCACCCTTCAAAGTGATCATCGCATTCCCTGGAACATCGAGGTCACAGAAGAGGAAGTTCGTGCTTGTACGATTGAGTGCGGAAATACGGCACCTGGGGCAGATGGAGTCTCCGTAGAGCTTTTAGCAACCTGCTGGAACACAATTGGGCCGTATGTGACTGAACTTTTTCGCTCCTGCATTCAACTTGGCACTCACCCAAACTGCTTCAAACTGGCTGAAGTGGTCCTTATAGAGAAACCAAACCGAGATCCCACCACAATTAAAGGTTAGAGACCAATAGCTCTTCTATCTTGTCTTGGAAAAGGACTAGAGAGACTGCTGGCAAAACGAATGGCGCACCTTGCGGTCATACACGATGTCATCGGCAAACAACAATTTGGTGCATTACCGAAGCGATCTGCAACCGACCTTGTCTCCTGTGTGGTGCACGACATCGAGGAAGCTCGCTCCCAGGGATGGGCAGCAACGTATGTAACTCTGGATGTACAAGGTGCCTTTGATGCTGTACTCCATAACCGACTAGTAAGAAGGATGCAAACCCAGGGATGGCCTACTTATATTCTTCAATGGACGATTTGATTTCACTCACATCGAAGGGTCCAAGTGCGACATTCAGGAGGAGTAACCTCTGTGAGAGAACTGGTCTGTGGTGTGCCCCAGGGGTCGCCTATCTCACCACTATTATTCATCCTGTACATGGCAGAACCGATGCGAAGTGGAAACGCTTTATCTAGATTCAGCTATGCCGATGACGTGGGTATTCTTGGAATTGGCCCAACTATTGCTGAATCAGCCGCCGCGGCGCAGAGTGAAATAGATCATCTCCTCGAATGGTCTCGCCAGAATGCTGTCGCCTTTGACACGAATAAGTCTGAGGTGGTTCAATTTCCTGGACGTCGACGTCAAACTGCCGCTAACATTAACATCAACGGGACGCTCATCCAACCGGCCGAACAAATCCGCTGGCTTGGGGTTCATCTAGACCCCCGACTCAACTTCAAACACCATGTTACCACATGGTGTGTCAAGGCATTAAAAGTTGCTCACCACATGCGACGCCTCAACTCGAATTTCCGAGGAGCAGCTCCCGGTGCTCTGGTGAAGGCTGTTGATGCATGTATCACACTGGTCGCATCTTTTGGAGCAGATGTCTGGTGGCCAGGTATCAAACGTCCGACACAGAGGAGAATAGTCATGTCGTCCACTACTAACCTTTGCAGCATGATTGACAAGGCTATCCTAACGGGACTAAGGGCTGCCCTCCCGACACTGAGGACCGTATCGACGGTGGTGATTCATCGAGAAGGAGGAATCCCGCCTGCTAGAGTACTGCTCGAAGGAAATCGATTGAGACTAGCAAATAGGCTTCAAACTCTTGACGATCGCCATCCTCTGAAGACTCGCGCCGCGGTATGCCACAACGTGGGCACGCAGAAATACAAGAAAAGATGCAAGCTCTCGAAGCAACCGGAAATTCAGATGTCGCGTGTTCAGCGTGTCTATCGACAACTCCCGGAAGCCGAAGCCGCTGGATCGCTACTACCAACAGTCTACTACAAGATTCTAGGCACGAAACAATCCAGACCAAATTTATGGCGACATGGGATAGAAAGTATCCCTGACTCAGTTATCTGCGCCTATCCGGATGGATCCTCACAAGGACACGGACGCTCGTCATGGGGGTTTGTCCTAAAGAGAGGAGGCAAAACATTTCTCAAAGAAAGCGGCATCGTACACGGAGGACAAGTGCTAGACGCAGAAATAGTTGCAGCAAGAAAGGCTCTGGAGGCTACACTCCGTGTAGTTAGAGAAAACCACGGAACCAAAACAGGACGCGCGCAGCGAATTCATCTCCTGATGGATAGCCAACAAGCGATCAAAGCATTAGAGGCAGGTTTCTCTACCACGAGCCTGGAAGACGTGCGACAGTTTCGAGCACTAACGCAAGGAGCTGCAATAATACTGAAATGGGTACCTGGGCATGCAGGAGTCAAGGGCAACGAAGAAGCAGACGCTGCTGCTCGTGCTGGTCCTAATGATCTGCCCAACCCGGGTACACAACCGGAACAAATTACCCTGGCATACCTTCGTCGCCTTAGGAATCAGCAACTGCAGGGTCTTCTTGATAGCTGGTGGGAGGAAGCATGTCCGTCTAGATATCAGGAGCTTGACTTGCTCATGCGTCGACGCAAGCCACCTGAACTAGCGCTCCCTAGGCGTTTGCTTCGAGAATTGATCGCAGCCCGCACGGGTCACGGCAACTTCGCGGCATATTACCGCCGATTCAACTTTTCAGACTCTCCAATGGAGTGTGCCTGCGGAGAGCAAACATCTCCGAACCATTTTATTCACTGTCGCATTCATGCTAATGTCACGCGCAGGCTCAGGAGGTCTGTGCCTCATAATGTCTTTATCAATAAGCTTCTTGGGCACAAGTGCCTTAAGAGCTTCACAGTATTTGCGCAGGAAACTGGTTGCTTCGAGCGCCAACCTGCTAACCTATCTACTGCTCTCAGCAGGGATCTCATTAATTAGCGACTGCTAAAGGCAAGTCAAGAACTAAATCGGGGCGAGAAGTTTTGTTTTATTTTACTAAAATTGGTATTTATTTGAATTAAAGCTTGGGAAGTTGCGGCGGGGGAGCTGGAGTTTGGGGTTTTTGTATATTTAACTAGCTACTACTTTTGTAGCAGTTCACGCGGTGAGACCGAGTTAGGCGTGTTGTAGACATGATCTTAGCCGTGTACACCGGTCAATGACCCCAGAGGGAAAGGGGCTCAAGCCTGGGACTCAAATAAAAGGAAAAAAAAAAACAATGATGAATATTAGTAATTTTTGTTGTGAAGTGATCATGAAAAAGCTCTTTGTATGTTTTCATGAACACACTGGATTCATGTTCAGTAACTCGTCGATCCGAGTATCAATCATTGCTGTGATTTGATTAGTCATCTAAAGGTACCTTTTCTTTAACATTTTTGGGGAGGTTTTTTTTATTTAAATCATTTTTACGTATGCAGCCTGAAGTTCTGACGCGAATGATTACAGAAGATAAGTATATTTCGCACAACGACTCTGTTTGACGTTTGGAACAGTCATACTCAGATTTCTTTTGCAGATACCACTACGAGAATAACACCTTACGACAGGTACCCTCTTCCGTGAGTACCAACCATAGGGAAAAGTGAGAAAAACCTGTGGTTATCTGAGCATGCTTTTGTCATCCCACAAATACGATATCATCGCGTGAGAAGTGGTTTGCAGGTCTTACTGGATTCGAAACAGCTTTCTCCTGTCTTATGTTGGGCATGTGTCCAAGCTGCCCAGACTCTACTTGGGAGAACGGCCCGGACAGTGTACCATTGCACCATCTGACCCAGCAGTTCCGGTTGCTACGATGCGAAATTATTGTGTACTTGAATCAAAATTGGACTGGGAAAAAATTGTAATTGATACTAGTTACTCATACAGTTCCTATGTGCAATAGATTGACCAGGTTGATCGAGTATCTGGTATGATTTCATCTAAATGAAATTTAATTCACACAACCTCTAAAAACCCTAAAAATAATAAATCGGCTGTAAAAATTAGAAGTATTGAATAACAAAAATATTTACAAAAATTGAAGCACATATATGCCTTTACAGTGTCTCAGCGCTAAAGAATGTTGGTGGCTGATATTAATTTTGTATTTTAAGATAAGTAACTGGAAGGTATAGACACACAAAACCAACATCGGCCACTAACAATCTTTAGGGCTGAGACACTGTACGTACAGTGTTACAGGGGATCAAGGGTAAGTGAAGTCTTCGCTTAATCGACATGGGTTGTCGTGCAGGGGTGTTGTCAGCCTTAAACAGCAGGCGGTGAAGGCAAGGTGAAGTCCCTAAAACAGGGCATCCTAGTTCTATGACATAATTTTCTGTGCCAAGTTCCATTCGTTCCAAGTATCCGTCTAACTCATTTCAACCATATTCTGATCTGATCATATTCGCCGACCTCAATTTTCACTAGACATCTGGATCAATATTTTCCTTCATTACACATACTTTACCAAATCTTTAGCACGATAGAAAATACAATGAGTTTCATGCGTTCAATACAATTTTGTAACTTTCAATCAAACAGTTAATTGTACCTCATTGCTAACAAAAACCTTAGCAGATTGAATACTCAAATTACTCCACCTGTCAGCAGACGCGCGCCCTATCATACTCGAGATCAAAGATTGCAGGTGATTACAGAAATTCAGCTATAGGAAAACTTTCCCCATAAACTAACTACATTTAGATACTCACACTCCACAGAGCCGGACTCTCTAATAGAGGAATAGCAGATCAACTTGAAGTCACCATCCTTCAAGTTCGGAATACGGTCAGATCTGGTCGTGCCTCTCCCCAACCCCGGACAGGACGTTCACAGCTCCTAGGCTCAGCCCAAGTTGATGAGCTGAAAGTATTTGTTTGTTATTCGCGGGAAACAAGGCAAATATCGTTTCTTGAACTGGCTCTCCACTTTCGTCGTTGGAGTGCCGGAGAATACGCAATTCAAAATGCGCTCAGAAAACGAGGTATCGAGCAGCGAATTCCACGTAGCTCTCCCCCGCTTTCTGAGAATCATCGTGCGGTCCGAATACGGTGGAGCGAACAGCATCTGAATTAGCGTATAGAGTGGTCACAAGTTCTTTGGAGTGACGAGACATGGATAAACGATAGTCGAACAATGTCTGGATACGTTACCAGAATGGTTAGTCTAATCTTATTCATCTTCAAAAATATCTCGGAATCTAATAACGACAAAAGAGGGGCCAAGACTTTGATGACACTTGTGTTTTCGATCGTTACAAGAAGAACAACTCTTGAATTTTCTGGGGAAGCTTCGTGGGAACAGAACGAGGTACTTATGTCTTTTGGGAGTGGGAGTGGGGAAGTAGACCTCTGAAGGATATAGTGAACATATCCTCCCAAGGATAGGTAATTGGATGAGAGAAAAGAGAAAAGAGACGGGCCATGATTACATCTTTCTGCACGACAACGCCTCTGTTCATAAGGGACGTCCGGCTAGGGAGTTTTTTCGATGCCAATGGAGTTGAATGTATGCCCTGGCCTGCTAACTCTCCTGACTTAAATCCGATTGAGAATGTATGGAATATGATGAGATACTACATACAAGAACGATACCCGGAGCTTGAGCGGACGAGACAGCGGAACAGGGTGGAGATTCGACCCAATGTGCTAGAGGCATGGTACCATAGTACAACAGAGTAAAAGCTCACACAACTGATTGAGAGTATGGCTAGAAGATGCGAGGAAGTAATGAATGAAAACGGGGTCCTATTTCATATTAGACTTAAAAATCTATATCAACAGTAAACCTTAATTACAAGTTCTAAGATGATGTATAAACTCGATTTTTTAGGCTTAGTGCGATACAAAGTGGGGAGAGAGGCGACTTCACTTTTGTCGACCTCAATTTCTCTCACCTAATTTTTGAACAGAGTTTGAAGCTTTACCATATTCGGCCTCGCTCAATTGTAATCATCATGGTAAATTACTATGTTTGGGTAAATATCGGCAAAAGACCCCTGTAAATGACAGGCGACTTCACTTAACCTTGAGCCCCTATATCATCCTAAAGATTGTTAGTTTGCATAAACGATAGGCATTAATGTGGGTTTTCTTGATAATCTTTGACTTATTAGGATACGATCATAACTCTTTGCAGAGACATCCTGGAAACACTTTACCGCATTAGGAACCATATACCTTGCAAAAGATCTATCAATAGGTAATTTTTCCTGGCGCCCAAATTTTGTTAAACCTTATGTTACTCGGAGATATTCTCATTATTTATTACCTACAAGTAAATAGAGCTACCGCACGTTAATAATTAGTACAGAGTTAAGTGTTAAAAATACATGAATACGAAGGACCTCATTCTGCTTCCATAACAGCCTGAAACCTTGCAGGCATACTGACGACAATTCAACTGAGTTCGTCAGATGAGAATTAGTCCCAGGCTTCTCTTGTCACTCTTTTAAGCGTCTGCTGAGATGTTTGCCTTCCACTATCAAAATCTGGATATCGAGCTTGAATTTAATCCTTCATCAATTTCAGTACAGATTCGATTGGGTTTAAGTCGCGAGAGAAATGAGGCCACATGATGGGTCCTACCCCAGCTTGGAGTAAATCCTCCATGGCATTCCGTACAAGATGGCAGGGAGCACTATTTTGCATCAGTAAAAGTGATTGCTTAGCTTCTTGTGCGGTTATTACCCTTAGTAAAATCCACTGGAAGTAAGTCTCCGAGTTCAATTTCCCCCAACTTTGTTCCAAAACTCGATCTCTATTTTTTGGTTCTCATGGAAAGATCCCCAATACATCAGCAATTTCTTCGAACAAACTTACGAGATGAGCATATCTCGTCAAACTCCTCACCGGTTTAGACTTCGTTCGTGGAAAACGGATAATATCAAAAAGCGAACTGACCTTTCTGGTGGCTCACAAGCGCGAATGCTGACCGTCAGTACTTCAAGATTCTTCAGTCCATAGAACTTGATTCCACTGCTTGATGGCCAAACTTAACTGAGACCGAGCGAAAGTAACTGTCGCCTTTCATTTTCTTCGCCAAGAGGGAACTTACTCTGGGAGACACAACGCTCATATCCAATTTTTTCAAGAGTATTCCGAATAGCTGTATCACCGACGTTCCAGTGAGAAAATTACACTGTAGTAAGTCCCAATTGGTCATAAACTGATCTACTCGTGAACTACAAATAAAAATTTCAATCTCATCAACTGGAACCTCACTCAAGACTGAATATCGACTAAGACTCCTGGCTTCTGAGGATTCACCCGGTTCGTATTCAAATTGAACTTGTCTCTAAGTTAGCCATAATTCATTGGCAATTTCAACACATGAAAGCCTGTGCCTTCAAAGTTTCTAGATTGCGACCCGCTTATTCCGATTAAGATTCTGGCGATGAGGTCTCTCCGAAGACTGTTGGGTGTGAGAATTCATTTCAATTATTCAGTGGCAGGCTCTGATTTTGAGTTAAAGGTGGGAAATATAGTGGTCAGGTGTTCGTGGCTGCAAAGATTGGAAGGTATATTGGATTTGATTTCGAGAATATGATATATTGATCAGGAGGTATGGATGTGAACCAAGTGTGTGATTTATGCTAAATCTGCTAGCCCTTTTGGAACGTTGAGCGGAAAATGCAAGGATAATTCCTATAATTTCATGATTTAAGATTTATTAATCTTTAGGGATGAGACACTGAACGTTCACTTAGCTCTGAGCACCGGTACATGAGTAGTAAGCGCGGCTAGCGACCGCGTTACCTGGATCGTGGCTGTTGACATATACAGTGTCTCATCCCTGAAGATTGATAGTGGCTGTTGTTAGTTTTGTGTGCTAAGATACGTATCTGCAAGGTACAGGCACACAAAACCAACATCAGCCACTAACAATCTTTAGGGCTAAGACACTGTAGATATAGCATAGGGGATTCTCGGTAAATATTTAATATACGAATAATAAAATTCATCAAAACCTTAGCAGGGCACCGAGCAGCATAGCAATGCAGATAAGAAGCGAGCATATTGGGCTCAACTCTTATCTACACAGAAGAAAAGTACCCGGAGTTGACAGCTCAAAATGTCAGTGTGGATATCAATCCTAAAACGTCAGACAAATGATCATGACTTGTCCGCAATGGGCGAAAGGACGAGAGGAAAACCTGCGAAAGTCATAGATAGGTCCTACGAAGCCATGATCAACAGCCCGATAAACGTGGCTAGTATCACACTGTGGATACTTAATGAAGGTTGGTTAGAACAGTTTCGACTTGTTGGTCAAGTTGAGGCCGTAATGAAGGAAAAGATGACTAGAGCAGGTAAGGGATAAGACGACATCTACACTGGATGCACAGTGAAACACACTTCTCGAAGAAACAAAATATAAACAAAGAAATAACAAATTGCAGTTCCAGGGGGCTTTTACCGTGAGATTTCCTCCTATATAAATATACTCAAGTTATATCACCTGCACGGGCCCAGTGCGTACCTAAACGGGTTAAATGAAATCAAAATCAAATACGAAAAAGTGTCAATTTTGAATGCATTTATGATACAACTAAAGTTAACACTCCAACCAAATATAATTACAAAATGGGAATGATTTCTCTCCACGCAGAACCTTACTCCACCCACCAAAACATTGGTTAACGGCCTGAAAATGTTTGTACTTTCTGCCTCAGACTTCTAGACTCGTCGTACCCCTTAGCGCACTCTACTAAGTGTTAATCACAAACCTCATAAAATATTACCAACAACAAATACAAGGAAAATTATGCCACTTACTATTGTTCGATACTCAGTTTTGAACCCCGAGGAAGCGGTGGCGGAGGTGATGGTAGCTACAGTCGCAGCAACAGTTGCTGTACCAGCTGTCACTGGTGGAAGAATTGTTTTTACACCCTAGTCAACACTGTTAGGAACTGTACCAAATTCATTTTTTTGAACCTTTGGTTCTCCAGATCACCGACTCACCCGAAAGCTGCGTGGATTGATATTCTGATTGGTTTGGGCAAGTTTGATTATCCCACCTTCCGTCTTCGTGTCTTTTGACTCAGGTCCTGCCGTTTCCTTACTCGCAGAGTACACCAGAGCCATCGTATTGATCGTTTCGTCAGTTCTTGGCTTGAGCTTGGCAACCTCAGCTTCCTTGCCCTCTTTCACACTGTGATGGCGGTTCTTCGGCAGCAATGACGGCAAAGCATTAGCGAGCATTCCACCAATAACACCACCGATCATATTTGGCACGATTATAGCGGCCGCTTTGGCGATAGGATGGTGTTTTGCTGGTGGGCTTGGTTTTGGCACACTTGCTGCTTGACCTCCAAAATTTACTGAAATAACCTTCGGCAGGCCGAGCCCCTCACCGAAAGATTTCAACGGTGGCGGGGTCGGATTTCGAATCGCAGATGCCTAAAACATCCAGGTTAATTTGAAAGTGCAAGAAACTTGATAAGACTTACCGAATCAATACTGGGGGGCAGGTAATGCATTTCTGGATTATCAAACTCCAATGGCGGTCGAATCACTTTACGCTGATCGGCGGCGGGCATGCTGAACTCTGGAAGATCGAATTTTGGCAGTCGAAATTTCTTTGGAGACCGACTCGAAGACGGGCCCTCTAAATCTACGACTGGCGGATCTACCCCAAATTCAGCTCGAAACCGAGTGGCGAAATCTTCTGGCGGTGGAATATTGAAACTAAGTAAGGATCGACGCCGAAGGGCTCGCTGCTTCGACACACCCCATTTAACAACATTGAGAGTAATTGTTACGCATTTTAACTGCCGAGCGACAGGAACAGTGTAAATGTTCCACTCCGTTTCCGAAGCAGGGCAGGCGTAGAAGTTTTGGTCGTCGCTGTGTGACAGTTCACCGTTCTCTTCAATTGAAAATCCCAGTAATGTGACTTCATTCTCGTCGCACTGCAGCTGTTGAGTCGCAGCTAATGATTTGGTCAGCACAAAACATCGAGAACAATGATTATCTTCAATGAAAGGATGTCTTTTGATGAATACTCACGAGACAAGATACATTGGGAGCCATTCGAGTCGATCAAATGGCTATTTTTGATATAAAATTTTGCCGGGATATGAGAGTCGCCAACCCTCAATTGGCCATTATTTGATTCCCAAACAGGCCCTGAAATGCCTCCGGAGACGGTAAGACCAAACGAACAGCCATCGGAAGCGTAAGCGATGGCTGCTGTAATCAATAAGAGAATAAGTTGAAACATATTTATATGGAACTTAGTTATGTATGAATTGATTGATTGTTGGAGCGTCCAGTGAAGGCTCGAGAGACCTCTTATATATGACTCCTGAGAGAAATATATGGGCCACTACCATTTCTAATTAAATGGATTACAATGTGAAGATGTAAGAATTTGGCGTATTCTTTCCAACTAACGACAATGATAGTAAGAATCGAGCTAAAAAGAAAAAAATAGACGGGATTTCGTTCACGTTAGGAATTCCGGATTTGACACTACCAATATAACACGCTCCTTCTGGAAGTGGTTGTTAATTCAAAGTTTAAATCTGACAGCATTTAGTTAGACAACTTTTTGTTGAGCTAACATTAATCATGCAGAAACTCAAGAATTCTAGGGAGACACGAAGGTAATACAGGCATGGAACCAAATTAAGACTGATTATAGTTAAGGATTTAGCTCGCAAGAGATTCTATTCATGCTAGATAAGTTGCTGATAGTGTCCAAAAATCAGGAATCAGCTCTGAATTGTAGACTAAACCCTAGTTCATACAATATTTGCCACAAATATAGAGAAGCTAAATGCTTCGTAGGAATTTGGGGGAGTTAGTAAATCTTTTCTCAAGTGATTCGACAATTTTTACCAATGAAAAGGAATGATCTACTCAGGATTCTGTTTTCAATAACGATTATTGCTCCTGGTAGTAAATATTTTACACACATAGCCCCTTTAACTCTAGGCGTCTCTTCAATAACAAAGTGCCAGTCTTTCTCACTTACGTCCTCTCATATTCTCACTCGATACTAGAATACTTTTTATTTCTGTAATAAAGAAATAATAGAGCTCAACAAATCCCAAAGCATGATGAGTGAAAAAAGTCTCGTGATGTCAGACGGGTAAGACGCTAATAGGTTTCCTTTATTATACGAGTAATGGATGTAGAAAAGCTTAAAAATTATGGAAAATTTAGACAGTAAGCTCTAACAATATCAAGTGTACAGTCAGCCTGGGGTAAGCCCTAGATATTGTCGTTTTCAGCAATCTTTCGGCGGCGTAACCTCCCCCGCTAGTTTCTTGTGTGATGGTTAATTTTGTTCCAACCACCAACCGATGCAAACGCTATTTTTTTTTTTTAAATCATGTTAGCGTATGCAGCCTGAGGCTATGATCGGAATGATTACGGAAGACATGTACATTCCGCATAAGGACTCTGTTTGACGTTTGGAATAATCATGCTTAGGTTTCGTTTGCAGATACCACTACGAGAATAACGCCCCACGACATGTACCCTCTTCCGTGAATACCCACCACAGGGTGAAGCGAGAAAAACCTGTGGTTATCTGAGCATGCTTTCGTCATCCTATGAATACAATATCTCCGCGAGAGAAGTGGTGTGCGGGTCTTGCTGGATTCGAATCAGCTTTCTCCTGTTTCAAATGTGGCATGTGTACAAGCTACCCAGACTCTTCTTGGGAGAACGGCTTGGACAGTGTACCACTGCACCATTCGACCCTCTTAATTTCTTTTGTCTCATGTAAGTTTGTAAGATCGAGGCTCACAGCGGAAGAAGTGAGGGCGATATTAAATGGAATGAATCCAAGCCTTAATTCACGTAGGCTGAACGCGAATGTGTATCCAAATAGAATTAATATCTTTACTAACGAAGGAAAGTCTTGGGACCTACACATGAAGATATTTATGAACATCATCGCGTGTCTTAAGACGCTAGTGTTTGATTACATCAACACGTCATGAAGCGTCTGACTAGGGAGCCGGATAAACACTTGATCTCACACTAAACCAGAGCCTGTAACATCTATGAAGCTATCACATTTATCCGAATGGGATAGTGCACCTTTCTCCGAATGCTTCGCGCATGTTCTCAATCGTTTGTCATGCTTGTTCATCGAGAGCTCGCTTATTGTACGATAGCTCTTACAGCTTGAGCAGTATTTTTTGAAGATTCCGTGACTGGCTAAAAAAATTTCCAGTGAAAGGCCAAGATAATGATACATTGTGGGGGACGAAGACGGCATTTCTACCTGTACGTGGTGTCCCCTACGAACCTGGAGTTTATCTTCAGAGCCAACAGAAACACGCATCACTTGGTCCCGGAGGAAAAGTCATCCAATTGAGTTTCCGGGGCGTATCCAGCTCCCATAATGATGGTGATGGATCAGACTAAGTTGGCCCTTTTTACTAAAATGAATTCTCACTGTTTACACATATTCTGGCATTATACTGTCTCCCGTGGAAAGAGCACCGCTACCTGAGCGCTGGTTGTGTCGGTACAAGGAGGATATCTGGACTATTGGATATTAGGGAGATACAGATGGGGATACTCACCTCGTGTGGCTCTGGTGTCTAGGCCTCGCCTGGCTGGAGATGCAGGTTTTTTGAGACTTTTTCCCGCGTACCAGTTTCCATGGCTGCTCTTTTTCATTTTTTTTGAGTAGAAGGTTCCGTAGAAAAGGTGGTTGAATTCTACGGGTAATTACTGAGCTAAATGGCTACCCGTCATGGGTCAATGTATCAATGATCCTAGGTTCGAGTTAAAAGGGGATAGGAGCACTGTAAAAGGTGTGGCCTGGGTCAGAGAGGAGCCCTAGTGTTCTAATAGTCTTGGACTCTACATAGCACGAATAAACACCACTACAATGATACATTGTGAAATCCATTTGTGATTATGACAGTAACTGATGCCGGCAGATTGTAAATCAAAAACGCGAGAGTTTTGGATAAATAAATCGCAAGGGTTGTAATACATATACATTAGATCCTGTCCAAATCCATAGTGTGTCCCGGGTTTAAGTATCTTTCAGATTTAACAAATGTTTTGAGCTTAGTTTAGCAACACTTACCCTTATAGGTCATTTGGCGTGCAGGGGTGAGTACTGTGAATATACGGTGGTACAGACCATAAGTATTATTCCATGTCGACCAGGGGGGGCTTGGTCACCATAACGCTTTTCTTAATAAGGCAACATCACGAGAATGCACCTCGCACCCATCCCTACTGTGTTTTGTATGCATTCCGATGACAACAACATCAATGCAATGGATTGTTTACTAAGTATTAGTTATTATAAGAATAGGAATTATTTAGCATTTTTCTGAGGAGTCAGGAATCATTGAATCAATGCTTTGATCATTAGAACTCATACAAAACACAGTAGGAAAGGGTGCGAGGTGCATTCTCGCGATGTTCCCTTATTAAGGAAAGCGTTATGGTGGCCAAGCCCCCCTGGTTGACATGGAATAATACTTATGGGCTGTACCTCCGTAAACGGTAAAATCTCTGTGAATCTCTTCAGTAATTATACCGGGACCCACTATGGGTTTGTTTGTTTGTTTGTTTTTGTTTGTTTTTGTTTGTTTGTTTTTGTTTGTTTGTTTTTGTTTGTTTGTTTTTGTTTGTTTGTTTTTGTTTGTTTGTTTTTGTTTGTTTGTTTTTGTTTGTTTGTTTTTGTTTGTTTGTTTTTGTTTGTTTGTTTTTGTTTGTTTGTTTTTGTTTGTTTGTTTTTGTTTGTTTGTTTTTGTTTGTTTGTTTGTTTTTGTTTGTTTTTGTTTGTTTGTTTTTGTTTGTTTGTATTATTTTTCGTCTATCAAGCACAGGCCTGAGCCCTTTCGCGCTATATACACCCGAAGGTAAAGGACGCTAGGGCTTACTGCCCTAGTGGCTGAGGCGCCCAGCTTCCCAAACATCAGAAGTGGAACCCGGATTTCTGGAGAGATTTGCCCTATGTTTAAACAAGAAGGCAAAACAATAAATTCCAACAACAATTTAAATGATTTATAGAAAGTAATGTTGGTTATCTGCTGCTCAATAACCATGGACCTAAACAGTTGAACTCCGAGACGCCTTTTTTTTTTTCCTCCAAATTAGATAAGAGTGTACGTGTCCACTGAGGGTGGGCTTCTGGGGCAGATTTCAGTGAAATAATTTGTGGCTTCCAGCCAGTTGGCAAAATTCTTCGCGCCTTGCGTCGAGCCAAAGAAGTAGGAAGCTTTGCTTTCAAATATCCTGGGGATCTTCGGAAGCCTCTGGGGCAGCAGCCTGCATTGTAATACATGGCTTGGGGATTTTCGGTCACCACAACTGCAGACGTTGTGCGAGTCTTCATGATTAAACCGTTCATGATACAAGGCAAAGTCACCATGCCCTGTGCGGGCGGCGTAAATGCGAGAGACTAAGGCTCTGGGTAGCTTTAATTCTCCAGGCCAGCTTTCAGACATTCCAATTTCGAGATCCCGGTATGACTGGGGCGCACTTTGTTCCCAGTATTTCCTAATGTCGGTAGAAATTTTCTCTTTGGCCCATCGCTTCGCAGCGGCTAGAGATAGAGAGGCAGGAGGGGGGGACGGCATTGTTTTCGCTTCTTTCGCGGCCTGATCTGCTAGATGATTTCCACGGATGCCAGCATGACTGGGGATCCATCTAACTTCGATTTTACCCGGAACAGTGTGAGGAAGACGAACCCGTTGAGGCTAAGCGGCGGCCTTGTTGGTGAAATCTACAAAGAGCTCTTGCGAGGAGCAGACAGGAGATGAAAGGAGGCGGCGGGCTACTTCCAATTTGTCTGTAAGGACCCAGAGATTATTAGCGAACCTTGTCGATGGGAGTGACAAGGTAAGGTTAAGAGCCTGTAGAGCGGCGCTGGCTTCGGCGTCAAAGATTTCCAGCATAGGGCTGAGAGGGATAGATCTTCTGAGAATTACCCGGTCCACTTGCATCGCAACTATACCGGCTCCTACTTTGGGACCAGAATCTGTCTCTAATCGACTGCCGTCCGAATAAACGACAATGTCTTGGAATGGGATTTCCCCGAAGCCTCGGAAGGGAGACCTAGAGACTCGCTTAATGCTAGAATGCCAACCTTCTTGATTATGCCATGGAGGGAGAACAAGGGGATCTATGAACTCTACTTCAGGGAGGCTGAGGATTCTATAGGAGAATCGAGAGATTCGCCTACGGTGTTGCAGAACCCATTCTGCCCGGCGACGCAGGGGGTGACGGCGATCTAGACGGTGGATACGTAGAGCAGCCTGCCGTAGTCTTGCTTCCAGGTGGATTTCAGGGGGGAGGAGTCCAGATTCGCGAAATAGGGCAGGAGTTGGCGTCGTTCGGTAGACCGGGAGGATTGCTCTAGCGCTGGTAAGGGCAACTCGGCTCAGTAAGGATATATGCCCTTCCACTCGGTTTGAGACTGTGGCTTTTTGTGGAGTTGATTTATGTCGTCCAGGCCACCAGGTTTCAGCGCCGTAGTATGCGATAGGCAATACGCAGGCGGTTACCGCTTGGCGGAGCAGATTCGGTGTCGCCCCGCGGGTTGTATTTCCTAAACTTCGGAGAGCGTTCGCTACCTTCATAGCCTTACTGGAGAGAATGTTGACGTGCCATTTGAAAGATAGTTTCTTGTCAAAATAGACTCTTAGCCATCTTGTGTACGGGCGAGTGGTATCTTCGGAAATTGAGAATTCCCTGTAGGTGATACGTGGTGTGGAGCCGGGAGACCCACTATAAGTTTTAAGAGGTTCTATAAAACTTAGAGAGGGTTTTGCACAAATGTCACGTGAATCGTCAGGAACGTGAGAACGAATACAAGAATGAATCAACTTAGGGCCTGTTTGGATAGGAACTGCGGGAAAACTGCACCAGCGAAAATGCACCGCGAAAAACTGCGCAGTTTTGTAACTGCGCAGTTTTTGACGGTTTGTTTGGATACGAACCATAACTGCGCAGTTTTTGACGGTTTGTTTGGATACGAACCATAACTGCGCAGTTTCCCGTCAATTCCTGCGCAGTTCGTAAAATCCATTCCTGCACCACACAAATGAAAACTGCAGCGATTCGCTCCAACTTTTTGACTTCTTTGCAGTTTTGACTTTGACATCTCAGCCTTCTATTATCAGTGACGTCAGCTATTTCTTTATCGCTATGATGCAACGAAACACAACATCTAATTCTGCTTTGAGTGATCGTAAACGCCGTAGGCGTAAAACCTTTCGTTGTACTACGATTGCATGTATTGCAGCTGCTTCGTACTATCACAATACGCACAATGATAAAGCTCGGCAACACGACTCAAAACTACAAGGAGAGAGCTGGGTGAACGAAATGCTCAAAGGCCATGAAGAACGCATTACCAATCTTGGTGTATCAAAAGAAGGGTTCTACTTCGTAGAAAACCTGTTATTACGAAGAACGGCTTTCCAACCCACACGGAGAATGGGGACAAAGGAGCAGCTGGCTATCTTTCTGTTCGCGATACGAACTGATCTCTCGATGCGACAACTAGCAGAGCGCTTTCAACGAAGCACTGAAACAATACAGCGAACATATCATAAAGTTATGCGGTGCTTCATTAGCACAGACTTATACAAAGCTACAATCAAGCCTGCAACGAACGAAACACCGCTATCATCTGTGATTGAAGATAATACGAAAGACTACTATCCGTGGTTTAAAGATTGCATAGGGGCAATTGATGGGACACATATACCAATTTCACCACCTGATAGTGAAAGAGCTGTTTACAGAAACAGGAAGGGTTTTCTTTCGCAGAATGTACTCGCCGCATGCAACTTTGATCTTCAATTTACGAACTTGCTCTGTGGCTGGGAAGGGAGTGTTGCGGATTCTACTCTCTGGTTTGAGGCTATACGATGTCAGGCAATCAACTTACCCCAGGACAAGTACTTTCTTGGAGATGCAGGATTCCCAAACTGTGATGCTTGTTTGACACCTTATAGAGGTGTCCGTTATCACTTGCAAGAATGGGGGAAAGGAAACAGAGCACCGCAGAACAAAGAGGAGCTATTCAATCATCAGCATTCAAAGCTTCGTAACATCGTGGAGAGAATTTTTGGAGTCTTGAAAGCAAAGTACAAGATTTTGACACGGCCTCGTAGTTTCAAGCTGGCTGCTCAAGTGCGAGTAGTTGCTGCAATCTGCGTGCTTCACAACATTCTTTCTGATATCAACGAAGAAGGACCCTCGCTCAATATAGATGATAGTTACGAAAACGAGCAAGAGCCCATCAGAGTAGAGCAATCCTACAACATATCACGAAGTGAGACACTTCGTGCAAACAGCCGCAGGGACAATATCGCTGAAGATATGTGGGCAGCTCATCTTATTAAGCGGCAACGAAGAAATAGATTAGGACTATAAAAGCTCCTGAAATGTCTCGTAGATAATGAACTCTGCCAAACCCTCGTCTACTTTCGCTGCATGCTTTCTCATCTCTTGTTTAATCCAATCCTCTCTAATACTCTTTCGCTGTAATAGCAAATATCTTCGTGCCATCGAGGTATCCGCCAAAACTTCCAGCATAGCCAAAATCCCTTTATCCGTCAAGCATGTTTCACTTTGTATCTTCGTAAAAGCCTGACCATCTAACGAAGCAGACGCATCTTCTGGTAGCTGTGATGCATCGTTAGAGACTGCAGCTTTGAGGCTCTCCGACATGTCCTGTAATACAGACACACCTGTTACTCGAATACGCTTCGTAGGTTGGTGAATGCTTGCAGAATCCCGGTGTCTCTTCGTAGCTTTGGAAATTTGTGGTGTACCTTCTTCGCTGCCAGATGCGCTTTCATTGATGTTGAGGCTGATGCGTGGACGGGGAGTAGGTGTAACTGGTATGACTGAGTTTGAGCGGCTTCGTATAAACTCGAAACTTGACTCTTCTTCTTCGTCACTTGAGATCTCGTGTGGCGTATCGTCTTCTCCTCCAAAGAAGCTATGTTTCCCAACCGCTAGCTTATTACCGAACATTTGATCCATATCTTCGTACCAAGGAAAGGAGCTTCGCTGCCATTTCTTTAGATGTGGACGTTTCTATTGGTAACATGTCAGCAATCTTCGTAGCATCATGCTTATATGACTTACTTCTAATAAACTATCCCATACTTGAGACTCAGCTATAACTAGCTTGTTTGCTGAATCATACCCAAATCCAGAAAGTTCGCTGAGAAACTTCACTTCCTTAAAGTCTTTCTTCACCCTGCTGAACTTTGATTCTGAGGAGCGCTTTGTTTTCAATTCATCGTTGAGGCCGTCTGAAACTTGTTGCCAAACAGATTCTTTAAACCCATTCTCTGAAGTGTTGCCATCAATTGTCGCTTGCTTCAGGATGTCAATCATTGTCAAAACATCTTCATCTGTCCATCTCGCATTGGGCTGTCTGGCTTTCAGCGCTATTTTAGTGGCCGTGCTTTGGAGCTGCGACATTGCTAATGATACAGCGAAGAGAGATATGGCGAAGAGTATCAGAGTAAAGATTGACTGCTGAGGCGGATGATGTCATCAATAACATGGTGTCACGGTTAGCACTCTGCAGCCTTGCTGACAAATCATGCTATGAACAGCTTTCTAAGATCTGCGATCTGGCGAAGCCAAACAACGCAGGTTTAATCGCAGCTATTCCTGCAAACTTTGCCAAGACACGAACTGCGCATTTCTATGAAAAGCTGCACCTGCGCGCAGTTCCTATCCAAACAGGCCCTAGAATACGAACCTAAGGATTCTCTTGCAAGTCAATATCAACGAACATTCATACATGTACCTCTTCTATTGATGCGCTTCGTAACTTATCGACTATTATGCTCCGCATATAAGCTCTCTCACGAGCCGTTCCTACCTCGTGTATATTTCTGATACCACTTGAACCGCTCGAGAACCCTATGGCTGTTGTATTAAGCACTGGACTGCCTTCACTCACGTCCCACTTCGATCTACTGTTTTGTGCTGTTTTGGGGAACGGGCAAAAAAAGGAAGATGACGGATCCTCATCTTCTTGTACAATTTGTGATAGCATGAGGGTCAGGAGAGACTCTGACTAAAAGGCAAAACAATAATATGATTGTAATCTATGAGGAGAGAAAGACATGGTGGCTAACGCAATACAATACTATATACACATATAAGTGGTTGCTCACTGGTCCAAGCGTACGTTGTAACACGTGATTAGTGTCCTATGACATTACTTTCCTCCCCTATTTTTTTTTTTTTTTTTTTTCATAGGTCGAATTTTTAATGTTCGACCTGTAAACATCCCTAGCTGAAGACCTACTTTGTCGCCATCTCCGTACTGCTTGACAAATTCTTTGTAGTCATCTGTTAACTTAAGATTTTGTCGAGGCTCCCATGTGGGTTCAGCGAACCCTTTCCAGAATACCAGGACTTTGCGACGCCCGTTGATTTTTTCAGCGCGAACTATTTTCTCAACAGCATACAGCGGATGTTTCCCATCAACTAACGGAAGCGGCTGTGTGTCATCGATTTTTTGTGAAGGCAGTGGATCATTTGGGTCACGCCTTAATAAGTCTACAAAAAATCGATTATGTATGCCTGTTGGTACATCTAGTTGATACACATCAGGTGCAATTTCTTTTTGTATTCTGTTTTTTGCTTGAGTCCATGAGAGTTTCTTTTTTTGTTGCGGGGTTTCGACGCTTTTAAGGTTTAGCCAGACGGTATCGCCCGGTTTGAAACGTTCTGCTGGTCTCCTATTATGGTTGGCTGATTCTTCCATTAATTGCTGTGCTGTTGTCATAGCTGCCTGTGCTATGCTTTGACCCTGTATTATTCGGTCTACGAATGCTCGCGCGCGGGCTTGCGGTGATTTTGTTGCTCGTGAATTAGTATGTGTTTGTTGTATTGGTTCAGCATCATAGCCGTGAGTAACAAAAAATGGGCTAGTGCCAATAACTGTCGATTTTCTATTATTGAGGGCTAACATGGCAGTTGGGAGTAGTTTAGACCAGTCTATCTGCGAGTAGCTAATAAATGCTCGGAGGTAGTTTAACACTTCTTGGTTCATCCTTTCTGTACTACCATCGGTCTGCGGATGGTAAGCGGTCGACAATCTTTGGTTAATACCTGTCATTTTGCATAAAGAAGTCCAGAAATGACCCACCCAATTTGCCCCTCTGTCCGATGTTAAAAATTTAGGAAACCCATGAAAACGATAATGACAAGTTAGGAAGCGTTCTGCGCAAGCTTCAGCTTCCATCGAATTCATTGCTTCTAGGGTGACGCTCTTGAGTAAACGGTCAGTGATAACCATAAGATATTTGGGGTCGTCTTCTGTTTGCGCAGGCAAGTCTGTCATGAAATCTACCGACAGCTCACTATGAAAGCGTTCAGGTACAGGGAGTGGTCTGAGTAATCCTTGCGGGCATTGACGCCACGCTTTAGATCGACTACAGATCGAGCAGTTTCGCGTGAATCTGCGAATGTCTAAATATTGTTGAGGCCAAAAAAATGCTCGAGACACTATGTGCAGGGTACCGTCTCTTCCGGGGTGTCCGGTAATACTTGAGTCATGGGAACGTTGTATGATCGTTGTTCTCAGTGGCTCCCAATTTGGAACCCATAGCGCACCTCGTCGCGTTAACGCGCCTCTGTCATCAAGGCTACAATCTGTCATTTGAACCCCTAATTTAAGGTCTATAGGTAAAGCAGACTGACCTGCAGCGACTGATGCATGAATACTGTGAAAGGCTTGGTCTTTTTCCAGAGCTTCGTCCCACAAAGAAGCAATTTCCTTATCTTCAAATAATTTTTTGCCGCTGGGCATGATATTCTGGTCAGTTTCAATATGTTTCAGGGTCATATCTGGAAAGTCTACAATGTTTATTGTGTTTAAGATGAATTCTTCTGGTGAAGACGTGCTTAAATTTATTTTGAACAACTGGATATTGCGGCCTTGTAACCGCTCGTCCGACGTATCTCGCGGGGCTTCTTGTGCCCGCCGCGAAAGAAATTCTGGTTTACCGGACTGGGAGCCAGGCCGGAATACAATTTTGAAGTTAAACCTTGCCAAGGTCTCGGCCCATCTCACTTGACGTTCGCTAAGTTGTCTTGAAGTTGTGAAATATCGTAAATTTTGATGGTCTGAGATAACGGTAAAAGGATTTTCAACGCTTCGAAGCTCACCATCAAAATGGCGCATTGTTGTTATAATAGCGAGCAGTTTTTTATCATGAATGTTATAATTTGATTCTGCCGGAGTCAATTTACGTGAAAAGTAACCTATTGGTCTTAGACGATTTTTCTCGTCAATTTGAGAAAGAACCCCACCGATAGCATATCCAGAGGCATCTGCTTCCAAATAAGTTTCTTTCTCGGCTGAAAAAAGCGCTAATAATGGTGCTGAGGATAGCATAGACTTAAGCTTGTCGAATGCATCTTTTTCTTTCGTGTCCCAGCTCCAGCGGGTTTGCTTCGATGTGAGACTGATCAATGGCTGGGCAATGGCCGAAAATTTTGGAATAAACTCTCGGTAAAAATTTGCGAATCCGAGAAAAGAGCGGGTTTCAGATACTGTCGTTGGTTCCTCCCAGTTTTTGATAGCTTCTATTTTGACTGGATCAACTGTAACACCCTCGCCAGCCTTGATTACGAACCCAAGATATTTGACTTCAGACGTGGCAAAGGTGCATTTGTTGATGTCTAACCGTAAGCCGGATTCTTCGAGTCGTCTGGTAACTTCTTCAACCTTTTTATAATGGTCGGATAAATCACCATCAGAATAGATGATAATATCATCCATATATGCTGAACAGTATTCGTCCAAAATATCTTGTAACACAGCATTTATGTAACGTTGGAAAGTAGCTGGTCCGCCGCATAATCCAAATGGCATGACAAGCCACTCATATTGTCCATATCTTGTTCGAAACGCTGTTTTCCATTCATCGCCAGGTCGAATACGTAGGCGATGGAATGCAGTACAGACGTCAAGTTTAGTGAAGTATTGGGCTTTCGAGAGTTGCTGAACTGTTTCTTTGATGAGCGGCAACGGGTATCTGTCCCTTTTTGTTATCGAATTGAGGCCACGATAATCAACACAGAATCGAAGACCTCCGCCCGGTTTTTTTGCGAATAGTACCGGTGCATTTGCAGGAGAATTGCTGGCGCGAGTCCATCCTTTTCGTAAGTAATCTGTAAGAGTTTTACGGAGAACGAGGAGCTCATCTCGTGACATGCGATAAAGTGGACCTGAGGGGGGTTCCTTAGGTTTGCCTTCATCGTCTAGTTCAAGGTTTATAGAATGGTCCCATCCTGGCTTAGATTCTAGGACTCCATCTTCATCAGCTAGAAAGTTCTTTGCTAAATGTCGAAGCTGCTGAGGTAGTTGATTTGATATTTCTTCCACCGTTTGTTTGACCGCTGAGTTATCTAATTTTTTTCAAGGCCTTGTTGATATCTGCTATAGTGATCGAGAATAAATGTAGATGTTTATTTGCTTTTCTTCCACGACGGATTTCCGCGGCAAATATTGAAGCTGTAACGTTTTTTGCTTGACGTAGTTGGTGCATGGAGCCTGATAACTCATCCCGTTCCATCCATCCAGACTCCTTGACTTTTATTGCGTTTGCACCGCTTCCTAGAGTGAGAAACTTCTTACCTGCTTCATATGTGACATTGTTACGCTCGGCCCAACCTTTGCCGAGGATTATATTATATTGTAAGTTTGCTACTATGTAGCCAAATACTCTTTCAGCTCTACCGTCAATGTCAAGTGTGGCCCAAGTCATTTCGGTAATGGGAATTTGAGGTCCATCTTTGGCGAGCTTTAGAGATCTGTGGGTGACTGGAAGGCGTGGTAAGTGTGTCTGGTCTGCAAAACTACGATCAAAAACTGCGTAGGGTAGGCATCCTGTGTCAAAGAGTGCGGTGGAATAACAAGTAGAATTTATTAAAATATCGATTAAAAATGGACTACTATTCAACCTATTAACAGCCTCCCTAATTTCACTAGCAGGTGGTATTTGATCTAGTAATTCCCCAAACACACCAACATTCCCCTGAACACGACTTCGTACAGGGGCTGCTAGTTTTCCGACTCGCTAATTGATGCAGAAGCAATCCTTAAATTGGACATTTCTGAGCGAAAACCTTTAAACTTGCATTCTCTAAAACGGTGCGATGGAAATATATTTCATCGAATACATCGACCTGATTTGAGACGCTGATTGCGTTCTTCCTCGGAACAGTGAGGGGCATTTGGACGTTTATCTAGTGGCCGAGTCTGTCCAAACCCTTTGGGATTGTTTCCATTATTTATAGCCGATATAACTGTAGAAACAATAGAATAAATATCAGTCCCTGACATTTTTATATCTCCCTCACGGTCAAGTACTGGAGAGTTTACGTTGGGTTTTGGTGTTTGTGTCTTTGTTTGGTTGACTATTTGCTTCCGTAGTTGCTCTTGAATGTTTAGAGGAAGGTCTGCGATCGCATTTTCGGTGTAGGTTTCTACTGTGTCATCTACACTCTTAGCCTGGAATTCTGGCAAGGATTCCCAATTCGTGGCTAAAGTCGATAGTTGTTCGACGTATTTTTCATAGTTCAGCTTTTCCAGATCTGTCTGGTTTGCTGCAGCCCGGCGTAGATACGGAGCAATGGCCTCAGATAGCGTGTGGATTCGAGAAACTCCAATAGGGGAAAGTTCGCCTGAATTGCTGAGATAACCTTCGAAAGTATGAAGGAGCTTTGCGAAAGGTTGCGCGTTTCCTTGTCTCACAGAGTAAAGGAGGCGTCGATTTCGAGCTTCACGGTCCCTATCAACGAAATGCCGGTCGAATTCGTCGAGAAGTGAACTTGAGTAAAATTCTTTAGCTTTAACTTGTTTCTCAAAGAAAGGCCCCACTCGGATTCTGTGCTCCGCTGGTAGGGTCTGCATAAGTGCAAGGCAGACGCCTCTTTCACCACCAAAGCCCTTAATGATTGCTGGGTCCTCCGCTGCTACTCGCCACATGACCGAACATAAAGAATATTGATCAGGTGTTCCATCCCAAGTAGTGAACTTGTGCTGTACTGCGTCGGTTTGGTTTGTCATTGTGGCTTTAATTTTTCTGGTTTCGTGTTTAGTTGTTGCGATTTTTGATTCAGGCTTCTGTGGCTCTGGTTCTAGGGCAGGTCTGAGAGACTCTCTATTTGCACTTGAGGCGTCGATTTCTATCGCAGAAATTTCGCGGAGAATACCTTCAAGGTTAAAATTGTCGTCACTACTCATATAATTGCGAGGCGTCGCTGATTACGAGTGGTTTAGACTAAAATGGAGATTACAATCAATGTGATAGCATGAGGGTCAGGAGAGACTCTGACTAAAAGGCAAAACAATAATGTGATTGTAATCTATGAGGAGAGAAAGACATGGTGGCTAACGCAATACTATATACACATAAAAGTGGTTGCTCACTGGTCCAAGCGTACGTTGTAACACGTGATTAGTGTCCTATGATACAATTAAAGGCGCCGCAGGACCTAATGAAAGCTTTCACGCTTCATATTCATGCACAGAAGGATCACGTTGAGTCGAAGATTCGTCCTGATCCTTGACCTTTGGTGGGAGCTTTATTGTGCTACATTTAGGTCGACCTTTCCCCTTTACAATTTTAGGTTTGAGAAAGATACGACATTCAAGGTGGGGCTGCTCCCCTTCTCTTCGCTGATAGTGCCAATGGGGGTTGATAGCAGTGAGTTTGATTGTATCATGACTGCTTTGTCTAATATGTACTGTATTGAAGCGTGGAAGCCCCATGTTTTGCTCGATTGTGCAATAAAACGGTGATGGTACAGTGTCCATAGGCTTTTTTGAGCAGCTTTGATTTCTATTTGAAAAATTTAAACAAGGCGAAAGGATGAAAAAAACTACCGTCTCGGAAAAGTCGTATCTTGACTGCATGACGCGATTTCAACTTCTACTGGGCAGTTTGTTGCGTAATCTAGCGCTGTTGATCTATTCTGTAAAGACGAAGAACGTCAAAAATATGTGCCTCACCTTTGTTATCTGCCATTCTATTTGAAGTTGTATAGTAAATTGATTTTAATGATAACTAGGACTAAAAAGTGCTGAGTCAAAATTTGTCGAACAGGTACAATTCCAGTTTGAATTTATGTTTTATCACCGAAATCGCAGTCCCTCTTTTGCACATGAAATTAGATAAGTTGCGTGCGTTAATAAAAATAAATAATCCAAAATCACGTTGCTAAGGAAACAAGATACATCCTATCAGATGCAGCAAAAATATGATCTGGGGACGCAAGGCTGAGAAGTGTCAGGGTGTGGACTTTAGCTCAGACAACGTGATATCGCTTATTTTAGCATGGGTTTCACACATTGTAAATATCTATCAATGCTCTGTAGCATTCCTTCGCTACTTGTAGATAATATATTCCACCAGACCTGACATCGTCGATCAATCTCACATTTCTATCCCCGTGACAAGAAGTGCCGAGGATATCACGTGTTCATCTAGATCTAGCAAAAAAGTCATAGAGACACGGCCAGTCCTTATGTTAATCACGATTAATTTCGCGGTACTGATTTTTCAACAGATGATCAGTTTCTCTAGGTGTTAGCGTAATTAGTAACGGTGTTACGGGATAGACCCTTGAGGTTGGTTTTGACTGTGCCAGAACCATATTATTTCCGCGAGGTTGAATATCCACGAGGCTGGTATTTCTGTGGCTGAGATTCACGAGGCTGACACTCATGAGGCTACTTCTGTGGTAAGTACTTTGTGGCTGGTATTCGGTGGCTAGTACTACATCTACAACTTTCAAAGCTGGTCAGAAAGATTGTGTCATCTCATGTCACAATAGTGGAGGATGAATGTGTATATAAAGATAGGAAGACATGGCTGTAAATTCTCTCGGTAGATTTTAATAATTAACTGATTTTACATTTGGACTTGCTCTGGTGTTCACCATCATCAATTGATCCCGCGACAAACGGTATTAAAAGGCCCTCGAAATACTGTTGAAATAACTTGTTCAGTCATGATTTAATGATTAAATATATGGATATAAAATGTGGAAAAAGAGCAGTGGATAATCATGCAGGTCGAACTGAATCGGCCTAGTGTAATAACTGTCTCTGAACTTTTTTTGTTTTAAATCGTTCTTATGTATGCAGCCCTAAGGAATTGACACGAATGACACCGATACGGTGCATGGAGCGATGACTGAACGTGAAACAAGGGGCAGGCGGGCAAAGACGAACTCTTCACCTTCACATGGTGCCTGCCGCAAACGCTCAAGGTGTTCCCTGCTTTTTTGAGACAGCGAACAAGAGAGGCGCATCCAGGTTGCGGCGAGACAAGCATCACTCACTGTCTGGACCAACTTGCCGTCCAGTCGATTTCTTTCATTGACGACACAATCTTTTAAACCAATCACCCGACTGCTATCCTTACGGTCATAGTTCTTATCTGGTTAAATTGACTCGCCCCTTCAAAGATTTTTCACGCCTATTGGCTCCAGATGTACGCCCTGGCTGCTGTAGCCATCCGATAGAGGATTGAAGACCTGCGGCACACAGTTGTGGAGGAGTTTCTTCATTGCTTGGGAAGTCAATTTACAGGATGGGTATAAGAGTGACAGGAAGATTGACAGAAAGACGGTCATGAGGGAGAAGAGGTGTGTCTGAAGAGGACAGTTACGCAGGGATTTTGCTGAGGTATACGACTTTGGGGCTTGTCCGCTAAGACTTAAATGAAGGATGATGTTCTAATCCGCCATCTGGGGCATTTTTAACCAGGAGTCTTTGCAGCCTGATCGCCTACTTTGATAATAGGCATGAATATTGTGAGATCACAACTCGCGCGGTTGCGACGGACAAGATGATGAAGCATTCTGAAGAATCTCAGGTTTTTACTTGTATTTTCCCTTAGACAGGTAGTCGCAGTTGAGGGAAGAAGCAACAGGACGTAAGTCTTAATAGGTGTAACCCTGTAGTGGTACCGGCGAATGTGTCTTTGGTAGAAGTGTTCAGCGTCACGGTTATATCATCTTAGTTCTAGCGACTGAGGATACCTGACGCTTTCCGAGGTCTTTCGTCCCAATAGGATACTTTGGGGTGCATGTTTGCGTGTTATCCATAAACTTAACAAATGTCCCAACAAAAACAACATAAAGGACACTCACACCCAAATATCATTTGGAGACAAAACTCGAAGTCAGGCGCCATATAGCCGCTTCTCTCAACTGTTGACGTCTGCCGCAGAACCGTATTCCTCCTACCCACGGCTACTCACGGCTATCCAGTGTACCTTTGTGATCTTCACATTCATGACCGGTCGAGAAATGTGGTGTGGGGGTCTTGCTGGATTCAAACCAGCTTTCTCCTGTCTCAAGTGGGGCGTGTGCCTCAACTACCTAGACTCTATTTGAGAGACCGGCCTGGATGGTGTGCCACTGCACCATAAATTCCTCAAGGAATCATTGTTCTAATTCAATTTTTTTGGGAATACTCTATCACTGGCGTTAAGAAGGCAAATGAGGCGTTCGTCTCTGATAGTATGGAATTAACAAAACAAAAGATTAGCAGTTTGCACAAATATCTTTGATATGCGTCTATTCAGAAATTGGGTATTCTTCTCGACTGAGCTTGCTACAGAAACTTTCATTCTCATTTATTGAAATTTGCTAAACATTGCGGACTTTGCCATTAGTATGGCTCGTCACCACAAAGATTCAAATTCTCATTACAAGGTGATGATAGCTGCATTAAATATACTATCTTTGTTGGCATCTTTTTTATCGATGAAAGCCCTGTCCTTCATATTGTTAATGAAACCACACGATTACAAGCTGCTAGATTCCCCAAAAGACAAACAATTTAGGATATTTGGGATGCATTACGTCAAAGCTGAATCGATCTTTATATTTTCCACCAAATCAAATTGTTCATGATGCTTGGAAGAAAATTGACCTATAAAGAAATGCTGCAGCTCGCCCAATCGCTCGGCGGTGGTGCCAAGGGCGTTCCAGTTGAAGCCTACTACAGTGTCAGTATCGTGGAGCAATATCATTAACCTTTGTGACGATAATGTAATATAATTCAAGAAGAGCTCAAAAACACACAAATCAAAAAATCTGCAATACTTCAGATGGCTATTAATGCTGTCACAGACACAGCTGGACCAGATGGCACAACACTAACATTTTTAGTCTCTGGAACGTGCTCAAAATTCACTGAAGAAGAGGCTTCGAACGTCAATTTTACAGAAAGCTAACGCTCTTCAAGAAACTTGGGCTGAAATTGTAGAGCTACGCGCAAAAAAGCTAGTCAGGGATGCGCTAAATCAATTAAACAGATTTAATACCACGCCTTTGCAAAATTAACTATCGGAGCTAACGTTTGGGTATGGAGAGAGATTGGAAAGTTTCCTGTTTCCTACAACCTACTCGAAATGCATGGTGAAGATTGCATTGTTGAAGTGCCTTCTGGTCCTAATGAATTCCGACGAACTTCGTCTAAGCTATGTTATCCTAGTGACCAGAATAAAAATTAGCAAAGGCTCCAATTATATCACCAATTTGATTAACATTGAAAATCTATCTCAACTTAATAATTTAAATAATAACAACAAAATAATAAAAATACGCTTAATAAATCTAATTCTCCAAAGAGCCTCGCGAATGATAATATTAGCACAAATAGTAACAACAATGACAAAAATTACGATTAAAATGGTAACATTGCTACTCCAAAAACCAAGGAGAAATGAAGACCGCGATAGACGGCTGTCAAAACGATAACAAACGGCCACTACTTTTTCAAGAATTACAACCAAAACAACAGTATCCATCGCTGATACACATTTCTTTGCAAGCAACCATCCGGTTTAGAGCCCCCTGCTTGGTTCGAAGTTTGGGCCTCTACACACCGGAGCTGACCGTACTAGGGCCTTGGCACCCACACAGGATAACTCTCCATAGATAGCCTAGATAGAATACATTCAAGAAGTAACCAATCAACATCTATCTGCTAGCAAATTCAGCTTGTGGTAACACATCTCAGATTAATCGATTTTCTGGGACCTCGAAAAGTCGAAATTCTGGAATTAATTGAAAAAGGGGATCTAAAATAGTTTATATTTCCGAATTAGGAAAAATCGATTGATTAGAAGTCTACTTGTTGATACCTTGAAAAATAAAGGTATAGCAAAAGCTTCTAAAAAGTCGGGCTTGGTAGTACTAGGATTTCACGATGAAGGTACAAAGACTATCCTCAATTAATCAGCAACTATTCAGCAAGTTTCTCAACAGTCAATTCAATGACTCTATTTAATTTGAATCGAAATTATGTCCACTCCGAGATATTACTCGAGCGGATGTCCAATCTTCTACGTCAAGCGAAAAATTTATGTCAAGTCACCTTCCGAACTAGGACTTGCCCCAAATTATATTTTATCAATCTAATAGCCTTTTAATGGAATTGCTGCAGCGGGTAATCATTGGCATCATACGTATCTGAAGTATTTTGAAGAAAAATTCGAACTGGAAGAGTCGAAATATGATTCTTGCTTACTAACATCTAAAATTATACTGAATAATCGTCGATGTTTTGGTATCCTAGTCTCCAAACCAATGATACATTTATTTTCCGCGATCAAAAATGTGCGGCACAAGAAGAAATTGAACGACGTAAAACAGATTTCAAAGCAAAACCTGCAGAATGTCCTCCTGAAAATCATCCAAACGATTCTAACTAATCAATTATATCTCCAGAAACAGATGGGAGCATCATACTCCCACAACAGAAGCAATGCGATGAAATAAGGATTATTTACGATAGTATCGAAATTAAATTTCAATAGATATATCACAACGCGCACTTGGAGCATACATTACAACTGTCTATCAACTTCAATCTTGGGCAGCGCCAAGTATTAATCTGAGTATCAATGAAGCTGAAGTGCTAAATAAACAATTAATCTGGTAGAAATATAAATCAAAAAGAGGTCACATATTTATTACACTCAATCTCAAATCTCTTAAAGTTTTGGTGTTTACAGATGGCTCATGCGCATATTATAAGTGAAATATGACATCTCGAATTGAACACGTGATGTGTCCTGCTCATGACAACAATTAGAAAATAGTTCATTGGTCATCAACCAAATGCAAAAAGGATACGAGAAGTGTCCTATTTTCAAAGCTCTACGCAATAATCAAGGGCTTTGACAAAACTTAAGACTTCGGAAGCACTCTTGAAACAGGTTCTCAGTCGAAAAAATCTTCAAAACTTTTCTCACAAATTCCACATATTGTATTTACCGATTCTCCATCCCTTTCTGAATGCTAATCAAAGCTTTGTACGACAACCGAAAAGCATTTGATGATGGATAACACGGCTTTTCGACTATCGTAAGGACTGTTGATTTGTGTCCGTGGGTAACAGTAACTCTAGTGATTATTGGCTAAGTTATAATTCGATGGTTGGCATACAGTCATTAACTACGATCCTGTTGAGGATCTACATTACAAAACTAATAGCCAGCCTTTATAGATAAGATATAATTTAGTTATCCCGATGTAGACCAGCGATCGACAAATGGATAACCTCTTGTAATTAGATAGTGTTTGACTAAGACCTAAGACAGGGAACTCAGGACATAAATCACTCTGAGACGTACCTCCTTTGGATAACGATTAATTCATTATTCTGATAACTCACAACTTAACTTCATTCTTCTGTACGTGATTTCTAAAGCCTCACAAGTTGTATCGCTCCGCTATAATCTGTGATACATACTCCAAGTTATATATTTTAACAAGAACATCACCATGGGTTTCAGGATTAAATTGTTCAAATGTCGCTTATCTATATACGATCTGCACAGTAATCAAGCCTTATTCATTCAGAAACGACGATTGTAATTTGACTTTCATTACATAACACTTAGTGTAGAATTATGTACAATATATAGATCTGCTGATAGCCCTACTTCAATTAAGTATCTTCTTAGCAAATATCCTACTCTAACTCAATATTGATTATCGTCAAGCTGTGATCTAGTTATAAGCGATCTAACTTTTATCACAAATAATCCTGCAGATGCTTTGACAAAAGAAAGGGCCTGCGATGCTTTAAGAAAACTTGTTGACGAAAGTAAAGTTGACTGTTGTGAAACTTGGCTCGTAAATGAACTAGATGAGTAGGATGGTAATATTTTCTATATTCTCTATCCAATGGACTGCAGTAGACGTGATGCCTGTAAATAGTTGTTTCAATATCTCCCTATTGATCCTCGATCTCTAACAGAACAAAATAGACTTATTGATTTCCTGTACATAATGTTTTTATAGGCCACGCGAATTGGCCTGTCACATCAGCCTTCCTAGGGACCTGTGTATAGGTGGCTTGTTTTTAATCTTTTAGAATTGATATTCCAGAATTGACATCTTGATCAATTCATGCATCGAAATTTGCTAACCGCAAAGACCACAAGTGTTTATCTTTTATTTTTCAAGTTATCCCTGCGTTATTCAAATGAATGTGTTCAGATCAAATCGGCATTTTGATTAGATAAATCTCAGACATTGATTACTGATACGCAAAACACTATGTAGTTAATTAATTTGGGTAAACTCAGGGAAATGTAGAATATAGAAATTAAATCTCGATGCATAAATTAATTAATGTGTATTGCATCTTTTTTTTTTAGATTACTTATTACGTCGTGCCGGCGCACAGCACACAACCCTAAGGATCATGTACCAGTTAGCTCAGTCTATCTATGCCTACCCGACGCGTCAGTCTCTCGAAAGATTCCAACCAAGTAGATGTTCCTTCCCCATCCATACCCCATGAGATTCCCCCGAGCCAGCTCCATCTTTCAACCATCTGTCCTGGGTCACTGATCCCGCGGTTTCTCAGTTACTAACTGTCCTCCCTGACAGCTAATCCAGGTGTAATTCTTCGACCGGAAACTGCTGAAACAAAAAACCGCTCGACTGAGGTGGTACCGTTCCACGGATATACTTTGCCAGCTGAAAGAGCACCAGCAGTCTTGAGCACAGGATGGGTTAGAAACATCTGATTTATGCCGGTATTTAAAGTGTCGTCGGCACTTTCCCAAACGTTGCTCTGGCACACGAACAACGCATCACAGTCAAAATTCCTCATGATTCCCCGTCCAAAACCCTTTCCTTTCTCTCCCGCATCTCAATACCCGTCCATCTTTTTCTTGTAGAGATTCCTCCAGGCCTCTTCCCAGAAGCGGACAGTATGTCACGTCTGCCTTCCCAAAATTGTGCTCCTCGACTTAAATCCTTCGTCGGGTATCCCCAACATCGGGAGCGTATATGTGGGTGTTTATTCAGGTAGACAATGATCCTGAGTTTTCTAGGTGATTTCCAGAGGTATGGGGCTTCAGTTGAATAGATATCTAGGCGTGAGAGACTTAGGATTAGTTGGGCCCGGGTTTTGTCGAAGAGAATAATTGACAAGCTGAGGAGCCATCGACCGAGAGTACGTTGCGGGCCTCCAGCTTCGAATAAGTTGCGACTCTTCTTAGCTATCACAGATGTACGAATTTACTGGGCGTTTCCAGCCGGCACTGCGTGAAGGTGAAGATTTCGACTTTGCCAGCCGATGTGTACTGCATCTATATGTACGTATGCGTTCACGCGATGATCGATAACACGTTCCATTTACACAGTAGAAAGGCTGACACATTTCCACAGGTAAACATGTTTTTGGGTATATCTTTTCACATACTCTAAGTGAAGTCACAGTTGTGAATCTCTGGCCAAAGTGATATCCGGAGAACTTTCTTAACCAAAGTAATTAACAGAAAGAACTACTCGACATTAATGACTCTACTAGTATAATTATTGGCTATTAATAATGTCAGAACAGTTGACGTACCATTTTATCCATACCGGATATGTACATGAATTAAACCCCAATAAGATTGCATCCATGACCTTACAGTAAGTCGTTCTTCGCTTCTTATGGTGTTTTGTATATTCTTGTCCTGAGGCAGAATTAATTCGCTCATTTATGGTTGTGTATACAAGCCGGCAGATCTTCTACTGATAACTCACACTACAACGGAAATCACGTCGTAGCAAGTCAGCTCAGTATATTAGATCTCTAGGTTACTTCTATTTATTAACATTAACGCGTCTTATACATATCGCGATTAGCGAGTGTTAGTAAGCAATATTAGATCCACATGGTGACATAGAAATACATCATGTTACAGAATAGGTTTAGTGGCTAAGTGATATGATGTGAAACATTATTATTTCCTTGAGATATGGGAATATTATAATCAACACAAATCATTTAACATACTGATACTTTACAATCTAATGCTCCAGCATTTATTGTGGTTTGGAGCGTTCGAGGGGATGAAAGATTTGAAGTACTGATGATTGATCACCTTGACGTACCTGAATAGACAGATGTCTCTCCTGCTAATTTAAAGCCCTTGTTATAAGTTTATTGACCACATTTGCCGTTTTATTGACCCATCCAGGCGTTTGCGGAAGACACCCATTGTCTGGTGATGGACTCTGATTTGACATTTGGAACATCCATACCCAGATTTCAGTTTCAGATATCACAACTATGTTAACATCTGATAGCAAACAGCATTTTTCGTGCATACTCACCATCCGATAAGGCGAGAAAACCCCGAAGAAATCAGAGTCAACATTGATTAGTTTGAGACATGAGTATCAGCGCGAGAAATTGTGTTCCAGGGATCTGCCTAGATTCAGTCTAGCTTTTTACAGTCTCTTGTGGGACAAATGTCATAGCTTCAGAGGTGATATTTAGTTGAGCAGCCCAGACGGCATACCACAGCACCACACAACCTTTATAATAAAGACTAAAAATATCAAAAACAATATTTGATTAGTGCTGCATGAATTATGATTCTCATCTATTTCAGTAAGCTATTGAGACTTTCAAGTCTATTGAGAATCATCAAATTGTTAGCCGAAATTTCTAGAACATACCTCTAGCGAAATCGAATTTCAATTGTGAAATAAAATCTTCCACATAACATCCTCAAAAAAAAGTTTGGCCAGAAGAAATATAGATACGAATTTAAAAAGTCTTTCTCAAGAACTAAATCATTTGCCAAACATGATGGCTGAAAGCCTAGGAAATGTCTCCAACTAAAACTTCATGGACTTCATATAAAGTCTTTATATAGAATATGGTCTACTCGACATGTCACAGAGAAATTTAATCCTCGAGAATGTGTCTAACGACAAAATTAAATTTTAATTCAATAAAGATTGACAACCTGACTAAAGGAAAACTCAGAAACTTCAAAATTATCTGCAAAAACATGTCACGCATCTTTGACTGCTCCCATTCATACTCGAAAATTTTGATGGAAATTATTAAATTTCATCAACATATTAAAATACCACTGCTAGATCCCCTCATCAATTCTTATACCCTCTGGCTGATCCCTTCAAACTTGACATTCGGAAATTGATGGACCCATGACTTATCATGCCTCAACCGTCATGACAAATCATTGAAAAATGCTCATACTTCCCTCGGTGTCCTGAGCCCATCCCCCCGGTATGATGTCTTGACGACCCGAGCTTGTTACTGGTGCCTCGTCTACTTGAGATGAATTTGGCGGGTACAAGTACCAGTCAGCTGGAAAGCCAAGGTCGTCTAAAAGAATGGTATTATCATCCGATAGGTCTTGGAAATTGAACGTGTTGTCGTCTGGGAATAACAACGACATCATCTCATTCGCTTGAGCCAGACCTAGAGGGTCTCTCACAAGCTCTTGACTCTTGTTGAGGGACTCGAATGAGTTCCCGAAGACCCTTTCAAAAAATTAAAAAGTTGACAAAACAATCAAACTGGCGAAAGACTTACGGTGCAGAGATGAGATCATCATTTATACCGTTGGCTGGTGGAGCATAAGTGCCATCCGAAGGAGTTGGCGCGAGGTCGTGCAGGGGCATAACAGCCGGCTGAAGACCGAATGTCGGCAGAGGATTCGGCTGTAGTCCAGTCGAAGGCGGCGAAGGAGGAGGAGGAGGAAGAGTTGGATGGCGCTCTTTCCTTTTCTTGGTGACTTTTCCCTCCATCTTCTTTCTCCCTATTTCAGATTAGCGATCACATCGACAAGTCAGAGCAAATAATGACAACTTACGATATTTCCTCTGTGCCAATTTATTTTGCGATCTCCGTCGCTTATCACCGAGAGGAAGCTTTGTCCAATCGTCCTCAGGGTTGGCATCTTCGCCAAAGGCACTGATCGGTGGTAACTTGGCCATTCTGAAAATAAGATAATGATGATTGTTTGAAGAATTGGTGAAGAATGATGAGAACTTCATCGAGGGATATAATTCGAGTATTTATACACGTCGAAGAGACGAGTGAAATGGACTACATCATATGATGAACCATTGGCCCGTCAAAAAATTTGAATTGGTATCAGTATCATATGAAGGCTCAGCGGAGCAACTCAATCGCTGAAAAGCTTTGTTAGAGGAGTAAGATGACGACGATACTAAAATAAAGATCAGATTAGTTCCGGGTAAGACACGGATCTATGGACTAGCTCAATCAGAGCACAATATTTCCAGGAAAAAAATGCCGAGATCATGAGAGTCACTGGGGAATATGTTATCTTTTATTCAGTTCATGAATTAGCCATTGATCGCGCAAGTTATCGAGTTTATGATTCGGAGTCCCTTAACATCAATAACTTGGAATGATTCGAATCTCAATCGATAATTTGAAGCTGGTTAGAAGCTCTACATCATAGCACCAATACAAGTCATCAAATTGGCGATAGGAGATGTTTGAGAATGATTTCCAACAAGGAATGCTGATGGCTAGGTCTGACGGGAGTGGATCATGAAAAATTTAGCGTTACTTTTCAAACTAATTCAGACCTCTGTAGTTGAAGATCATTATTTGACCGAGATGGAGTTGCTACGTCAATAAGCATCTAGACTGTAGAAAGCGCCAATGAGCTTCAATTGATGTCGAAGCTAGACGGCAACCACATGATATTGTGGATCCAATGTGATGTATTGAACATTCTTGAGAAAATCTAATATTTTAAGGAAAGAGCGATGAAGTTCTGATTCAAGTTCCGCAATTCCTGAAACTGTCTCGTCGGTATTGAACAGCAAAAATCCTAATAATAACGGTAATTTTGCACAAGAATTCATATCGATACTCGACACTTTTTCTTTTGCTACCAATGATGACATCAATCATCAATTGCTTGTAAATATCTGTTAGATTTTGAAATCAATACGGAGGAATGGCATATTTTGACTCATTCAGGTGGATAACAGGTGTTCCATGTAAAAATAGCCCTTAATATTCAGATAAAAATTAGGCAGACCGTAAATATCAAAATTTTTCACTCTTACACTCAAATTCCTGTACGTGAGCTATTGGCTAACTAGCCCCAGATATATTTTAAGATCGGATATCAGATATCGAGTCGTAGAAGCTGGATGATGTAGACTTCATGCTTATCCCGTCACACCACAAATAACGATAAAGTTATGCATTTCAACTGAATGAGAACTCTTATTTCTGGCTTCAAAAGTTATTGATTAGTGTCAATCAATTTGAAAATCAATATACAAATGGATTCCTTCTAATATAAATTTAAAGATACCATATGGCCATGATAGTTTGCCGGTACAAATAAATCCAACATATTGTCGTCAACATGGATAATTTTTTTAAAAATCATTCCTGCATATGCAGATTGAGGCTATGACGCGCACGATCACCGAAGACATGTCTATTTCCCAGAATGACTCAGTTTGACGTTTGGAACACTCATACTCAGATTTCATTTGCAGATACCTCTACGAGAATAACGCCTTACGACATGTACCCACTTCCGTGAATACCCGCCACAGGGAAAAGCGAGAAAAACCGATGGTTATTTAAGCATGCTTTCGTCATCTTACGAATACAATATCACTGCGAGAGAAGTGGTGTGCGGGTCTTGCTGGATTCGAACCAGCTTTCTCCTGTCTCAAGTGGGGCATGGTTCAATCTACCCAGACTCAACTTGGGTGAACGGCCCGGAAAGTGGTCAATATGGATAAAAGGGTAGTAAAAATGCTGTGGCTTACTATCGAATCGTTGGCGAAAAATTAGTTGTCTTCCATAATAGTTTCTGAGAAATTTCTCGTCGAATTGTCTCGGTTACTAGACTAGATTCAGGGGCAAGAAATGTGTGAATGATCATTCGTACTTGATCCATTTGACTGGATTCGAGATTTCTTCGGACTTATACTCTAATACCTGGTCTGATATCGCGAGAATTCTTCAGTTTGTTTTCCCATTTTGATTTTGCGGCCATACCGAATCATTGATGCCGAGTAGAATAGAATATCATTATCCCAGGATGATGTCACTCGAGAATCGTCCAAAAATTATTTTCTGATGCACAGAATTTCGCGAGAACTTCATCGCTCTTTCCTTAAAATATTAGATATTCTCAAGAATGTTTAATACATCACATTGGATCCACAATATCATGTGGTTGCCGTCTAGCTTCGACATCAATTGAAGCTCATTGGCGCTTTCTACAGTCTAGATGCTTATTGACGTAGCAACTCCATCTCGGTCAAATAATGATCTTCAACTACAGAGGTCTGAATTAGTTTGAAAAGTAACGCTAAATTTTTCATGATCCACTCCCGTCAGACCTAGCCATTAGCATTCCTTGTTGGAAATCATTCTCAAACATCTTCTATCGCCAATTTGATGACTTGTATTGGTGCTATGATGTAGAGCTTCTAACCAGCTTCAAATTATCGATTGAGATTCGAATCATTCCAAGTTATTGATGTTAAGGGACTCCGAATCATAAACTCGATAACTTGCGCGATCAATGGCTAATTCATGAACTGAATAAAAGATAACATATTCCCCAGTGAATCTCATGATCTCGGCATTTTTTTCCTGGAAATATTGTGCTCTGATTGAGCTAGTCCATAGATCCGTGTCTTACCCGGAACTAATCTGATCTTTATTTTAGTATCGTCGTCATCTTACTCCTCTAACAAAGCTTTTCAGCGATTGAGTTGCTCCGCTGAGCCTTCATATGATACTGATACCAATTCAAATTTTTTGACGGGCCAATGGTTCATCATATGATGTAGTCCATTTCACTCGTCTCTTCGACGTGTATAAATACTCGAATTATATCCCTCGATGAAGTTCTCATCATTCTTCACCAATTCTTCAAACAATCATCATTATCTTATTTTCAGAATGGCCAAGTTACCACCGATCAGTGCCTTTGGCGAAGATGCCAACCCTGAGGACGATTGGACAAAGCTTCCTCTCGGTGATAAGCGACGGAGATCGCAAAATAAATTGGCACAGAGGAAATATCGTAAGTTGTCATTATTTGCTCTGACTTGTCGATGTGATCGCTAATCTGAAATAGGGAGAAAGAAGATGGAGGGAAAAGTCACCAAGAAAAGGAAAGAGCGCCATCCAACTCTTCCTCCTCCTCCTCCTCCTTCGCCGCCTTCGCCGCCTTCGACTGGACTACAGCCGAATCCTCTGCCGACATTCGGTCTTCAGCCGGCTCCGATTCCTCAATTCGGTCTTCAGCCGGCTGTTATGCCCCTGCACGACCTCGCGCCAACTCCTTCGGATGGCACTTATGCTCCACCAGCCAACGGTATAAATGATGATCTCATCTCTGCACCGTAAGTCTTTCGCCAGTTTGATTGTTTTGTCAACTTTTTAATTTTTTGAAAGGGTCTTCGGGAACTCATTCGAGTCCCTCAACAAGAGTCAAGAGCTTGTGAGAGACCCTCTAGGTCTGGCTCAAGCGAATGAGATGATGTCGTTGTTATTCCCAGACGACAACACGTTCAATTTCCAAGACCTATCGGATGATAATACCATTCTTTTAGACGACCTTGGCTTTCCAGCTGACTGGTACTTGTACCCGCCAAATTCATCTCAAGTAGACGAGGCACCAGTAACAAGCTCGGGTCGTCAAGACATCATACCGGGGGGATGGGCTCAGGACTCCGAGAGAAGTATGAGCATTTTTCAATGATTTGTCATGACGGTTGAGGCATGATAAGTCATGGGTCCATCAATTTCCGAATGTCAAGTTTGAAGGGATCAGCCAGAGGGTATAAGAATTGATGAGGGGATCTAGCAGTGGTATTTTAATATGTTGATGAAATTTAATAATTTCCATCAAAATTTTCGAGTATGAATGGGAGCAGTCAAAGATGCGTGACATGTTTTTGCAGATAATTTTGAAGTTTCTGAGTTTTTCTTTAGTCAGGTTGTCAATCTTTATTGAATTAAAATTTAATTTTGTCGTTAGACACATTCTCGAGGTTTAAATTTTGCTGTGACATGTCGAGTAGACCATATTCTATATAAAGACTTTATATGAAGTCCATGAAGTTTTAGTTGGAGACATTTCCTAGGCTTTCAGCCATCATGTTTGGCAAATGATTTAATTCTTGAGAAAGACTTTTTAAATTCGTTTCTATATTTATTCTGGCCAAACTTTTTTTTGAGGATTTTATTCGTGAACTTTCGTTTCATAAATATTATTTTTTTGGTAGTGGCGTGAAGCCTCAATCAGTTTAGGAGTTCTATTAGCGTAGTCATAATCGATTTTAGAAGGTGTTAAAATAACTGAAATTGGAGAGCCAATAAATTTTCTGAGTAACTAATCGAATATGTTTCGTAATAGATTACGTTTCTGTTATTAGGGTCTGATAATGCAGAGATTACCGGTAGGGCCATTCCTCGAAGTAGCGCCTGAGCAGCATGGAAATTTCCCCCGCGTGAGACCGGAGATAGCAGGTTTAGATGCAATCAGTCCTCATCAATAACTCTGGGAGAATAACTTGTTAAATTTAGATTTCTTTCGCATCTTTCTGTTGTAAGAATAAACAGAGATCATTGGTTGCGAGGTAATATTGTCGGAATAATATACACATCTGAAATCTATACTGTGTTCTAAATATTATTTGAAGCTTCTCCTTAGAAAACTTCTATTTTATCAATATCTGAAGCTTTTAAAATACTTTATCTTCAAGGATTATTTCAACTACCAAGTCCCGCTTCCTAGACATTTTTATCTTGCTCTTGTTGCTTAATTCTATTTAATGAACGCCGTAACTGATATAGAATATTAATCAATACCAAATTGACTTAACACCCTTTCATTGATTTAGTCAGTTTTTTCGTATTCCTTCTTAGTATATATTTACCAAAATATTTTCGAACCTCAAAAGATTTTTTAACAAAGATTGTTTCAATTTGTCTTATTCATTTGATGTATTGATATTTAGCAAGTCACCTGCAAAGCACGTTTGCAGTCATATCAATGGTTGGTACGTTACTCAAATCTATTAGTTACTTCTTCAAGAGATATTTTTTAAACTGACAGGAGATATCGATATATTTTGAGCGATCGACGAGTATCGGAGTTTTTGTTAATATAATTGCTGCCTTATTGTCTCCGCACATAATGACTGTCTGGTTTTTCATGAAAATATAATCCGTAAACCCTATATCTCGTAAGATCTAGGCTTTTCGTTGACCTTCCTTAGTGGTGGAAGTTGAGGAAATTTACTTAAATCAACTCTTGCTGTCGTCATAGCCATCGGGTTCTTATTTCGTCGGAGAAATCGCCATTCTCGTAATGATAAGCTAGCCGTCAATGATCCTGTAGACCAAGTTTGCTAACACTGTCTCTGTTACATGAAGGTATTAAAATTGCGCGGTCAGCGTAGGTATGCTCAGCTTCCCGAAATAAGCATCGTAATCCATTGTAACAAATATCAGGTTATCATGTTGCTAGTATTCAAGGAATCCAGCTCATCGTTATGATGAAAGGAGATATCGTCATATGGATTGTCGCTAATGTTGTCCGCATCATCGAGCTTTCTGCTTTGTTTGCTTTATTGTAAGTAATCTTGTTAGAAGAATTGAGACTTTGAAGAATTGAGCAGAGAGAAGAATTGATTGGTTTTTTCCTGACGGATCCCCTCTGTTCTTAAGTACAAGTTCTCTGTCTCTTGTTGACGCCTCTCCCTTTGACCAAGTAATCTCCCAATGCTGTCTTACAAACTGAATATGTCATCTAATTTTACATATAGAATAAAAAAATGATAAGCGCCAATGTTACAACCCATAACTCATAGCCCGCAGACACAAATAATACCAGTACAGACTAACAACCCGTAGATGGTAACATGAACATGTGAATATTTACAGAGGATTGTAACGAGACCATAGAAAAATATTTCGTATGAATTAGCGTTGGTGTTCGTCTGGTCGCATGTCGAGGCCCTTGCATCATTAGCGCCCAGGCGTACATGCATATTTATGCTGGTTTTGTACAAATATGTATATCTTAACTTAGGTCGACACGCTTATCGACAAATCTGGATGGACGTAGGCTGAGAATATAAAATGCCACTCATGTGTACATGAGTTCGCTTCGCTTAAAAATAAATTAAAATTTCAGTTTTCAGTCCTATGAGCCATCTCAGAGCCTCCATCAGTGACCCTCCTTCAATCACTCTCCAATGTTATCTGCTCATTAGATATTCGAGAATATGACAAGTCCGCCTTTGGAGTAAGTTTAAATTTTGATAATACTTTGAGGCGGAGATAGCGCATCAAGCCTTTGTTAGCATTTGCGTGATGTCTAGTCGCTTCCTGCAGATATTGACTAAGTTTAACTAGGGCGAGTGCAATATCTAGATGATTATATACCAAAATATACATCAACGATGCGACGATTTCAGAGTACCAGGTTGGACTTATTTATTTATCGCTTGTATTAGCTTTTCTTAAGTCGCTATAGTTATCCATTGGAATAGCTATCTCGCGTTTGGTCATAGCAGAAAAGACAAATTCAATGAGCACTTTGTCTAGATACTGCTCTTGATCTAGCTCTACATATCTCACAGAACCGTCTCGAGACACACGAATTCAAATTGTTTTCCTAAGCTCTCCCAAGTTTTTGGTATTCAAGTGTGTACGTAACTTTCAGAAGAATCAATCAAGGTCTAAAGTTAGAGGCGTAGCCTCGGAAAGGTCACCTACCCAGAAAGTAGCCAAATCTCATGTTTGACATGAATAAATAAACATGGATCAGCTTTGCGTTGCATGTAACCCCAGCTCAATATTTCATTCTTGATCATATGAATCCAGTCTAAGTCGGCTTGTTTTAGTCCATAAAGACTACTCAAGAACCCAGATGCTGTGCCTGATTAATTTCTTTCAATACCTTTTGGCATCTTCCACCGAATTTTTTTATCGAGCTCTGATTCTATAAATGCATTATCAATTTCATAGTGATAGCACTAACAATTTCGGCACGCGAAAAGAACAAGAAATATACTCAGGATTGCCATTCGTATGATTGAGGGAAAATGTTTCTGTGTAATCAACGCTATACTGTTAACTTAATCCTTTTGCAAGGAGTCTTATCTTGAAACGTTTTGACGTTATATCAGGATACGTAAATAACTATCTAGACAAAACGGGCCTAGTTCAATTTGGTGGTACGTCCTTGCGTCATATGTTGTTGACGAGGTGCTCAACTTTAGAACCGTTAGTTTGTTTCCATTTGTGACTATATTGTGGATCGGATTTTGATTCCTTGATAGATTCAAGTTTCAATGTATTGTGTTGCAAAGCTTCAACTACTATTGCAATTTCGAATCATTTTGGAAGACACTTATCATCATCAGATCAATCAAGCATTGGTTGCAATCATTGCTCGAATCTTTTTCAAATTCCACTTTTCTAAATTTTCATGATCCCTTTGGCATTTATGTCCTTTTCTGTGCGATCTATACTGAAAACACTCGAGAGATTACAGAAATTCGGATTTTTTTGTTTTGTTTTGTGATAACTTGACTTCAGTCTGCGACAGTGAGTCCCGTTATTATATCAGTGGATCTCATTGAATGGTAAGGAATGTTGATCATCTGATTTTGCTAATTCTCAAATTCGGTAAGAGTAAATTTCTCAAGAAGATCATGATAAATAAGTGATTGTGATATGTCAGGATGACCTTGTGAGAATATGCATTTATCCTTATCATTATGACGCATATTGATCGTCAAATTTTAGCCTGGCTCCCGCTAATTATTTACAAGTAATATTGGAGGCATAAATTATCAGTCGACACGGGCAACACCAACAACAACAGCAAATACCTCCAATAACATCATACAAACATCACGACACAAAATAGCAAAGGTAAATACGGAGGCTTAAGTCTAAGAGCTAAATTGGGATGATACTAGTAATTAGAGGTCCAGTATCTTGTATACACAAGACCGCGCGTCTGAGAAGAAAAACATGGTATTCTTTACATAGATCATCATCTCCTGAGTTTACTCTATTATTAGTAAAATAAGTAGATCTACCCTCCTCACATCTTTGAAGTTTTCTACTTATGAGTATAACCCAAGTTCTAACAGGTCCCAATTCCTCCTGATTGTGGAAAAGTTTTAAGGGAGAGAACTGACGACAAACCCCTGGATACTGAAAACTTTGCTTGATACCAAAAAATTGAAGGAGCGGTCATATATCTCTCAAATAACACCCGATCAGATATACGGTATGCTGTCGGTCAATTCGCACAATTCATGTCAAAGCCTCGTCTCTCTTTTCTCTACGACGCAAAGCACCTTCTGCGATATCTTCAATGAACCATGAATTTCGGTATCACATATTATCCACGAAACGATATCCTGACGACAATGTTTAACTTAGATTCTTTCGAGATAAACACTGATGCAATATGGGGGACCGAAGATGACAGAAAATCCTTATAAGGCTACCCGTTAGTTTGCAACAGTGGAGTTATTTCATGGGCTGTACAACGATAAAAGAGCACCGCCTCAAGTAGCATGGAAGCTAAAATTATGGCAGCTTATGAAGGCGCAAAGGAAGCGGCTTGAATGGAAAAGCTATGGCATGATTTACACCAAGAAAAACATGTTCCAACGCTTTGTTGCGAGAATCAGGCGGCGATAGAGTTCTGCAAAGACCCTGGAAAATTTCACAGCATGGCAAAGCACATCGAGATTAGTTACTTCTACGTCAGAAACGATATGACGGCAATCGGTCGACGAAGAGTTGAGAAGATCGCTAGAACAGAGAATCCGGCAGATATATTTACGAAGCAACTCTCGCATGAACCCTTAAAGAAGCAGATGAAAACTATGGGAATTGGGAATCATCTATACGACAATTTTAGGCCGAGTACGCATCAACGAGATTAGGAAATATCATTTAACACAACGCAGCTGGCCAGGGACACTCTTGTATCAAGGCATACTTATGTGATGAATTGAACTGCATGGGTGATAAAATCCAGCAGACGTAGGCTCTGTGGCTACACCCGCCGTCTTGAGAGTTAATGAGGTCAAGGTTAGGAGTTAAGAAAATTTTTAGTAGTTTTCCATTGCGGTACAGATATGGACTTGGAGATCATCTAGAATGGGAGTGTCAAGGATTGCTGAGTCATTTAGCGTATCTTGGCACGCATAGCATATCAATCTGTACAGTGTTACCTCTCTAAAGATTGTTAGTTTGCATAAACGACAGGCATTAAAGTGAGTTTTCTTGTAAATCGTTTGCTTGTTAGGAAACGATCATACCCCTTTGCCGAGACATCCTGGAAGCGCTTTACCGTATTAGGGATAATATACCTTGCAGAAGCTCTATAGATAGAAACATTTTCTTGGCGCCCAAATTCTGTGAAACCTTAAGTTACTAGGAAATTTTCTCATTATTTCTAATCTACGACTAAACAGAGCTACCGTACATTTAAATGTAGGATCAAGTTAATCGTTAAAAATATATCAATACGAAATAGCTCTTCCTTCTGCTTCTATAACAGCCCAAAATCTTGCCGGCATGCCAGCATGCTGGCGACAAGTCGACTGAGTTCAGCAGGTAAGATTGAGCGGACGTGCTAAACGGACTGTCCCAAATGCTCGCTGGACGTCCCTGCAAGTAGATTGCGCTTCCACGCTAACCAAATCTGCATTGATCAGCGATCTCGTCGAATATTTTTTGCGCTACTCCAAATCGTGTTATATATTACTAACATCAAACCGTACAGTAACAATTAGTTACGCGTAATTATCTTCAACATTTTTCCTATCAATGATGTTCAATCGATGGGCTCACATGCATACGTGTGGTACACTTTCTTCATTTGAAATAAATTTATATCTAAGTATTTACTATTCTACTGAAAAGGGAAGACTGTGTATAAGAACTAATTACATATACGTATTTTGAGCGGCATACAAGAACAAATCAAGAAAACTTGCCTAATTTCGAACCCTAAGAGGACAGTGTGCGCTATTAAAGCGACGTCCAGACTGACCGCAAATACTGCACTTTGATGGAGTAGGCTGGCGTCGCTATTTTAAACCCTGCTGGGGTGGCAATTGAGACTCCGCTGAAGATTGAAGCTCGGGAGGTGCAGTAACGGACGCTTGAATACGTCTTACAGGTAGAAGCTCGTCATGAGAACGATCTCTTCGTACGCTTGCGTCTTGCCTTGTACGTTGACGCCTACGAGGGATAACTGCAGGATCGAGAATGCGGCGTAAGTCTTCCTCTCTTTGAGGTAGAGGTATTTTTGTGAGATACCAGTGCGGATCGATAGAGCGCATCTCAATCGTACCGTTGGTATTCAAAACGTCGACTAATCGATGCCAGCATGGGAGACCGAATTGCGCCGTGAAAACTCCACTACAAGTCCAGTTGACGGTCAGAGGCATCCTCGAGTTATTGTGTGCTTGATTTGCCTGATCCTCGAGCATACGTAGTGCTGCAAAGCTAACTCTACATCTGACCAAGTTAAATAACTGTGATCTATGTTGAGGAAGTACTTTATGCATTTGCTTCTCCATCTCGTTTCGGTAGTTTCTCTCTTGTTTTTCTCTTATTGTGGTTATGGCATTGTTGAGAGCGATGAGGTCACCATTTCGGTTTTTGAGGTGCTTTTTGAGAGAAGAGAGAGAACCCTCAGTTCTCGAAGTTGCTTTGACTCCATAATTTCGGTGAAGTTTGGTTGAGAACAAGGCAAACTGATCAACAACAGGGAGATATGTTGTTGACAAATAGCTTATAATATCTATGGATATCTTATTTGGCTGTTTTTTCTATGATTAAACTGTTTAGAGATTGCTTACCTCGCTGATCAGAAAACTCTCTTTCAAGTATTCGCCAGTTGTTGGTGAACATCTCTTCGGTTTCGGCATAAACGCAAACCCTCCAAGCACTCAAAATTCCATCCGCACTGTCTACGAAGGACCGACCCGGCCCAGGTTGCTGCACTGAATTAATATTTATTCTTGGCCGGGCGTTCCCGCCGAAAACAGCTCTTTCTGGCCCTTCCATCAAGTGTGTTGCGACAGATTCAGCGTGGGCATTAGCATTAGCATCTTCGTGCTCTAGATGGTTGCCCTCTCTTCTTATTCCAGTCCCAACCCCGCCAAGCCTTTCTCCGAGAAGAGTACCTTCTAAAGTACCTTCCCATTTCTTGCCAATGTTATATACAACATTCTTCATAACATGCCACAAACAGAGCTGGGTTGGGACTCGAGGAAATACAATTTCGAGGGCATTTCTTAGCGCCGTATCATAATCGGTGATTATGACCATAGGCAAAGGTATTTGATGCTCATCCATTATCCTTTGCAGCCGAGTTAACACCCATTGATAGGATGTTTGCCGCTCATCCTTGATCAAAGCCCAGGCGACGTTAAAGGTGGAATTCATGTCTGTTATTCCAGTGATCTGCATCAGTGGAAGATTGAATCGATTAGTTTTGTAGGTATCATCAAGTGAAATGACTTCGTTATGGTTTTTCCAGGTTTTGATTGACCACTGATATGTCCATAGCACATATTCAACACGATTCTGGGCGTCGGTTTGGAAATCTACTACTAAAGCAGAGCTATCGTTTTGTAGGTTATGCAAGAATTGTTGTGTTGGGGTCCTTCCTCCGAGCAGTGCTCGTTGGTCTTCATCTCGAATTTTCTGAACATCTTTGGCCGTAACCTCCAGAGAATATTTTCGACCAACTTCTTCAGCAATGTCTTGGGCAGTTAGACGTCGATTATTGTTAAGCGCACGAATCTGATTTAAAACCTCAACGTTACCGTTGCGTTTATGGCGACGAATAACGGGAATACGCTCTGCATTTACCCGATAGTGATTATGGAAGTCTCTCTGGACATTAAATTTCCAGATGTTCTCTCTTTTGTAGAAGGCTATATATCCCTTCCATTGGCATCCGACTCGGCCGCTTGGAGTTCTTCGTTTCCCGGATCCTTTCAGCTCAGGTTGACGGCTCCTAGTACAGACCAGCTCAATCTTTAAGTAAATACCAGTTTGAGGATCTTTTTTGGTAGATCTCCGGATGACTGTCGCAAATCCATTTTCGTTAGCTAGGTGCTCGACAGCTCTCTTACAGTCCTCCATTTGGTCGATCCAGACACCAATTATTTCTTCCATACTTCCGCACTGGGTCTCGACTGAAGAAATTGCGTATTAGTGGAAATTTTGCCATAAATGAATTAGTTTTAGGGAGCTTAGCATACGGGTATCCTCATTATTTGGTATACTTTGATGCCCATCATGGGCCTCTAAAAGAGCACTTCCGGTAACCATTCCTGGAGAAATCAGCCAATATGTATTTTAGTAGAAAGAAAGGGAAAAATACCTCTTTCATTAGTATCTTGAGATATGTTGATTGATGCTGATAGCGCATTAAAGTTCAGTTCAGCCATTGTAATTTGGAGTTCAATAAGTGAGGCGAAGTTGGAGGTGAGGAAGATGAAATTGGAATGTAGAATTGGACGATTTGGAAAAGTTATTAAGGCAATTCCAGGACCAATATTTCTAAATGGTATCTTTATGTTATGTTTGTTAAACACGGGCTCTAAGTTGTCATGGTAACTACTATACTTGTAACGATAGTGACCAAATTTGGAGTAGCGCAAAAAATATTCGACGAGATCGCTGATCAATGCAGATTTGGTTAGCGTGGAAGCGCAATCTACTTGCAGGGACGTCCAGCGAGCATTTGGGACTGTCCGTTTAGCACGTCCGAGATTGAGTCCCAAGCTTATCTAATATCTCTTTTTAGCGTCTGCTGAGATGTTTGCCTTTCATTAGCAAACTCCGGATATCGAGCTTGGACATAATCCTTCATCGATTTTAATATAAACTCAATTGGGTTTAAGTCGGGAGAGGAAGGAGGCCACACGATGGGTCCTACCCCAGCTTAGTGTAAAGCTTCCATGGTAATCCGTGCAGAATGGCAGCGAGCGCCATTGTGCATCAGTAAAAGTGACGAACAAGCTTCTCGTACGGTAGTTTTTCTAGGTAAAATCCACTGGCAGTCGGTTACCGAGTTCAATTTCCCTCAAATTTTTTCCCAACCTAGAAAACTGCTTTTTGGTTCCCATGGAGAGATCCCCAATACATCCAGCCAGTTCTTCGCTCAAAACTGGGAGATAAGGACGTCTCATCAAACTCCTCACCAGCTTAGACTTCGTTAGTGAAAAACCAAATGATCGATAGGCGAACTGACCTTTCTGATGACCCACAAACGTGTGTGCTGACCGCCAGTAACCCAAGATTCGTCGGTCCATAGGACTTATTTCCACTGCTCAATAGTCCAACTCGAGTGAGACCAAGCGAAAAGTAACTGTCGCATTTTATTTTCATCGCTGAGTGGAGGCTTACTCTGAGAGACACAACGCTTATATCCCCTTTCTAGAGTATTCCAAAGAGCTTTCTCACCGACGTTCGGGTGGAAAAGCTGCACTGTAGCAAGTTCCAAGTAGGACGTAAACCAACCGACTCGTGAACTACAAACAAATGTTCAAGCTCATCATCTAGAGCCTCACTCAAGACTGGCGGTCGACCAAGACTCCCGGCTTCTGAAAGATCACCACGTTTGCATGCGTACTGAAATTGTCTCTGGCTTAGCCCCAATTCATGAACGATGTCAATATATGAAAGCCCGTGTCTTCGAAGTGTCTGGATTGCGACTCTTTTATCCCGATTAAGATTGTGGCGACTGGTTCTCCTCGAAGACTGATGGGTGTGAGAATTCATTTTGATTTTTCAGTGACAGGGTCTCAATTGGTGTCAGAAAAACAAATCTTATTGCGGAAGCTAAATGTTAGTAGGGGTATTAGCGACAAGCTAACTATTAGCATGGGTTGTTAAGAATGTTGGATAAAAGTATCACTTGTTATTTAGCTTGATTCATCCTTTGTATATTGGTTAAAGCTGCGAGGGAATAAGTTTAACGCCTTTCATCTGAGTTACAAGTTTGTCGCAGACATACGGTATTCTAAACGTGGTACTAAGGTATTGTCAAGAATATCAAACACAAGCTTCTAGGATGGGGGATGGAGAAAAATATAACTATGTAGTAAGATCCTTTAGTTAGAGGACAATGGAATGAACATCGAGTTTACATTAAAAAGCATTCCATCTACTGTCTAACAGTTATCAGCACCATTTGCCCCTCTGAGTATCAGAATCAATCACCAGCAATAAGATTTCTCATATATCATTTCTATACTATCCTCATCACATTGCTAGTCTTCTTTTTCCTTCTCAATTCAAAACTTTCTGCTTCTCGTGCAAATCTCAAATCAAAGCACCAACATTCTCTGTTATCATGAATTACAAGAATCAAAATAACGATGAGATTATCTCTGGGAAAATTTATCTTGTAGACCAATCGACTTGGCTACCTTGGTTGAATATCATCAAAGCTAAAGCAACAAGAGGTTGTAAACAAAACGTGTGGCAATACATTGACCCGAGCAATACCTCCCAACCTTCTCTGCCAGAAGAACCTACTGAGCCTACGCCCAAAGATGTTAAAGCAACTGCAGAAACAATTTTAGATCTTGACTCAGAACAATTCGCTAAGTTTCAATACTTGGAAAGACGTTATGATACTAAGTTAAACAGCATCAAAGACATAATACGATCTATCCAAGAAATAGATAGTTATATCATGGGCAGTATTCAATTCGACAATGAGCTCTGGACCCGAGATGTAGATTCGACTTGGGCTCTACTAAGAGCTTTGCAATAAAGATTATCACCGACTGAACAATCAAGAAAAATGGAAGTTATCAGGGCATATAACGCTCTCAAAATTTATGACAAGCAACTATCAGTTTATCGGTATCTTTATGAATGGGAAAGGATTTATGGCCTTGCCATATCTTTAAAACTGCCAGATGTTATGGAAGAACGCCCGTTATATGATTTCGCTCTAGCATTGGACAAAATAGACAGCTCATACGCCACTAATCTTGAGTTAAGAATTGACGAAAATGTTCGACAACGAGTTCAGAATGTCTCCGTTAAGCTTATCCAACTTGAAGACATCATTGAAGAATTTAGACATTACTACGATAGACATCAAGCCTCTCGAAATGATAGAATAATCCCTGGGTCCTTTGCTACTACTCACAATGGCATAAAACCAGAACAGAAATCATGCATCTGCGGATACAATCATCTATTCAAAGAGTGCTTTTATTTGAACTCCAATCTAAGACCATCTGGATGGACTGGAAAAGAATCCATATACAATAAAATTGATAATGCACTTGCGGATCCGAAAAGAGTCAAAATTAAAACCTTAATCAAAAATACCTGTGACTATAAAGGGTCAAAAGAAAATAATATGACAAATGGTAAAGCCACACCCGAAAAACAGTTGATGGTAAATGCTATCCTTGGAGAACAAGAAACAGAGGAGCTACAGAGTTCTTTTCGAGGTAACTCTCTAAATTTTGCAGCACTTGCCGCAACAGACTCTATAAACAAATTAAGAAATTCTTGGATATTAGACGGAGGGTCGGATGTTCATATTTGCAACAATGCAGAGAAATGGGGTTTCAAGGAAGTGAAGAAAGCTGATAAAAGAAATTTCGTTAGAGCAGGAAACTCATCAGTCCCTATCGAAGCATTCGGCACAGTTCGAGTAAAAGTTGATACTCCTGCAGGAACAAAACATATCACGTTAGAAAACGTAATTCTTTGTCGACAATTTCTCACTAATATAGTATCAATGCAACTAATAAAAAAGCTAGGATTGCATTGGAACAGCAGGATACCAAACCAACTGGAATGGAAAGACCATTCACTTGCATGTCTGTTGTATAAAAATGGAGGCCACGTGTTTTTTAACAATCCAAACGCTGAAATGGACAAGAAGGTCATATTAATGACCCAATTGACTCATAATCCAAAACTTAGAACAATCACTGAAGCTAAGCTTCAGAAGATATTAGCACATCCAAGTCCCGAGGTGATTTCGAACATAAATGCACTAGAGTATAAAATAAATTTGGATGGATCTGACACCGCACCTAGGACAACCGGATGTATGACTTGCTCTTTATCAAAATCAAAAAGAATAGTCTCAAGATCAACACTTTCTGAAGTCCCACGTAGTGGAAATCCTTTTCATACTTTAAGCTGGGATGCGATAGATATGTCAGCCACTTTTATTGTCCTGACAGTCACTTTAATTTCACATTCCCTTGTAGATTAAAAACAGACTTCAAAATCACCTTCAGAACAGTTCTTCAGCTCATTAAAAAACAATGGAATTATGACGTCCGCGTTTTTAGATTGGATGGGGAAACTTCTTTACTTCAAGAATGCCAAAGTTTAGTATCTGAGTATGGCATAATTTGTCAACTGTCCGCCCCAGGAACACCTGAGCAGAACGGAGCTGCTGAGCGATCTGGAGGTGTAATCATACTAAAAGCTAGGGCAATTAGTTTAGAGGCTTCCTTGCCAACTAACCTTTGGCCAGAAACCGTGGTTTGCGCTGGATATATTGCAAATCGAACACCTGTTCGATAACTGGGTTGAAAGTCTCCTTTCGAAGTTGTACATGGAGTCAAACCAAGCTATGCCCACCTGGGAGCATTTGGATGCCGAGCATACGTTTTAAATAAACACATACCTAAGACAAGAAAACTTAACTCACGAGCTCATTTGGGACATCTAGTGGGATATGATTCCACAAATATCTTTAGGATCTGGATTCCCAGCAAAAATAAAATAATTAGGTCCAGAGATGTAACGTTCGACGAAGAAAAATTCTACCATCCACAAGATTTAGATCTTGGCGCAGTTTATGCGAGAATCAGCCGAAACTCTTATCCAGGCACTTGAATTACCCAACTGGACAGAAGAAGGAATTTTTACCAAAAATGAGTTCATTGAAGTCGCCGCACCGCCTATTGCCTTACTTAAAGACGAGCAGAAGTTGATAAAGTCTATGACTCCTGAATCACCGTCAGCTGTAAACTCATATAAAGTACCAAGTAAGACTAAAAATGAAGCGAGTCCTATCAACAGTAACATAGACGCAAAAAATATTATTGAAGGAAAAAGAAAACGAAAACCAGTCAATTATACTGCATTTAACGCTTCATTCGCAGCGGCAAGAACTGATGTTAAGCCAAGCAAATTACATAGAAACGATTTGCCACCACCACCTAAAAACCACAGGGAGGCAACTCAACATGAATTCGCAATCGGATTTAAGATAGCAGAGGAAAAGGAGTTCAAGACTCTTTTTAACAAAAATCTATGTTCTGTAGTTAGTAAGCAGAATATCAAGCATATGAAGGAAACCGGCAAGCTAGATTCAGAAAAAATAGATCTACCTTTAATGTGGGTTTATTCATATAAGTTTGACGCAGATGGCTATCTGTTGTCTTTTAAAGCAAGACTAGTCGCAAGAAGAGATTTGCAGAATACAAACGATGAAACCTACGCAGCAACACTTGCGGCTCAAGTATTCAGAGCAATTATAGCAATATCTGCAGTATATGAATATAAAATCCGACAGTATGATATAGTTGCGGCTTATACAAACGCAGATCTACCCAATCCCATAGTAGCTCACCTACCTGATGGGTATAAAAAGGATGATGAAATGTTGCTAATTAAGTAAGCTTTATACGGATTGCCTGAATCAGCATTACTATGGCAAAGTCACCTTCAGTCGACATTAATAGATATTGGACTTTTCCCTGTACCTGGTGTGAACTGCCTCTTTAGTAATGAACGAATTATTGTTCTTTTTTATGTTGATGATATCATACTAATTCATCATGAACGAGATAATAATATCGCAAATTCCTTTGAAGCACATCTTATGAGAACTTATCAAACAAAACCATTAGGACAAATCGATCATTTTCTCGGTATTCGAGTCGTTAGGAACGAGTTAATGAGAAAAATATGGCTTGTCCAAGATTCATATATTGATTCCATCGCAAAAGAATTCAATATTGTCCTAGATAATGACAAAACTCCTTCCACACCACTACCACCAAAACTATTAGTAATAAATCCTGGTCAAGCAACAGCACGAGAGATACAAAGGTATCAAAGACGAATAGGAAAACTAAATTATGCAGCAGTTATCACAAGGCCAGATATAGCTTACGGAGTTTCAAAACTATCTGAATTTCTCCAAAATCCATCTCAACAACATATGGAAGCATCTGAGCATATGATGAAGTATTTGGTGGCAACAAAATTTAGAGGTATCGAATATAACGGTGACTTTACGAATGAGGCTGGAAAGACATTTATTGCATCAAGTGATGCCTCGTTTGCAGATCAAACAGACACTAGATGTAGTTCAAACGGGGTTTGCCTCCAATTATTTGGTGGAATCATACACTGGAAAGCAACTAAACAAAAATCAGTTACAACATCAAGTACCGAAGCAGAATTGTTGGCGCTTACAGTGACAGCAAAAGAATACATTTGGTGGACAAGATTTTTCAAAAACCTAAAAATCGATATAGAATCCCCAGTAATATTTTGCGACAATCAGCAAACCCTCAGGTTGCTACAGAAAGAAATTCCCAAGCTTGCCACAAAGCTAAAGCATGTAGACATCCATCAATGTTGGCTTAGGCAAGAAGTTCAAAATGGAAAAATTATGGTCAAATGGGTAGAAACAAAAAATATGATTGCGGATGGATTCACAAAAGCTCTTCCCGCACAAAGACATAAGATATTCGTGGAAAAGATGGGTTTAGTTAACGTATTCGAAGGAATATAATATGGAGCTGCAAGTTCTCAGTTTTGGGTTTTAACCTGAAACCTGGGGGGGTGTGTCAGAAAAACAAATATTATTGCGGAAGCTAAATGCTAGTAGGGGTATTAGCGACAAGCTAACTATTAGCATAGGTTGTTAAGAATGTTGGATGAAAGTATCACTAGTTATTTAGCTTGATTCATCCTTTGTACATTGGTTAAAGCTGCGAGGGAATAAGTTTAACGCCTTTCATCTGAGTTACAAGTTTGTCGCAGACATACGGTATTCTAAACGTGGTACTAAGGTATTGTCAAGAATATCAAACACAAGCTTCTAGGATGGGGGATGGAGAAAAATATAACTATGTAGTAAGATCCTTTAGTTAGAGGACAATGGAATGAACATCGAGTTTACATTAAAAAGCATTCCATCTACTGTCTAACAATTGGAATAAGAAGTAGGAAATGTAGTGAGCACATGTCCGTGACTGGGAAATCTGGAAAGTTGAATATCCAACTGTGTCAGATTTCGTCTGACCTTGTAATGTCTGTCCTTTATTTGTTTGACACGTCCTAATAAGACTACCTTGGTTGTCTCGGGTTGCATTTCGGTTCGCTTCGTTTCGTCTAGCTTCGGATAATTTTCTATCTCGGCGTATCTCCTTTGGGGGTTTGACATGGGTCTTGTTTCATCCATATTGCCGACTCGCGCTTTGCCATGGATCCATACGCTTCACGATACTAATATATATTATTTTGTTTGATTTGGTTTGATATGATCTCTGGTCAAATAATGTACATAAGTACCTTCGGCCTTCAGAGGATAGCTCTTGACGCTTTGTCTTCTGTCTCTTCTAGAACCCTAGAATCCCAGAACCTAGTTACCCTAGACCCTCCAGTTCACCTAGTTCCTTATTTCAGTTATTCCTAGTCCCAGTCCTTTATCCTTACTTCCTTCTCCGCCTTGTTACTCCCTGCTACAGACCCAATCTCACGCCGCCTCTTGCTTTCTTAGTAATTCTCGAAAATATCATTCTCCAAGCTACCAAGCCGACATCGATTGTGACAAACTGCTTTCGAGAATATGTCTGTGAACTCACTAGATGGTTTGACGGTGTGGGATTTAGACTGAATCTGCTAGCCCTTTAGAAATGATTAGAGTAAAATACAAGGATGAGGCCTATAATTTCGAGATTTAAGGTTTAACAATCTTTAGGGTTGAGACTCTGCAACGTACCCCACGGGTTGACGAGCCTCTTTTGCCAAGCCCCCGCCAAAACCACCACATTTTTGCGCAAAATAGCCCACTTTGACCGTCCTCGTCTTTCTGAAGCTGTAAAAACTGCTCCTGTAGATATCTGGCCCATCATGAAGCCTGCCTCGTCGAAGTTGAACGTATCCTCATCCTGGATGCCGTACTTGGCTTTGATGTTGGCTACTAGGCCAAACCAGCCTTGTATAATCTCAGGATCCTCGCAAAGGGCTCTCTTGAAGTCGTACTTGCGATTGAACTTTGTTGTGAGCTCAGGGCGGCCTTTGACGAACGTACTGGGCCAGTTTATGCCAACCTGGCCCATATCACGCTCCGCGCGCAAGGAATTGGCCATATCAGCCACGACTGCGAGCCTGGGTGGGGGGGAATCCTCGTGCAACCAGCTTAAGTATATGCTCAACAACCACGTCCTCCTCAATCTTAGTTAGATTCTTTGATTTGGGCCAGCGATCTGGCTGTGGGAGTCGTCCGGCGCGTCGAAGACCTAGAGTTGCTCGAGAGACGTTATAGATAGCTGCAGCGCGTCTCTGAGAGTGTGTCGCGTCTTGTTTAAGAGCCTGAAGGGCAGTCTGTATCTGACGTTCATTAGAAGGTTCCATCTAGCGTTGTTATTAAGGCATCACGTAGGAAGGTAGAGTTTCGTGGGGGCTTGGCAAAAGTGGCTCGCCAGCCCGTGTGGCTCGCCAACACGTGGGGTACGTTATATATATACAGTCGTCCTTCTAATAACTTAAATGATTGCACATCATCCATCACGTCTCCTTATTCCTCTCCTGCTGTTCACTCTAATTCAATTTCTCATTCGATACCAATCAAGTGCATTTTCGTTTGGGCATTGCGCTCGTGATGGCCAAATCACAACAACCACCCCCTTTGGCCCAGCGCGTCGCTGAAGAGCTCGAGCTTGTTCAGCGCGTTGCAAAGGGTCGAGCTATTTGGGTTCAATCCTTCCATGTCAAGTTTTGGTCAGCCGTCGAAGAGGCCAATCCCCTCATCCAGTCCTTCGTGCGCGAGCAAATGGACGCGTTCCTCCTTGCGGTTGCTTCCGGGCATCCTATGCAACACGAAAACCAAAGACAACCTAAATCATCGGGTTCCTTACCCAAGCCCAGCCAACGCGTACCAGCTCGACCTCCTATCCCTACAGCTAAGCAACCGCAGAGTTGGGCAGCGACCGCCGCAGGCCATCCTGCCACTGGCCCTCCGGTGCCGTCTTCGGCCCGACCCAACACAACGTCTCGCCCCTCTAGCACGCCTGTTTCTAAACAAACTGCTTTCACCAAGGGTCCCAAAGCCATCTTCCGTCTCTCTGAAGAAACTCCACTTCTCAGAGCAGACGTAACTGCAGTCAAGTCTGCTTTCATCCACATCGTTCCTGGTCTCAAGGATGGAATCGACTCCGTTTCTCGCTGCTCCAGCGGTTTCACCGTCGCCTTCTCGTCAGATGCATCGCTGAAAATTGCGTTGGACAATGCTGACTCTATAAGAGCGTCTCTCTCGGGCTCTCTAATCCAAATTGAGGATCGCATTGGGTACGTTGTCAAGCGTATCCCACGCACTATCTGGAATCCGGCCTCAAATCTGGTTCCAACCACGCTTGATGATGTCAAGAGCATAGCCAGTCACAGACAGGCGTCGCTCCATCGGGCGCCCAATAGTCTATACATGAAGATCGACGAGATCCTCTGCACACAGCTGTTATTTTCTTTCCTAAAGAGGTGTCCACGTTTCGAATTGTTGACAGCGCCCCTTCTCGACGGTACATCCCTAACCCAAAGGTAGTCCAATGCGATGCTTGCTTTGGGTTTCACCAGTCCTCTCGCTGCCGCACTCAAGCGTTGTGCGTTTGTTGCAGTACCCTTCGCCACGACGGAGAATGCCGCCAACTCTGTCGTTGCATTAACTGCCTAGGGCCACATTCTACAGACGAATCAAGTTGCCCTCTTCGCCCTCGCCCTTTCAAGGGCAAACTTATTCACCCTTCAGAAAAAGCGGTTACAGACCTCCGTTCACAAAACCGTAATAAGCTCCGGAAACAACGTCGCGCTGCTGCTGCCGCAGCTGCTGCCGTCGCAACTTCCTCTCCCGACAGGTCCAACGCACCAACTCTATCAACAGAAGTCCCCTCTGTCCCTTCTCAAACTATGCCTTCTGCTAGCCAGAACAGCTTCACACCTCTTGCTTCTGCTTCAGACGGGTCTATGGAAGTAGACCTAGACGAGCAAGCTCCCAACTCCTCCACTAGAACTTCCCATGAGCAATAGAGCCTTTTTAAGGAACACCCCCCCGCCTCGCCTTCGTTTCCTTCAAGCAAACGTTGGGCGTGGTGGATCTTCTCACCTCATTCTTCTTCAAGCTGCATTTCACGGCAAGTATGATGTGATCTTTGTCCAAGAACCCTGGACTAAAACAATAAACTCTAAGAACGTAACCAAGGCCCATCCGGCTTATGTCATTTTCACTCCTCCTAATCGTGACTGGAAAAATTCGCGCCCGCGCGTTTTAACCTATGTCCGAAAGAAATCTAACCTCCGACCTATCCAGCTGGACTGTGGTCTTTCACCTGATATCATTGCCCTCCGTCTCCAGAGCTCTCCTTCATTAAAGATCATCAACGTATACCGACAACCTCAAGCTCAAATGCCAGAGAGTCTCGAGGCACTTTTAAGCTGGCCAGTTCAACCGAATACCATAGTTGTGGGAGATTTTAATCTTCATCACAAACTACGGGAGCCAAACGTCTCCTGTTCGTCTGGCGTCAGCAGCTTTGTTGAATGGATTGACAACTATTCTCTGAGGTCGGCATTGCCTTACGGAGCTCCTACACACCGAGCTGGCCACGTCCTCGACCTAGTACTCACGAACATGGAAGGACTTTCAGCCCGAGTGGACCCGGAGATACATTCCACTTCCAATCACGAGACGATATCCGGCTTCGTCCAACTCTCGTCATCTAGATGTCACCCAACGCTGAAGCTGACCAAATTCAATGACGTGAACAATGAGGGATTTCGTCTTGCCCTCTCCGCTACCGCACCTCCTAGCCTTCCTATTGGAGACCCAACCTCTCAGCACCTGGACGCGGTGACTTCATCGGGAATTGCCTCTCTCTCGGCAATGCTGCTTGCAGCGAATCCGCCGAGGCCTGCCTTCGTCCCATGCAAAGACTTTTGGAATCGCGAATGCTCGGACCAACGCCGTCAGTATCTTGAAGCTCGCCATAGCAGTGACCAAGATCTCATTAGCGAGGCACACAATAATTTTCGGAAGTCTGTTAGACGAGCCAAACGCGAACATAAGCGCTCCATGTTGGATAATGTGGCTTCGATCCTGGAAGCCCATAAAGTTGTTGGATGGCGGAAGCTATCAAGTCGCTTTGGTCCCCCCCAATTATTCATCAAGGTGTCACCTTCAGCACCCCGACCGAGCGTCCAGACATATTCTTTCGAACTAAGCTGGCCTGCTCTATGGGTCAGCCGGATATACCCAGGAATACCCCTACCAGTCCACTGCGTGCGATCCCTGCTCCTCTATCCGTAGACGAAGAAGAAGTACGCCACTGTCTTCTGGAAGTTTCGTCAACTTCTCCGGGACACGACCACCTCTCTGTCTCAGCCATCCGCCTTGTATCGGGAGTGGATAGGTGGCGCTCGTGGATTGTTCAGATTTACAGCCTATGTTTGGAACATGGTCACCATCCCAGCATCTTCCGCCGCGCTGAAGTGGTAGTTATTCCTAAACCACACAAGGAAGATCTTACTGACCCCGCCAATTGGCGTCCGATTTCGCTTCTCCCAGTTATTGGGAAGGGGCTGGAACGTCTCTTTGCAAAACGCTTTGCCTTCTGGGCCTTGTCAAATCGTATCATCTCCCTGACGCAATTTGGAGCGCTACCTGGAAGGTCTGCCATGGATCTTGTGGAATGTCTGGTTCACGATGTCGAAAAGGCGTGGGAGACAAAGCAAGTTTGCACTCTCGCCACCCTTGATATCCAAAGTGCTTTCGATAGTATACAGCCCGGCCGTCTTCGTGTTCGTTTGCGTGAACAGGGATGGCCTTTGCCATACGTGAACTGGGCTGCTTCCTTTGTTTCTTGCAGGAAGGCTCGCCTCAGAGTGGATGATTTTGTAGGTGGTTTCTTGGAAATTCCGCACAGCTTGCCCCAAGGGTCCCCTGCTTCCCCAATACTTTTCCTCCTCTTTCTCAAGCCTTTATTCAAAGTCGGGTTTCCCACATTTGGATACGTAGACGACGTAGCAATCCTCTCGGTCGCTAAAACGCTAGTCGACACTTCTCGTCTGACCACTAACAATGTTGGAAGCATCACCCATTGGTGCGGTCAGAACGGACTCTCTTTGGCGGAAAACAAAACAGAAATCATACATCTTCACAGATCCCGTCAACCCTCTCCACCGGTAATTGTTAATGACGTCCTAAGAA